>OU744316.1:43556283-44114070 GCA_916610145.1 Eristalis arbustorum
TTTAAGTTACGGGTGGTCTCAGATATTCCCTTCATCACGCAAATAGATCAGATTCAAGATCGAGTTCATTGTCATCCGCTTCGAATCGTGCAAGCTAAAGACTACATAACTGTGAGACATGATGAAGCTAATTTTCATCTTGACGACTTTGTTAATCGTTGAAATTTGTCAGTTAATGCAGCGCGTTATGGCGACAAGATAATTCAGTTTTTGTGTGCCGAGTCTGGTAAATAATCGTATGGAAGCGTGCGACTTATTAGTTCGACAAGAAATGTCCATGAGACAATTTCGTAACTGCATGCGTCATTTCGAGGCCATTTGGACCGATGTGCTATTCTATTCATACTCAGAAAATAAAATCATACATTTTAACTAAAACAAGTGTTTCCTATTAATGGAGCACACTTTGAAAAATACATATTTTTTGTTCATCTTAATGGACTACGGATGCTTTAAAGAGTGACTAGCAAATTGACTTGTTTCGTGTATGAAATGTCAATCAATTAAGAGAGTTGACATTTTGTCAAGTAACAAATCAAAATTCCGATACCCAGAGAAGGAGATGAACATTTATATACGAATGCATCCTTCGGAGCTTTTATTTCCGCAACCTTCCAACAAAATACAATGGGTGTCATTAATATTCGATTTTTTACTCGAATGTGTGATTTCGAAGCGTTGACAAGCGACTTATTCAGGCACAGGCGTCTGCACTTAGCCTCTGTCAATGAACTCCTACTCTCACCTCCTCTTGGTGAAATCCGGGAGCCAAGCACCTTTGACTGAAGATGGAGTACCCAACCCCCGTGGGTCGTCATTGGCGGCTGCAAACGAGAGACGGGGAGAGTGGATGAGTCTGTATCAGGGCTCATCTTCTTTTCGGATGGCGGCGGAGGAGCTTATCATCAGATTAGCCAACGGCGACATCCAGAGCTACCTGGTACACCCCCTTTTAGAGCTACTCTGACATATTCGGAGCTCAGATCGGGATTTTGGAGTAGAGTTGGCGGCGGAGGAACCCTATCATGTAGGGTCAACGGCGGTACTCACAATCCAGCCAGGTTACCGATACCGGAGTCATCTGGACCCTTCGCCCAAGGGTAAAATGAATGGGCCTGGCCTCCCAGCTGGGGGTTGTGCATGGGGTTAACGCCAAATCACCACGTAAAAAAAAAATTTGTTCAGAGACGACTAATTGCCTCGGACACTGACCGATATACTGTTGACGACCCCAGCAAACGAACAAATGACCATGCTTTTCGGTTCTGCACGTGGAATTTGAGGTCTCTTAACAGGTCACGCGCAGCCGAAGAACTCGCGGAGGCCCTTGACTGCAATAAAGCAGATTTCAAGGCCGCATATGACAGCGTGCGTAGAGACGAGCTATACAACGCCATGTCTAGTTTTGACATTCCTGCCAAACTCGTCAGGCTGTGCAGGATGACGATGGAGAACTCTCGCTGCTCCATCAAGGTCGGTAACGAACTCACCGAGACCTTCAATGTCAAAAAAGGTTTTAGGCGAGGCGACACGCTGTCATGTGATTTCTTTAACATCGTCCTGGAGAAGATCGTGCGAAACTCACACGCCGACACTAGAGGCACGATCTTCCAGAAGTCCGTGCAATTGTTAGCATACGCCGATGACATTGACGTGATTGGCAGAACTCAGCGAGCCGTCAGTGAGGCTTTAGCTAACATTGAGACAGAAGCGGCTAAAATGGGTCTGGCGGTGAATGAGGGCAAAACGAAGTATATGCTGTCGTCAAAAAGGACATACAACATCGATGTCTTGGACAGAGCGTCACAATGGGCAGCTATAACTTCGAGGTAGTCAAGGACTTCACTTACCTCGGCTCCGGAGTAAATTCTACAAATAACATCAGTACCGAGATCGAGCGTAGGATAACTCTTGCCAACCGCTGTTTCTTCGGGCTCAAGAAGCAATCTTTATAAGACTCTGATCATTCCAGTCCTGCTATACGGGGCGGAGGCATGGACAATCTTGAAAGCGGATGAAGAAGTCCTTGGTCTATTTGAGAAAAAAGTTCTACGCACGATCTTTGGTCCTGTTTGTGTTGACGGGTTCTGGAGGAGAAGATTCAATCACGAACTGTACGGGCTGTACAGCGACATGAGCCTAGTTAGGCGTCTACGGATCCAACGCCTACGGTGGCTAGGTCATGTAGAGCGTATGGACACCACAGCTCCGGCCCGAAGAATCTTCGAATCCGAACCTGTCGGGCAACGCAACAGAGGACGCCCGCGTTTAAGGTGGCGCACCTGAGTTTAGAAGGACCTCAACCAACTTGGTGTGCGAAACTGGACACAGCTAGCCAGGGATCGCGCTAGTTGGAGAGGCATGTTGGTTGAGGCCCAGGTCCACCCCAGACTGTAGCGCCACACAAAGAAGAAGAAGTGTGAAAAATTGCAGTTACAGGTTAAAACTAAATGGATTTTAATTCATTCTTTTCCAGCTTTTTTAATTTCGAAATTAGCAATTATTTCAATAAAAATTGCTTACATATACACTCAATTCACTGGAAAAACTATGAACAAAAATACTTTCATTAATATTCGTTTTTTACTTATTAGGTGGACCGGTATAAGATTTGAAAATAAGACTTATTATAAATGTGAAAGTAAAAACATTTTATTCAAAGTATTGGCCATTGTTTTCTACACATTTTGACCACCTTTCTGGCAATTTCTGAATAACACGCCAATAAAATTGTTTGTCTTTTAAAGCAAACCAATCAGGCACCCAATTTTCGACTTCTTCGTAGGAATCGAAGTGTTGCTCAGCCAATGCGTGTCCCATCAATGAAAACAAACGGTAGTCGGAAGGAGCCAAGTCTGGTGAATACGGCGGGTGGGGTTTTGATTGTATCCTGAACCGGATTTGCTCTGTGTGCAGGTGCATTGTCATGGAGCAAAATTACCTTGCCGTGTCTTCTGGCCAATTTGGGTCGTTTCTCGATCAATCCATGGTTCAAATTGATCATTTGTTGTCGGTAGCGAACAGTATTAACGGTTTCACCAGGTTTTAGGAGCTCGTGGTACACCACACCTTTCTGGTCCCACCAAACACACAGCATTGTCTTCTTGCCGAATCGATCTGGTTTTGCAGTCGATGTTGATGGTTGTCCCGGATTAACCCATGATTTTTTCCGTTTAGGATTCTTAAAATAAATCCATTTTTCATCGCCAGTAACAATCCGATGCAAAACCGATCTTCTTACGTGTCCTTCAAGCAAAATTTCAAAAGTGTTTTTTCGGTTTTCCATCCCATGACTTTTAAACGGTCAGAAATTGTTTGTTGTGCAACATTTAACATCATCTCCATCCAATATCGCTTGCAATTCGGTGTCTTCAAACTTTTTTGGTGGTCTTCCACGTTCTTCATTTCTCACATCAAAATCATTATTTCTTAACAGTTGAAGCCATCTTTTGCATGTTGCTTCTGATAAAGCATGATCACCATATGCCTCGACAAGCATTCGATGCGACTCTGCAGCACTTTTCTTGAAATGAAAACAAAAAATTAATGCCTTCCGCAAATCATCACTTTCTGGTACAAAATTCGACATTTTTAACACGATGAAAAAATATGATTTTGTTTGTTCAATGACTTGATGTATACTAAATATTTTTCACAGATGTCATAGCAAACAAACAAAAAGAATAAGGGCTCGTTCACAACAAATGTTCCCTATGGAGACAGTTGTATCTTGACGCTCACTTCATACTGCTACACCTGGTACATCTCTCTTTGAGGTTAAAATCATAGATCCCATGCCCAGATTCTTATATTAGTTTAAAGATATCATTCCTACACCATTCTCAAGCGCTGAGAACGCATAATTATTAGAACAATTAAAGATACCAGCCATTTTAGTGGAGCTTATATCGTAAGTCAGCTGTTGGTTGCATGTGGCAAGCATGTTATTGAGTCGACTGTTCGCCAAAAAAAAAAAATACAGTCGAGTAGCTAGAAAATAATTTGTAGCGCAGTTGCACTATTCGTCAAAAAATTGCTAAAGACAGCCGAGAAAAAAGCGCAGCATTGTGGGAAGATGTAATTTCCTCAGATGAGGGCATGCTTCAACCGTTTTGGGTCTGATGGAAGGGAAATGGTGTGAAGCAAGAAAAATGAAGGACGATAGATAATTTGTTCGTTGCAATCCGTAAAAATAATCCCACTTATCATTCAATGCCGGTTCCATTTAGCAAGTCATCTTCTTTGTGTGGCGCTACAGTCCGGGGTGGTCCTGGGCCTCAACCAACTGGCTAGCTGTCTCCAGTTTCGCACACAAAGTTGGTTGAGGTCCTTCTCCACTTGGATGCGCCACCTTAAACGCAGGTTCGGATACGAAGATTCTTCGGGCCGGAGCTGTGGTGTCCATTCGCTCTACATGACCTGGCCACCGTAGGCGTTGGATCCGTAGACGCCGCTACTAGACTCATGTCGGTCTACAGTTCGTGGTTGAATCCTCTCCTCCAGAACCCGTCAACACAAACAGGACCAAAGATCGCACGCAGAACTTTTCGTCTTCATCCGCTCTCGAGATTGTCCATGCCTCCGCACCGTATAGCAGGAATGGGATGATCAGTGTCTTATACAGAGTCAACTTGGTTCTTCGAGAGAGGGCTCTATTACTCAATTACCTCTTGAGCCCAAAGAAACAGCGGTTGGCATGATCTAGGTACTGATGTTATTAGCACAGTTTACTCTGGAGCCGAGGTAAGTGAAGTCCTTGACTACCTCGAAGTTATAGCTGCCCATTGTGACGCTCTGTCCAAGACGTCGATGTTGTATGTCCTTTTTTGAGGACAGTATATACTTCGTTTTACCCTCACTACATATACCAAGTCTTAGCGGGTTGGAATTTGTATCTTTCAAAGCAAACAGGAAATATCATTAGTATCTAGATTAAATGCAGAATTACTATTGCCAACGGCAGACACTCTGGGATCAAGAGGCAATTGATGTCTCGAAGGAACAAGTTGTCTTTGTAAAAGACACACATCCATATCCTGCTCTACACCACAGAATCAAATCAAATTAATATAAAATGCACAGGGTTCAGTTTGCTTTGATGGCATCTGGAGAAGACTATTCAACCACGAAATGTACGAGCAACATGAAGTGGTCCAGGTGACTAAGATGGCTAAGCCATGTAGACCGTATTGATAACACTCCTGCAGCCCGAACAGCCTACAAGTCGGACAACTCTTTTTCGACCATCAGCGGGGATGAACCTTTGCCAACCTGTCAGGCAACTGACGAAAGATAAAGTCATCTGGAGACACTTACTTCCAACCCAGATTGTAGGTTAGGCTAGGTTAAGGGGTGGCAGCTCAGCCTCAGCTCCACCTGCTGGCTCATAATGCTACCACGAAAGAGAGTAAGCCTAGTTAAAGCTGTAGCTTCATTTAAGCAGAATGTTCCCGTGTTTTAGCAAAGTTTATGCGATTTTGAGATGAGAAAGCCAAAAAGTAGCTCCAGAGTTTTAGCCACCTCTGGTTTTGCACTTCCTGCTTGTATCTGTGGAAATCAGACAATCAGGCCTAGTCTGTGAGGATGGTGTTTCACGGGGTAGTGGCCTGTATTGATACAAAAATAATTGTTTAAGCGTCTATATTCGGACCAGAAAATAATGGTTTTGAGGCATTAATTAGTGCGCTTCCACTCATTGTTTGCCGTGAACAGAAGAATTCTATCGAAGCTGCTATTCGTAATTTGTCGACGCTACTCACAAATTATCAGCTGTGTCATTTCCCTTCACTTCCTTATGCACAGGAGCCCACAAGGGGGAGACTGCGCACCTCACTGCAGCGCATTGTTGCTGTGAGGACTACTGTTTCAGTTTTACTAGAGTTAATGTTGAGGCCATTTAGTGTCGCTCAATTACTTACTGTCGATATCCCTCTTTCCATTAGTTCACCCATTTTCTTTCTTTATTTATTTATTTCTTATTTATAAAACGTCATTAGAATGCTACTACTTTGATACTTGACTGATTGAGAGTTTGCCCGTGGCGTTGTGGGTATATGCGTCGACCCCAACCTCGACGCAATTGGTTTGATTCCTGCTTTGTGCGACAAAAATAATGGCCCCACCTCTTTCGAGTCACTGACAATGCTCAAAGGTTATTTCCTGTCTAGAAAAAGCTTCTCAAACTTGGCCGTTCGGAGTCGGCATAAAACTATAGGTCCCTTCCATTCGTGAGAGAACAATAGCGCACAACACTAGTGGTTGCTGAGAAGCTAGTCCCTGGCCCTCTACGGACTGTAGCGCCACCCATATTATATTATTATTGAAAGTGTGAAGTGCTTTGTCTAGTGTTGCCAGACTGTAGAGCCATCAAGAGTCGAACCAAAGTCATGATCATTTAATAACTAACCAGCTTTTTGCGAAAGACAGATCGAGCCCCTATTCATTAATCGTGACTGATTGCCAATGCTCTGAGGGTGAATAGTGCTTCTTTTTAAGAGGCAGCAGCACTTTTCAGTGACACCTGATTTCCGAGTACTCGGCTGTTTTGAGGTCAGCTTGATTTGGAAGCACATCATGAATGGACTCAAGCAAACGTATCTACCACGGTTCAATTCGAGAAATTCAAACTAAAAACAGTGCATGCAGATAAAACCAACGTTAGAAAAGTCCACAGGTTGTATTGTTTCATGTGTCCTCAAAAATTATGATGGCTAAGGCATTACAGTCAATTGCGAGCATTTTAGAGATATGATTGCTAACTCTCTCTCTCTTGCAACATTTGGAATTGGAAGGAAATATTCAACGTGTTATTGGCAAAATAGGGCCTGCTGAACTAGTAAGAGCAGTTGAAAATTAGGCTTACAAATTATGCCATCTACGCGTCAGTAGCAACAGCAAACCCGATGCCATGGAATGAATTTTCAAATAATTTCAATAGAAATCACCTTTCCTGTGTTTTTATATCTTCGCGTCCCAAAAACAATACCCTCTAGAGGCTAGACCAAAGTCCACCTCGAATTGTTGCGACATCCAACCGAATGTTCACACAATGTACATGTGCTTCGTGTGAAGAATGTTCCCCTTTTGTCTTTTGCCGGGGTTATCAACAGTGATTCCACAACTATCCAAGGCCATTAGTCAAGCCGTAGATAATGGCTTTTCCACAAAGGAAACGTCGATTGGCTCCCCGAGGAACCGGGATGATCAAGTCCAAGCACGTGGGAGTACCCCTGAAAGGGAGATGCGAGCCCGGAGTGGAGCTGTGCGCAACGCCGCGAGCCAATCAATCAACCTGATCGGCTGCCCATTTGCGATCTTGCCGGCAACGATGTCCCACTGGGACGGTCTGCGTGCCGAAGCTTGTGTCCCAGCTAATGGTTCCCCCCCACCCTCAGAAAAATGCCCAAATTTGAAAACACTGCCGATAATTGATAGCCCAACAATTTTTCCAATTTTCACTCATTGTATTGATCTGCTTTATCCAACGCGAACCACCTCCCGTCCATTGTTTCGTTTCATTTTGGTTTCCCCCGCACTGACCACTGGCCAAAGCTGCACTGCACTCCGCGGCAGCAGCAGCATTCAATAAAAAACCACTCAAAACACTATTTATCAGCGTAATAGAGAGCCGCATGCATGCATCTCCATTCCTCATCGGAGCATGCACCAGCTGGAGACCGGCAGCGGTTAATGAGGGAAATACTCGTATCACAAGATCACTAAAAGTCATTTATAAGAGAAGAAACCAAAACACAAAAAAATAAACAGCGACGTCTATTTTATCCCCCACAATTAATCGAGCCGGCTACGGTGGGATACTTAAAGTAAATGAAGCATCGGCTCATGCGGTTCTTACCGTAAATGCAGACTGCAGTCGTCAAGGTCTACTGAGGCCACACAACATCGCTGCAAACCTTGAACTTCAAGGGCGATCGCTCGCTGCATCGGATTCTTAGAATTCTGCAGAGAGACTGTTCCATCGCAGCGGTTATCATCGTGACGGATGAAGGTCAGTGGAAATAGGGAAAGGAGCCATTGGCCCTCACATAAAACAGGCCATTATGTCTGATTGACCACATGTGCGAGCCAAGTTCCACTCGTAAACCTTGGCAGACGACGCGCGGAAATAAAATAAAACACACAACTAAAAGAACTTAAATGGACGGCGCACTAAAAGGGCCACCGGAGGACTGCGAAGGACTGCAATGGAACCGCCAATCCGCGTTTATTGATGGATTATTAGATTGTATTGCATTTCGATGCAATTATAGGACCGAAATGAATGGGGCATTTGTGGAGAGGTGGGCCAAGGTGCCAAACAAAACTGAGTTTCTTCGAAATAGTTGATCACTCCAGTTCACTGAATACAGGAAGCAATGAAGACGTTGTCAGTTTGCATGCTCAGTCCCCGATCTTAGCCACTCAACAGGTGGCCGCAGTAGAACGATGAGCTAGGCCATCAAGTCAAATGTGCAATGCAGTCGGACCGATTTTTAATGAGTTCCCATTTCATTTCGAATGTTGGTGTTCGCCGGTGTGGATGATATCCGACCAGAAATGCTGGAAGCAGTGGGTAAAGAGGAAGTTTTATGGCTTTCCCGTGTCGTTAAGATGGCCTGGGAAAGCGGTAGGACACCAGTTAATTGGTCAACTGCGGTGATTGTCCTTTTTTTCAAAAATAGATTGTTCCAACAATGGGAGGTATCTCTTTTAGGACTTCCCCGGGAAAGTCTACGCTAAGGTGTTGGAGGGACGTTCCATCATTTCGGTGAAGTCTACAATGGTACTCGAGGAGGCTTGGGAGTATGAGTATGTTTTGTAGACTTGGAAAAAGCATCCTGCCGAGTTTCTCGTGAGTGTAAGATTGATGGCACTGTTTTAGGGGTTTTCAGTCTCCATACACAAACTGTCCCAGCTGTGTCGGGTCAACAATGCTAAAGCAGCACTTTCCGGAGGTGCTTCCCGAAATTCTCCTTTTTATTGTTGGTATACGTATATGGACGGTGGGTTGCATTTGATGATCAATTTAAAACCACTTGGAAGATCTCAACAGGAAGGCCGAGCTTGGTATCAAAGGCCTTAATCTCAGTTCGTATGGTCACGAAACTTAGGTAATGGCTGAAAGGATAAAATCGCGTATACCAGCCGCCGAGATGAGATGTTCTCTAGTGGCGTGGGAGCTACACATCCAGCAAAGAACGCAATGTTGAAGAACTGCTTCTTCAAATGGAAACGGTCTAGTCAGGTGGCATGAATGTGCCATCACAACGAGGCCTGCTTTTAAAGCAATTCCATCAAGAACTTGCCTGTTTCCGCTTGGACGTAATTCCTGATGAGTTAGAGTCGATGCCGGAGGATACACTTTCTGATGATATGTCGAGTATGCGTTGTCGCACAGCTCCTTTTGTGGATCATGCGGAACACAAAAATGGGATGATATAAAAAACTGACCTCAAGCTCATCCCGTGTGTAGGGCTTGTTAACGCAGGCTAAGGACTTGGAGTAGTCCGCATAATCGTCGGATGATTGTGATCCAGTTGTCAAACCGCTTAATAGTGTTTTTAGCATGTCGCGCTGTCTTGTTAAAACTACGCCTTGGATATACAGCTGTTTCCGAGCTCTGGCCAAACAAAAATTGATTAACACCGCTCTATACCTCAGATTCTCTTTCGCAGAGGCTTGCAGAGATTATCAAAAGAACACATAATGAGCAAACCCTGTCTGCAGCTCAAATGGGCAAAAGGCACTTAGCTCCAGTGAGTTTCTACGGGTTAAGGTCGTAAACGAAACACACGAATTTAGTAACGTAAATCTAAACTCAATTACAAAAAGATTAAGAAGATTCCAAGCAAGAATCAGCTTCAAGTTATCGGCTTGTTCTACAACTAAAAACGAGTGAAATTGCAAAAACGTCGGTCGATTGATCTCGTCACAAAGAACAGAAATGATTCTTAAGAAGCGCGACATCTCTGGGAGGATATGAATTTGACAAACGATGTGATCTATCCTGAACCGGTTTTGCTTTGTGTGCAGGTGCATTGTCATGGAGCAAAATTACCTTGACGTGTCTTCTGGCCAATTCTGGTCGTTTCTCGATCAATGCATGGTTCAAATTGATCAATTGTTGTCGGTAGCGATTAGTACTATCGGTTTCATCAGGTTTTAGGAGCTCGTGGTACACCACACCTTTCTGGTCCCACCAAACAAACAGCATTGTCTTCTTGCCGAATCGATCTGGTTTTGCAGTCGATGTTGATGGTTGTCCCGGATTAACCCATGATTTTTTTCCGTCTAGGATTCTTAAAATATGGTAAATCCATTTTCCATCGCCAGTAACAAACCGATGCAAAACCGATTTTCTTACGTGTCTTTGAAGCAAAATTTCACAAGTGTTTTTTCGGTTTTCCATCTGTCTTTCATTCAATTCGTGTGGCACCCATTTTCCACACTTTTGGATCTTTCCCATAGCTTTTAAACGGTCAGAAATTGTTTGTTGTGGAACATTTAACATCATCTCCATCCAATATCGTTTGCAATTCGGCGTCTTCAAACTTTTTTGGTGGTCTTCCACGTTCATCATTACTCACATCAAAATCATTATTTCTGAACCGTTGAAACCACCTTTTGCATGTTGCTTCTGATAAAGCATGATCACCATATGCCTCGACAAGCATTCGATGTGACTCTGCAGCACTTTCCGCAAATCATCACTTTCTGGTACGAAATTCGACATTTTTAACACGATGAAAAAATATGGTTTTGTCTGTTCAATGACTGATGTATACTAAATATTTTTCACAGATGTCATAGCAAGCAAAAAAGGGCTCGTTCACAACAAATGTTACCTATAGAGACATTTGTATCGTGACAAATTATGTAATGTTCCTTAACTCTTCTCCTTCTGCAACTAAACATATATAGATTTGCTGAAGACCAATGGCGGCTTACATTGTGGCAACGAATCACCTCGAATGTGGGCTCAGCTTCTTAAAAAAAAAAGAAACGGTCTTGGCGTCTTCTTATTTGAAGTGCGAACAGAGGCCTTTGTTTCCTTTTTGGTATACAATAATTGTATACATTTTATTCTTCTTTTCTAGAGCGTATTCAAACAGATTTCAGCTGACTTGTCCTTCACCGCTAAATCAGCGATGATCGCACCGCACGATGGTGTCTTAAAGCCAATGCAAGTTATTATTCACATTCTCGCCTATGTTGCATGTATGGCTGGGGCATAATCTGGGGCATAATCGTGTAACTATTGCGACGGCTATCATTCTTTCGATTCTCCGCAGTATATCATCGACCATCATGTAAGACCATCACTATTGTTTCGTCTCTCGTTAATTTTGTATACGGTTTGGGAACTCTAAGAACTACATCTCCCGTAAAAACGTCATATGTGCTCTCATTTTTCTAAAATTTCACCAACACATTCTTTACTACGTTTGGCAAGAAAACTAATACCATACATACCATATATCTCTCTGAGATCGCCACAAAAGTGTAGAACAAGATGTGTATACATAATTATTCTCATTTTGTTTGAAGACAATAGGCGTGTTTTTGATTAGTCAGTACTCAGCTTAGTAAGATTTTACACGGTAAGCTACAACAAAACAAATTACTGAGTTAAAACTGGTCAGTCAAATTTCACTGTCATCATTGACGAGGACGGGTTGAAACATCAAAATAATAAATGGAGGAAACTATTTGTTTATTAAAGGCTGGTATCACTCGATTATTTGACACTTGTAAGTGCTTTCTTGTTGATGTTACTTGTTCAAATTTATAAAATATCAAACCATTCATATTGCTTGCTTGGCTATCCATTTGTTGTGTATTTTCTTTACTTTTGAAATTAAATATCACTTATTTTTGATATTAGAGTATTTTGACATCTAATGAAATGGACATAAGCACACGTACCCACTTTGGGAAGAAAAATGTTACTCAGCAATAAAGCGTTTTATTGAGAATCATTACTAAGCTGACTACTGATTAGTCACAAAAAAACGCCTAATACTGATATAACGAATGTCGAAAATCTGTCGTTGCGACGATAGTTTATGACACTTTTCAGCTTACATACGTGCTGGCAAGACGATATCCTTCAAACGCTGTAGTTTTTTCATACTTGCATGAAGCTACGCTCTCGTCGGAGCTCTAGCGGGAGACGATTGTTGCGATTAGGCTTAATTGAGTTAGCTGCCAATACAGAACTGCACTTGCACGTGCGCATGAATCAGTTGAATAGACTTTGCTCCCACAGCTACTCAATTTTGTCTGCAACAGAAAGTGTGAGCACATTTTGAAACAGACTGGTGAAGAAATTTAGTTTGCAATTCTAAATCGCTTCCCTCGAAAACTACAATCTCGAACAGTGGCAATCGGATGTCAGTTTGATCACTTTGAGTGTTCAACATATCATTTGCGGACTTTCTGCAATGGTTTACGGTTGCTTGCCTGAGACTCATGAAAATCCAGAAAGAAAAAACCTACATTTTGGTGTGTTTTTTTTCTCATAATTTCAGTTAAGATTGAATTGACATTTATGCCTTATGTGGTGGTCCGTGGCGTTGGGGGTATGTGCGTCGACCCCAACCTCGATGTCGTAGGTTCGATTCCAGCTCTGAGCTACAAAATAATTTTCACTACCCCACCTCTTTCGAGTCACTGACAGTGCTCAAAGTGTATTTCCTGTCTAGAAAAAGCGTCTCAAACTTGGCCGTTCGGAGTCGGCATTAAACTGTAGGTCCCTTCCACTCGTGAGAGAACAATAGCACGCACAACCCGGGTGGTTCCTGAGAAGCTAGGCCCTGGCCCTCTACGGACTGTAGCGCCAGCCATATTATTATTATTATTTATGCCTAGGAAATTCACACAAATATGCTACCCTAAGGGTAGTCTCTGTGGGGTGGGTGGCAGCTTCACATTTTGAAAGAAATAAGATCCAATGATGCGGACATGCCGCCAACCCAAAAACCTCACTAGCAGTCAATAATTGTGCATGGACCTAGCTCTGAACCGAACATGGGATTCATCCGTGATGATTTTTATTCCAAAATCCGAATCTCCGACCCAAATTTCCCGCACCCAATTAGCAAGCCCACGGCGTTGTCCATGATCATCTGGCTTCAATAATTCAATCTTATACGAATGTAAGTGCAAAATAAGTCGGATTTCTTTGAGCTTCCTAAACAATGACTGCTTTTCTTAGCCTCGGCTGTAGTTATTCTTTAAAATTAATAACTTTCCTAATGCTGCCACCTTTCCTCAAATTACGGCGCTCATACGTTTGTACAGACAAACGCCCGTCGTTCTTAACTTTCCCCTTCAAAGTCATCAGAAAGCGCAGACCCACCGTCCAGTCGAGCAAATTAGTGGCAAAATTCAAAAATAAATAACTGCACACGTTCCCAAGTGCGGCCAGCACTTCCAATGAATTAAACTAAGCGCGCACTCAACACCGCACCGTACAGTACAGTACGGCACGCAGTGTAAATCACGAAAGTTTGTCACAATAGTCAAGTTCAAGAACCATGCATGCCCGCCGCAGGTTCGATGGCCTTATAATTTCCCACAGCAAAAAGTGTTTTCTTTTTTTTTGCCTTCTCTCTTATTTTTTTGCTGCTCAAGTATCCTCACAATTCGTGTTTGCATAAATTTAAAGGTCATGCTCGCAAGCGTTTGCGAATTTTTTTTCCGGTCTCTATTGCCGGTGCGGCGCGGCGGCGCTTGGAGCTTGTAACGGCTTCGCTCTTACATACCTTCTTAATTTTCACTTAAAAGCCATTCTAGGAGCCGTCCGAATTGGTAAATATTTACACGTTCACAATTCCGAAGGTGGCACACAGTGACAACTCCAGAAACCTGAATTCGCTAGATCTGACCGGCGAGCCGCGCCGCCTCGCACTCACCGTACGTACTGGTCAAATAGAGAGTACACCGTGGAGTCGCGAAGATGTGTATCTGTGGCGCACACACCACACACCGGGCGAACAGTGAATGGGGGTCTTTTTACGGGACTACCTCAAGGAGTTTAGAAAGCATCAGTTGGAAATGGCCTTGGGGCGCTCTTGGGGCAAATCCACACACTTGCTTTTGTCATTCTCGCGGCGGGATGAGTGCGCACTTGGGGCAGAATATCCCTTTTCAGATTATTGATTCAAGATAAATACGTGAGTGATCTGGAACGAACTTCTCAATAATGGTCCAATGATACGAGTACACAAACGTCTCGCGTCTGATTACGCGCACAATGGGGCGCTGCTTTTGTGTGAAATTTCGGGCTTTAATCTCATTCTTCTCTAATTGTGATCGAATGGTCGATGAACTTTTTGCATTCACCGGTGGCTTCTTAAGAAAGGAGTGTCAAAGCGGACTGCTGCAAAGCCGCTTTCGTATAGGTTTGCATACGCACACAAGCAATTGAAGTCGCTGCTCTATTTAAAATTCTAAAGAGGGAAATGAACGATTTTCTATTTTTTTGATGTGGAATTGCTTTTTGCGAATGTGGGGTTTTTTCGATCTGTGGAGAGATCCTGCTGGACGATGGAGGTAGTGTTCAATGATTGGTCTGTAATCCTGTGTCCAAAGCGATGGAAGAGGGAAGTTTTCTAGATTTTTAAATACGCTCCGACGTCCCTAATTTTGTCGGGCATAGAGCGGGCGATGGTTTATGTTGAACACTTACATCCTGTTTCAGTGAAGAAATGCTTCTGGGAGGAACTAAGGCGTTATGACCGTTCACTTCGTTTCCATGGTACACTGGGAAGGGGTATTATGGCCGATCGCCGAGTCAGTGACCGGATCCAGCACTCTTGCAGTATGTCTAGGAGTCACGGTAGATAGTAGCCCTTGGAACATAGAATGGCAATGATGTCCGAGTACACATTTCGTAACCGTAACCCTCTCATATCAAAGCTTATGCATGCTCAGGACTTTATTTTGTCATGTCCCCGACAGAATCGAGTGCCATTAATCAACGACCACGAGATTGGCCTCTTCACTGAGGAATCGAGAATGAACACAGAGTTTGGGACCGAATCATTTAGATTTCCTGATATGTGCAGCCTCTTCCAAGCACAGATCCTGACAGTACCATAGATTAAGCAGCCGAACACTTGCAAGAAACGGATATCTCACCATCTGATATTCCCATATTTGATTAGACAGACAGGCTGCACTGAAATCAATAGGATCGTGTGCAAAAATCAAGGGCTGTCATGAACTGCTGGTTCACGGGCCACAGCTCAACCGCAGGGAAGAAAAGAGCGAACGAATTGTCCAGACAAGGATCTGAAATGGACACCAGTGAGGCGGACGCATCACTGCAAGCACCGATCGTCTTTGGCTGCAAGAATTGACTGTCACACGACAACATTTGCTTGGGCCGAGCTTACTAAAGGCAAAACAAAGAAGCCTCTGCCGTTGGACCGAAAAACAATTCGTATGCTCGTTGAACTGATCACAGGACTGCTCCAGAAATGGAATCAAGAATCCAGCGATCTCCGCGGAAGCTGCGGCAACAAGGGAAGAAATCCAGGTGATCCATCATCTGCTTTGCCACTGCCTAGCTCTCCAGAATCGGCGTCTTGATTCGCTGGGCAATAAATTCTTCGCAGTAACGTCTTCACTATACATATTTCGGAACTTGGTTGGTTGCAGACACAATGTGATAAGACAGTTTAACGAAATGTGTACTTAACAAATGAAGGGATTCACAATGTGCCCTTTGGCTTCGGAGTGGAATTAATGAACCATACAGGCTGATACTAACCAAATTGATCTCAAACACAGCAATTTGAGGACGGATCCCGTAAGAAGAAATTAAATATTCTGTTAAACAGTCGACAAAAGATTTAACATATTCTTTTAAATGGAATCACAACAAGATCATTGTACACAACGAAAATCCGACCCGAAGTCAAAAGCAGGCGAGCATTGGTTGGACAAGGGCCATGCGCTTGATTGCTCTTAAAAAGGTACAGCTCTGCCCAAAATTGATTTTATAATGTACGGCACAGCTGGCATAGTTATTGCATCTGAAACTCATTTTCTAAGGATGTTTCTTTAGGCACTGCCATAATGGACATTGCTTACTTGAATCAACCAAAAAAAATATCCTGGAAAGCATAATATGCGACTGGCTTATCAAGCTGTGTGTAGGGCGGCTCAATTGGACAACAAAAATCGCGTTCTGCCATCGAATCTAACAACTAAGTGGTAGACATAGAGATGGAGATGGGATACAAGATAGTACTGTGACGCAGTAGAGCAGTCAAAAACGCTATCAATTGTGAAACGCCACAATACGTGAAAAGAGTAATAGCCAGTTTCCTTGCCGCTGAGCGATCTCTAGCGATCGCCAGAGCTGGCTGGAATCTATCAACCTAAAACTAACTGACCACGAGACTGCAGCTATCTTAATAACCAGCTGAAAAACTGTGGAATACTCCCGAGTGCTGCAGCAACAAAATCTTCAAGGATGCACACAGCTCAGAATTCAACCGAACATAGGAAGGCTGATTACTCTTTTTGAACAGAGCATGTATTGATTGGGTACGCTCACTTAGCAGGACCTCTAGCCCCCAAAAAGATAACAATACATGATCTGTTCAATGGGAATAATCAGCGGATTCCGAACAACGAAGCAACCTGCGTATCTGTGGGTATGATCCCTGTCGACATTCTCACCAAGAAGAATCGAAGGATATACCAAAAGCGACCGGCAAATCACTCAGAGGCAAGCAAAAGACAACTGAAGATAGAAGAAAGGGCAACGTCGCAAGCCAGATGGAACACCACTATCAGAGGCAGATGGACTTATGGATACCAGTTATAGAAGCCTCGACAACGAGAGCTCAAGGGTACAGCAACAGAGCTGCGTCTTATCGGGAGAAAAGCTCTGCGTTCAATCTTTAGTCCTGTTTACATTAATGGTTTCGAGAGAAGAAGATTCAATCACGAACTCTACCTGTACAGCGACATGAGTCTAACCAGGCGTCTACAGAGGTTATCGGAAATACCTCCAGATTTGGTCACTATAGCTCAACCTTCTGTGCAGAATGCGAAATGAAAGATGCAGAGCACAAAGTTTTTCTGGCGTTTTGCGAAAACACGTCTACCAATTCCCGAGCTCATCCTTATACAAATAACAAAAATTACTGGAGATCTGCTCCTTTATAACTAGCGTGCAAATAAAATTCTGGACTCGAAAGAGTAAGCAAGCCGAATCGGAGTGAACGCTAACCAGCCCTGAGAAGTATTACCTAAACGCAGTCCCGCGAGAAGGATAGTAGAAAAGTGAAGTGATGTGGTCTAGGACGTATGCCTGAGGAAAAAGAAAATAATATCCCGTGAATTGTTTATGCTGGTAGCACGGGTTACCAGTATCTTGAAGATGACTCCACATCCATTGACGCGAGCCATAAAAAAGCGTAGAAATTGTACACCTACTGGGACCATATAAAACATCGCACACAGCTTCGTTCAGTTTCGTTAATTTTATCCTACTATTTATGTATTAAGTAAGATATTGGTCGGTATAGTCACCGCTATAGCGTTGTGGGTAAGTGCTGTAAGTTGGTTCGCTCACATTATGGATCGATGCGCCAATAGGTATGTACGTTCACGTTATACTATCCGGTAATACGACATGTCGAGCGACCTGGTCGTACAATGTGAACACTAGTGGTATGACGGCTGTACGCATTTTCATTCTGTATTGGATTTCAACGAGTGAGCTTCAGCGGTTGAATGAAAATGATATGTTTTCTCGATACAGCTTAGGGTCGTTTGTTTATTTCTTACATCACCATCACTGAAAGAAGAACATGCGCTGCTGATGCCAAGGAACTACCCTCATACATGAAGTCCGTCAACCGCGAAGCATTTTTGGTCTTTCCACATGTCGTACTACCGGGTTGTAGAATGTGTAAGTATTTAATGACTGCGTTGGTTTTCTCTGCTTGTAAAAGTGACTCTCCAACTTCTTCTCATAGTGACACTTCTTAATCGATTAAAGGCGTGACAATAACCTCGATCGTTTACCCTAATCAGCATGCAACCAAAATCACCTGGTTGCACAATTGAATACCAACGACAACCTGTGAAATTACATGTGAAAATTACTCAATCTGCTGTCTCAATCGATAAATGCACATTTCACAAATAAAACCCAATAATGCATAATAATTTTCGTTAAATCACACACTCATTGGTGGCGCTAACTTGTTCCGCTTGTTTATTTTTATACACACCAGCAATTATTTCCAATTTAAATCATCATTCAACGTAAGTACATTTAATGACCGGTTTTAGGACCCTCTTACGATCAATTCAGAAGTTATCTGTGATTCACGCCAATTGCCAGTCGATTGTAATTATCGTTACGACTTTGTGTGGTCAACAGTGCACAACCAAGCGCACACATTGTCTGTATGTTCGATTACATCTAACAGTGATTTTGTCTTTGACTGATGTTATCGATAATCCGTTTCGACTTACGATCAAATGCAGTCATGAATGGTGAATGGATGGTGTAATATTGCACATTCTTATGAACACTTGAATATTCATAATTATCTTGCGCACGTATGCATTTGAAAACAAATGTGGACATTGATTGAATCTACATTTGAGTAATCAATGCTCAGCTTTTTCTTTACGCTGTAATGCATGCGAGAAGAGGCACGGTCGCACTGCCGAAAAATGTCCGTGCTTTTACAAATGCTGTCTTTCGTCATAGTGACATTTCAAAGAAGGGCACAAATTTTGTCAGATGGTGGACAAAATTGGTTAAAAATTAAGTTAATAAGCTAAACACGAAAATGTTTATTCGAGCCGTGCCATTAATGCTACTCCATCAGGAAGATGACCCTTTGACAGACCCAGAACGAGATAGTGGATCATATCTGTCAGAATATGAAGAAGAAGAGCTTCTTCGATCGAGCCATCATCGCTTATCAAGTCGTCCACGTATGTATAGTACTTTTTTCAGCGTGAAACACCTTTATTGTCCATGCTGATTCCTTCAAACAGTCATTTGATAATTTCGATTGTGAGGTTGTACAGCTTCTAGATGTCTGGTGTAAATGTGCACTGGTATCTCCTTCAGCTGAATGATATTGACTATGTTTTTTTTTTGTAATTTTGGGCCGATTAACCAATAAACTTTTCGAACTTTTTTATTTTGCTTTTATGTGATTTGCAATACACAATGTAATTTCAGAAAGCAGATGTACATATATATTATTTCGAATAATCCTTTTTAATTTTCCACACCACGCCACTGCTAGATACTCTTTCGAATTACAGCATGTTTGCCGATAGCCCGATTAAGCAATCACTTCGAATTAACGAGCGTGTCACACCACAACAGGTTTTGTTCGACTCATCAAGGTTTTTCCAATGGACCTAACAATCTGATCGAATTGTCGAGTTATCGAGAGTCGACTGTAACCTGATACACATATCAAGCGCTACATTTCGCCAGACTTTCACAGATTACTCAAAGTTGCTGCAAATGTTGCGACTTTACCAAAAATGTGCTGGATCTACATCGGAATTTTCAAACAAATGACGTCCACTGCCCGCAGTGTAAAACCGACCACAAATTCTCATTCCATTTATGGTTGTTTCTTGACCCTTTCTCAAAGCACTTTTCGAGAGGTTAATATGTACATAAAATGACAAATAAGTGTTATAACTGACAAATGAGCTGTTTCATTTCATTTACGACAGCGTTAACGTAGAATCTAAAATTTCCTAGAAATCTACAGCTTTTTTCAAATCCACCACGCTTTTCCAATTAAAAAAGGTTAAGTCCCATCTCTGGTTGCTAAACCAGCTAAACTACCTAGACAAAGGCTCCCGTCCCATGACGTACATATTTTATCACAGCAACGCCATAAACCCATTCATTCAATACGATTTGTCCAAATAATTACTTTACATTGAATGAATTCCGCGTTTGGCAATTGAAAAGACCGACTGCTTATGACTTTAGTTCCCACTATTAACACAACGATACCCACGATAGGGCTTCAAATTACATTCTCATTAACCTTGGGATGAGTCTGCTCCGATCTTTGCGTCAGAACGTGTTTACTTTGATTTTGTTAAAATCAAATGAATAATGCAAACGTTCCTCGTAACCATTTATTAGAGCCCACCCAGAAAGAACTCTTCGCTGAGAATTGTTAAATAATTGATAACGCACTTGCGCGGTGAGAGCTTAAACTGATACTTAGTTTTCAAATATGTCTGCTTAGTTTGTTTTGACAGAACTTATAGAAGGTGTAGAGCCAGTCAGTTGGTGGGTTAAGTTAGTGTGACTGACACAAAGAAGTTTTCACAACAACGTGTTGCCGGAAAGGTGGTTTCCATGAAGCGCTTATTCAAAATTGAGACGACTTGGTCCACCTATTTCTCTTGATGAATTTTTCAACACTTTGTATTTGTGTTCTTAGGAGATCGCCTAGACTAGGCAAGACAAAGTGTTCACTAAGAGATGGATGGAAACTGCCTTCCGGCAACATGTTGTTGTGGAAACTTGGTTTACTTCCGCGTCAGCGTTAAATCGCTTGCAAGAAAGCGTGGAACTCGCATCCTTATGACCTAATATCACCTGTGATGACGTGACACAATTCTAGGGTCCTCCTTGTATTTTGACATCTAGTGAAAGTATACAAAAAGCAATCGATATGAACTAAGACCTCTTTATATGGAGTTAGACGGTTCCTGTCAGGGTTCGGATTTGATCGTTGTTATGAGTTGTGAAAGTTTTTTAGTTGTAAAGCCAACTTTATATATTCATCGCCCACTATCCCACTACAGGGCGTGATAAGGTTGCAATGGAGTGACAGTCTCATTGTTTCACAAAATTTAAAGCTCGCCTCAGGGGTAGAAGACTACAGCCAGTGTAAGTTGTGTAAGTTTAGTGTAGTGTAAGTTTGCTTACCAGCACTAAACAAAGGTCTCAACTGTAATATAGTGCAGAAGAGTGCAAAGACTGATATGCACGTGTACCAGAACACCGTCGGCTGCACTTAACATACTTCTCCCCGTTAAATCGATGATCCTTTTCGGCCAACACAAAGCAGTCACACATCCCTAAAACTCAAGACACTTCGACTGTGTACTGAAATTCCCATCGGTCACTTCGCCATTCTTAATTCATTCAATATTCTCCCCAATGACATCGATTGGCCACTACCTCGAATCATCTTCGAGAAATACTTCTCTGCCCGCTTTAATCAACAAAAAATCAGACACCCCGTAGCTGCACAGACGGATCGAAGACGGGCGATGATGTGGATGTTTATAATAGCGATGGGCAATTGCGAATAAAAACAATCGAATTATTCGATTGTTCTAGCAATCGCAATTATTCGAATTCGAATTGAGCGGCATCGATTGTTGAATTTCGATTCTTGTAGTTCCATTCGCCAACGAATGTATATTCGCCGATTTTTCAAGTCGGAGAGAGATCACTAAATTGTGTGTATCCGCCGATTCTCGCAATTGCCCATCTCGCCCATCTCATCGACTCGATTCGATTATTACTCGATTGTTTTCTGATGAGACCGAATAAATCGACAATCGAATTCAAATTTTAACAATTGCCAATTTATTCGATTGTGAATTTCATTCGCAATCGCCCATCGCTAGTTTGTAATAGAATTCTAAAACTCTTCTGTAGCGTCTTCCAGACAGAAATCATTACTATAAAAGAGAAACTGTCCCGCCTCAAAAACAAACACTCAAGTTCACAGGCAAACAATGTCATGTTCAACAATGTCAAAAAGCCGACGAGATGACTGATCATTTGATTTTTGCCGAAGCTGCATGAAGGTGAAACTAGACATCAGCTTCTCCGCTCGGGGAATGCTCTCGCTAGCAGTTTCTTTGCTCCATTTCTTTTATATATAAATTTCAACCACTAACTCCTTGCAAAGAACACTGAGATCGAATGGAAATTAGTAAGCTTTAAGCTCCTCTTGAGATTTGTTGCATGCTTTATCCACTGCCATATGCAACCGACAACAGGATCGCTAATCAGTCACAGCCACAAAGTAAACAAATGACCCATGGTTCACTTTAATCACTGGGAAACTCATGTGAAATAAGTCTTTCTGGCCGACTTTATAATAATACATGTGATACTTTTTAATCTGTTATCCTTTAACACCTCATGGGCATATGTGCCAAGAAATTGCCACACAAGAGAGCTTTGAGTTGAGCGTGGACAAAATTGCATCTATTCGATGGTGTAGTCGCGACGTAGCCCATTTTTGGGAAATCAAACTATATGAAGACCTAGACACATTTTTTAATGTGTATGAATATCTGAATATCTATTAAAGCTGACAAAGATGGCAAAAAAAAAACATTCACCACTTCATATTTCATTGATCGGTCCAAAGCTCCTTCCCAAAGCAATTCTTTTTTGTTGCGTTCGTGGGTTGTGGGAAACTTCTAACATTTAAATAACCCGTGCTTTGCATGATATGCTCCTGACAAAATGGAAGCAGATTATGAGGACACACTAACTACTCCTAAGAGTAGAATACTGCGTCCCTGGTATCGATGTACGGCAGCATTCCGGAGAATGCTTCATGCGTACTTAATGACTTCCTGCTGTAATACCTTACATGTGCTTTAAAGAACATCCTGTCGTCTACCATCAATCCGAGGTTCTTAAGCGACTTCCTGGATATGTTCAGCCTGGAAGGTTGCGACTGATTATGAGGAGAACCATTGTCTTCAGGACGGCTAGTTCCAGGTCAGCTGTCTCTAGCCAGTCTTTAATATTTTAAACCGCTGAATTATTATCGAGCTCTACTTCCCTGATCTGCTTTGCCATTTTTGCCACTAGTGCTGGGTTTCGTACGTCCGTAGCTGCTTAGTATCTGCAGTCTAAACCGTTTACAACGACATTACTTACAACGAAATACCGCTTAAAGCGTCCTAAATTATATTTTATGTAACTACTGAAACCGACGGCTACTGGTGCGACTGCTTTATTTCTGATACAGCACTGTTTATTTCCTTAAACGATTTATAACGTAGGCATACTGCGCACACACATCGGATTTCGGATATATTGACAAATTGTCTTCACATGCGTTAATATCGGTTAAAACGACCCAATTCGTCAGTTCCTTAAAGGTCGTTGTAACTGTGCTTAACTGTATTATCTAACATGCTTACACTCTGACATATGTACATGTTACCGTATTCAAGAATTTTACAGAAGAGATTGCATCAAATTCCTTTTGACAGTTTATTTCGTCAAATCAGCTAGCTCCTGTCGTTGATGTGGGCTTGTAGATATGTCAAAAATGGGACTCTGATTTATATAACCACAACTTATTTTTATCACATAAAACTGATTTACATCAACACAAACAAAAGCTACCAAATTGAGCAGAAAAGACTGACAGCTTTACGAGATGTCCAAAAGTGTGGATCTAGCGGTAAAGAAAAAACAAATGGCCAAATAGAGGGCATTCCACCAATGGTACAGCCAAGAGGCTCTTCGAATCCATGCTGCGTCGCTAAAGAAGGAGAGGAAGATATAATCTTTTTTCTGTAGACCAAGTCATCGGACACAAGCTTGAGCTTGATGTCTGGAAACATCGTGGCCAGGACTGACAACACTGTATGACACCATCGTCGTCTTCGTCATACAAAGTTTAGGGCAAACGTCTGTCCGACATGACAGCAACATCCGGCAGCGAAATCAAAAACCTACGATGCCCCCGTCATAAATGTGCCAAAGCAAACAACTCATTCGTCTTCGGTTCCTCCGATTTTTTTGAGGGAAATACCCAGTTATTACCACATTTAATTATAAAACGAAATGAAGGAGTGTAACAACAATCATGACTGCAGTTCGCGCAATTCTGAGAGAAGTCAAGAAACCCCAAAGAATCAGCACAGCCGACCGACCACCACCGTACTCTTTTCTCCATTTCCAATTAAATACGTTACACCTTGCCGCTGAGGTTCCGTTTTGTTTACCTATCGTGTTTTCTTTCATTCGAGAAAAACGCGCTTTGACTCATCACATCAGATGATTAAATTAGACGGAAACAGATAAAAAAAATTTTAAAAATAATTGTGAGGTCATATTCGCCGTAACGTTAGATACTCTCGGTCTTCGCCAGTAGTTTTTATATTTCCACTTAAACCGAAGAAAACAAAACCGGAAAAAGGAGGCAAAACACAGCACAAAAATCGGAGAACATCTTCGCTTTGACGTACCACTAGTCGGTTTTCGTTTTGCCAGATGCTCACCTGTGTAGAGGAGTTACCACAATTACTGAAATATTCTAAGTGGTTAACTCACGCTAAACGAGTCAGGACGGGGTGGTGGGAAGGTCTGATTAAATTTGGACGCGCTCCAGCACAACGAGTGTGTACGCACGTATTGTTGTCTAGTGTCTACACTCTACGGCTTGACAAATTAATCAATTTCACGAAAGAGGCGAGGTTCGGTTTTTCTGCTTTGTTTTGCATTTGCCTCGATAATTACTGAACAAGTACATACGTTTGAGGTCGGGGGTTAGGCGTCGAGTGGTTTACATGTTTTCACTTCGATGCTAACGATGCGGAAATGGATGCGCAAATAATCGGGAATTATGCTTTCAACTATGCAATTATTGACGAAATTCACAACGTGTTTGATTGACATTTTGAAACGCTTTGGATCGTATGGATTATAACTTCCGTGTGCGATGTCAATATTCGCGCTTCACTGTAAAGGATGTCCAGGTTGTGTAATTGCCGTACCGACCGCGGCAACGAAAACAAGAAATTCAGTGGGGCAGTTGACAATGCGGAGTTAGTTAAAAATTAAAACAAACCAAGGGAGGTTAATTTTTCTTTTTATTTCCAAAATGAGATGGTTACCCGGGGGCTCAATGGAGGTTTATATTGAACGAAAGTAATCTGTAGTTGAATTTAAAGCGATCGAGCGAAAAAGAATAAATAAAGAAGAAAATTGTGTACTTTTTTGCTTTCACTGGGACCACTTCACCTTTCTTCGTTAAGTTTCGTTAACTTTTCTTCAATTGTGCTTACTTTAGTGGCACTGGTCCATTGTACTATCGGAAGATCATCGGGCGCTTCTGTGATGAGGAGCCTACCTCAAAAACACCGAATAGCTGCCACCTGATCCGAGCAAAGGCAGAACTGTAGTAGAAGGGTTCTGCAGTACCGGCATATTGGCGAGTCATGCCACCATGGCGCAAATTCATGTTCTGTAAGTACCTCCTCTGATCCTTGCCCAACAAGTTAATAGGCGATCTCATTTTCCGCGATCGTGTGGCAGCTGGCAACCAGAAAAGTCTGCTGTTAGACTGCCGATCAAATTAAGAGAAGTCTTGAATTCCTAAACTGTCTTGGAAGTGGTTAAAGGTTGGTTAAGGCCGGCCTTAAGTTAGGTTAGATTAGTGGGCTGCCAGCAGAATTCCTAGCAAATTAGATTGTAATTGGTCCCGTGTGATACTTATAGTCAGTTTTTTTTTTCCAACTCCAATGAAAGTTCCATTTCATCCCAACTACAAATGGTGACTGGATCAGATTTGAAAACTAGATAATAACGTATTAACTTTGCTTTCAGTGTGATACGAACCGGAGACCCCTCTATCCAATGGGAAACACTAAACCAACAGCGCCATCCAACCGCGTCGCTAAGGGCTTAAGTGGCACAGCTTACTTGTCCCTACAGACTTAAAATCTTCGTCGCCCCTTTCAGCTGTCACAACGCTAGATGTCCGCTTGGAAAACCGAAACAATTTTACCTAACGCGGTGTGGAGTCTAATGTTCCCGTCCTCCACGAAGCCTCCCCTTCACTGGCCTTGTAGCCGTCCATGAAGTTGTGCACCAACTCGACTCGAACTCCATACTTTGAAAAAAATATTGAACGTACCCAATTGTTTTTAACCGCCTTTAGAGCAGTGACATTTTTGAAGCGTTTCTACGTTTAACGTTTTGACCTCACTTGTCTGCAATCATCGAATGGGGAAAATTTCATGCAATCTTTTATAAAATTTTCTCAGTACCTACTTGAGATTTATACGAACCCGCTTACAGATGCTTGCATATTATTGGAACTCTTATAAATTCAAGTTTATTTATTGTTTCCTGTTTCCTGTTGCCAGAAGCGGACTGGATCAGATTAAAGCATATTGGATCTATAACTAAATTCGTTCTGTTTTTTTTTTTTCAAAATTTGAACGTTTATTTAAGAAAAACATGTACAATAGTATTATTTAAAGTATTGCCCATCGGAAGCTATGAATTTTTCAATGACAACTTTTTACAATGACAGTAGCTTTCGTGGTGGCCCGTGGCGTTGTGGGTACGTGCGTCGACCCCAAACTCGACGTCGTAGGTTCGATTCCAGCTCTGAGCGACAGAAATAATTTTCACGGCCCCACCTCTTTCGAGTCACTGACAATGCTCAAAGAGTATTTCCTGTCTGGAAAAAGCTTCTCAAACTTGGCCTTTAGCATTCGGCGTAAAACTGTAGGTCCCTTCCACTCATGAGAGAACAATAGCACGCACAATACGAGTGGTTGCTGAGAAGCTAGGCCCTGGCCCTCTATGGGCTGTAGCGCCACCCATATTATTATATTATTATTATTATATTAGTAGCTTTGGAACGCACGTTCCAATGGAATAATACATGTTACGCCATCTCTTGGCAAACAATAAAGTTATAGACCTAATACAAGGCAACCCTGTCGACAAGTACGTCAAGAACTATCGTCCACTAGCGCTAATCTTGAAAATTTGAACTGGCACCCAAAGATCATAAGAAGGCCATGAAGTACCTTAACGCATGGAAGATTCAATTCTTCTGCAAAGTGATGTAATGTCGTCACGGTGGCTATCATGGCCTCCAGATGGTTTATGCATTTATGTTAGATATCTAAGCTCAAATTCTAGTGTCAGAGAATTCCACAGTACTGCCATCAAGCCACTGTCACGCCGATCTCAATGAACTGTCCCCAATGTCGATCATATTCACCATAATCCATTACCAAAGCTATAAACTAGAATTCAATTACGTATGCAATTTGTTTACAGTTTCATTAAGACTCTAAACGGTAGTTAAGAATGAAACGAGCGTCATAAAACAAATCGGCAACGTGTTTATTAATAACGAACCCCAGATTCATAGATTTGCATTTGATTACTCTCGGAACGTTCTGCAAAAGCAGACAATAACCACAAGCACGTTCGTCCGTGACCTATACTCAGCGATTAGCAATCGCCAGAATGGCACAAATTTGCAAACTTAAATGGATCATAACACATTTTTTTAGGAACGACCGCCATGGCGGACATCTATGCAAAGTATTCAGCACGATCGTTGCTTCTTCTGTGATAAATGTTAACTGTGTTTATGTTTCGCAAAAGCCTTGTGCCTTGTGACCAATATGCACATTTAATCAAAACAGAGCGTTTCCTTATGTGAAATACAGCGGGTATGATTTGTTGATACGCATTTGAAGTTTATTGCCGGTTAAAGGAAGATGGCACATTCCGAGGAATGTGATGCATTTGAGAGCCACAAATTTAATATTCATTTATTTTCTTTTGCAGAACGTGGTCAAGATCAATAGTCTAGTTCACGGGTATATTCATGTTCAGTGTGTACATGGTACATGGTACCTAGCACAAGGGATGCTTTGCAGAAGTTAGCCAATTTTGATTACTGTCTGTACCAGATGTAGCGAAGCAGGACTTATACAGGGTAAACTAATCAACTTACTTTACTTTATCAGGCAGACGAACCATGAAAGGTCTGAGCCTGAGCAATTGCTGCCTTCCATCGGTGACGGTCCTGGGCACGGTGCTTCCAGTCATCAAGGCCAAGCTGTCTTGCATCCGCGATGACTTGGTCTTTGTACCGGAGGTTCGATCTTCCTCTCCTTCTCGAACCAGGAGGCTCGGATTCGAAGACCCTCTTTGCTGGAGCGTTGTTGTCCATTCGCTCGATGTGGCCGAGCCAGTGTAGTCGACGGATTTTTGCCTTCCGGCTACATCCACATCCTTGTACAGCCCGTAGAGTTCGCGGTTGTGTCTTCTCCTCCATTCGCCTTTCTCGCAGACGGGACCATATATCCGACGTAGAATTTTTCTTTTGAATGCACCAAGAATCAGCTCTGCAGCCTTACTTTATGTCCAGCAAACTAATCAAAGACCAACTAAAGTTGAACACGGGTATTAAAAGTTGTGAGCAACCTAATACAAAATTAAAAAACCACCCACAGCGTACAGACATTTGAGAAACTAGAAGAAACGGGGCTGTACGTGGCGTTGTGGCCGGCGCAAAATCCAAACACACTTGAACCTCGACGTCTGGGTTCGATCAATGGTCTGTGGGACAGAAATAATTTTCACGGCACTACCTCTTTCGAGTCACTGACAATGCTCAAAGAGCTCCTGTCAAACTCAGCCTTTTGGAGTCGCCATGAAACTGTAGGTCCCTTAAACTTGTGAGAGAACAATAGCACGCACAATACGAGAGGTTGCTGAGAAGCTGGGCGATGGCCCTCTAAGGGCTGTAGAGCCACCAATATTATAATTACAATTAGAAGAAGAAACTAAGTAAACTACATAAGTAATGGTTTGCACACTGATTCAATTCGACACAAAAGCCGCCGCATTGTATGATCACACATGTCTCCTTTAATAATACTTCAAACTTTGTCACAAAAATTCAAACGATAATTTCTAAAACTTCGACAATTGTGCTACCCCGTAGATCCCAAGATTCCAGAGGTGATAATAATAAGTACTGTCTAGGTCATCGTCTATAAATCATATTAATGAGAGCTTTAAAACAGGTTACTAAAACTGCATCTCATAAACCATCATGTGAATTTTAGTTACATATTCCCTTCCAGCATATGACGTTGCAGATGAATAAAAAAATCTAATAAAAAAGCGAATTATCTTCACGTGTTCGTACAAAGTGTTTAACGTTCCTTACAAATCTGTACTCACGATTGGAGTTAGTGATGTAATGCAAATAATTATATACAAAAATAAACAGTCATCGCTGCGATCCAATGGTTATGTTTCCCAACTATAATGTCCCAAGTCAACTGGTATTAAATGTTAAGAAATTACCACAGTAGTTGGGGCTTAATTCAGAGGACATGCGAAATGTTGAATGCATGCAAGCGACATTCATTTACCTGAAATTAATCAGGGTTGGCAGATGTGGCGATTTATCGTCAAACTGCCGATTTTTAATTTTATTTGGCGACACAAAAATGGTATGTCACCGCGACCTAAAAATTGCGGCATTTTGAGCCTTTGGCGATTTTTTTGCAACAAAATTAAAATTTATATATATGTTTTATAAATGAAATTTTACATCTTTCGTATTGTAAGTTGTTGAATCTGAACACACTCCATTTGTTAAGATGAACATCAATTTCCTCAGCATTATTTTTTTTTCAATTTGGTTTGGAGTATAACGGCGAAAATTTTAAAATTTGGCGATTTTTATTTTTTATTTGGAAACCTGACAACCGTGGTATTAATACCGAATACCCCAACGATCTAATTTTGTTAAAATCAGGTCTCAAGCTTATGGTAATAAAAATCTTGTAAGCAGAGTGACTGATCAAATTCAGCGATTTGCCGATGACTGGAAGATCATCCATTTCCTGAAGCGTGACACATTCTTTTTAAGGATCCCGCAGTACACGTCGACACGGCCAAAGCTCAGAAACTAGTAGAAGTGCGGCATATTTCAACCGCAGAGACGATCGTTAGCTGTAAAAATTGATATTTAGTTGGATCAATATGTGTATTCTGACAAATATATATACATAGGTAATGCTGCGGCGAAGGAACATATCCCTTGCTATGTGAAGGAGTTTGATTTGCGGCAACATGTTTGATTCTAAAGTAACTGTCTACTATTCTACTATATGACCCTCATTCGGGCAGTGTTATGGTCCACCGTAGATGTCCATTGTCATGTTCAACGTGAGTCCTTCCTAGATGGACAAGCTTGGTACGTTGGTTTTGTAAGTTCGAGTCCGACTAGAAGTTCTATCCTAAGAGGTGGTGCACAACGCGGCAAAATTAAATAGGATTGATTGTGTGATATATGGTAAATGCATATTCCACACGAGTCAGTCCAACTGTTGAGTTACTTAGGCAAATGTGCAGAATAGGAAGCTTTTGCCACGATTAAAGAAAAAGCGATAAAAGCAGAATTTTTGGTTCAATTATGACAAAACGAAATATATGCTGTCGAGCAAGCAACATTCCATCACACACCACCTGGAGCAAACATCACAAAACATCGACAAAAAAGGAAACTCCACAAGCGACGTCCTAGTGGGGTTCGACCGTAGAGTCTCCCTTGACAACCGCTGCTACTTCGGTTTGTCAATTCGACTGGGCTCAAAGATCCGTACTCGAAGGTCCAAGATCATCCTCTACACTCTTCTCCTACTTTTTTTCAGTTCTACTACTATTTATGGAACTACTGTCTTGTTTTGTTATAAGCAAGACAGCTGTGCTCATTCCTAGTCCCTTCGCAACAAAAATTCTACGTCATGTACATGGTCCTGTCTGATTGGAAGTTGAATGTGTAGGCAAAAGTAAAAAGAACATATTAATTCAAGAGATATGTAAAAAAGCACCCTGTGCCGAATTGAAGCTTTTGATCATTCAGTCAGAGACCTCTGTTGACAAAAATAATAATATTCCAACCATCTGATCAGGTTATCAACCGGAATCTCGCTTTGCAAATGCTATAAATACAAGCGGGTGCGCCCACTCCCACCCGCTCTCTACAAATAGGATCCTCGAACTCTATGAGCTGTCTTCAAGAGTGCTCAGATCCCAGCCTCCTGATTGGAGAAGAGAAGAAATATCGAACCAAGTTATCGCCGATACAAGACAGCTTGGCATTGATAATAGGAGGCAGCGTTCAACTGTCTGCGATGCAATGGAAGGCACCTATTGTTCAGAATCAGGTTCCTCAAGTTTGTTGGCCTAACAATTTAGTATAATTTAGTTTATGTGTCACAATAGCTGCTCGTTTATTCATACGAGCAGATGTACTACCAGAAAAATTAGCCCAAACATCAAAAAGTGTGTTAAGTATTCCACCTCTAGCAACCTGGCTTTGATCTAGCACTGAAAAAATTGCGTATATATTTACAGAGTTAAGCCAATTAATAGCTTTAAGTTCCATCAGAAAATGATTCACCAAAAGTCTCACTGTTGATAAAACATCAATTATTAATTAAAGGTATGTGTTTCTTCAGTTCACAGTGACCAATCCGGCGAAATAAAGATTATTATTATGTAGTAGCCAACTATGTGTGCGAAACTGGAGGTAACTAGCTAAATATCGAGTTGCCTGGGTGGAGTTGGTTGAGGCTCTGGTCTACTCCAAACTGGATTACTTCAGTAAAATTAATTAAAAGCAGGAAGGTTCATCGAATTTTTTCTTAGTTCGACCTGAAAATCTGCGTAGATGGTGATGCCGCAATTCTTCAATTGTATACTATTCTTCTCAGTCTATAGTCTACTTGAAACTACCTAATTGCTATCACTTCTTACAAATGTGAATAGAATTAGTCACACTAACTAAAAGTAGAACTCAAATTGCGGGATTTGTTCAAATACATTGTACGTGTACTTGTCGAAACTATTGTGCCTCGGGATGTTCACAAAATATTCCACTACATCTTGTGCTCCGTAAAAAAAGCGAACCATTTACTAAAGGGTGAACTCAATAATAAGCATGAGCCCCTAGGCCCAACATCCAATTTCAATTAAAACAGACATGAATCTCTTCTGTCCCTCACACACAGGCACAGCTTCATTGGAGAGCATAAATTATTGTCTACTGTCACTTTGTTTACACACTTAATAATTACCTAATAGACGGTAATTAAAATTGCCGAGAACTGAAAGCACACCGAAACAGAGTCTAACAAGCCAGCGCATTCGTGCGAGATTCATTCGCTTTTAATTGCACCAGATAAGCCATCCGGTGCGTCCCGCAATAGAAGTGTTTAACATTCTCTTAATTTGAATATTTTTTATGAACTCCACGGTGAACCGTTCGTCTTCGCGCTTGCCCCCTAGAGTAATGACTCGACTCCCTCGGAGTACGGCCTTTCGGTTACGCGACTGACCCTAGCCCTGCTCTCCCTGTAGATACTAATCGCGCAATCATACGATTTCTTTCATCGTTTCCACTTCTTAGAAGCCTTTCCACTAAAGACAAGTGAATTTTTGTAATTCCCAAATGAATGTGATGTAAATGCCTTCTTTTTCTGTTTGTTTCGTGCCACAACTAGAGGTCATTGCTCGCGGAAATTCATTGCTCACACCAAGAGAGAGTACTTAAATGTTGATTGGGCTCCGAGTTAAGACTGGTCACTGCTGCTGGACCTGCTAACGAACCCCATCGCAATGAGACCAGTCACCAAGTTGAGTTTAAGTGCAAATGTATTTAAATAAACCTTAATCCAAATTTGTTATAGATTCGCGTACGAATTCGATATGTTGCCAAAGCAGGGTGAGTTGTTCTGGAAGAGCTCCCCAATGTTGAGGAGGTTCAAATAGGTGCACGACACCGACGCCAGGACGCCGAATCCAACCACAGACGACGTGAGCGACAGTCTACAGGGGCAGCGTTTAAACAGCCTCCTTAGCTGCTGCCATGCGGCGGCCAGCTTGGTCCTCGAGTTGGTCTCCTTCACCGAGTCCATGCTGTCGTAGTTCAGGTCGATTGGGAGACTCCCGTAGGCAGCTTGCTTTATGATCCGATGTCTCACTCTCTCCATCTGTCGAATCTTGCGGTAGAGCAACGGTGGCAGGATGAACATGAGGGGACCGGTTATCGTTCCGCCCACAATTCCAACGAGCACACTGAAGTTCGGCACGAATTCACCCAGAAGAACCTCCAGGCCGATCACAGTCGATCGGATGATTACTCGTTTTCCCGAGAAGCCTGAAATGAGACAAGTTCGTGAACTATTTCCAGCCACCGATTGCAGCGCCCTCACTTTCCGGCACCCGGAAGTAGTTCTCGACGTGAAGGAAGAGCGCTGAGCTGCCCACGACCGATGACAAGCACAGCTGCAGGGATATGAACAGGATGGCTATGTACAGGGGGACACTTCGTGGCAGCATCTCCAGGATGTTTGGCGTGACCAGCGATCCGAATTTGTAGGCAGCTATTATCGTTGTGACCAGCACTAAAAAGATGGAACCTACGTGAGAAAAGTGTGAGTTTCAGTCTTAAAAAAATACGAAATCAATTGCTTACTCAGAATACCGCCCAGAGAGGCCCACTTTATCTGCTCCTTGTGCTTCATGTCCATCTGTATTGTCAGCACCATTGAGTGGATGTCGAATTGAAAGGCCAGTATGCTGTAGCCACCTAGGATGCTAAAAAATGAAGGGAAATCTACACAGGGTGATGTTAGTTTACTACGCAATAATTTAAAAAAAAAATGCGCTTAAAGCTACTCGACGTACATGCCGCTAAATATGTAAATTAGGACCTGAAAACCTAGCACCTTCAATGTGAAGGCACCCTTAAGCAAAGGACTAAGCTGTGTCAGTGAAAAAAACATTTGCATCAAGATTTAGTTCAAAAACGAGGATTGCTTTCAAAAATTAAAATGTTACCAAAGTTGCATTTCAGTGAGGGCTACTTAAAGAGTGATAATGTCAATTTTTTATCGTAAGGCCCCAACTATAATGCGCATGAGCGAGAATTCACACCAGTGCAGATCCTGAAAAAGACTCAAGAGATGCACATCGACACCCACCACCTATTAGTCGATTTCAAGGCCGCATATGACAGCGTGCATAGAGACGAGCTATACAGCGCCATGTCTAGTTTTGACATTCCTGCCAAACTCGTCAGGTTGTGCAGGATAACAATCGAGAACTCACGCTGCTCCATTAAGATCCACAACGAACTCGCCGAGGCCTTTAGTGTCAAAAAACTTGTAGCCAAGGCGACACGCTGCCCTCTAGTTTCCTTAATTTAATGCTTAAGAAGATCGTGCGAAAATCAAACGTCAACACCAGAAGATCATGCTTCCCAAATGTCCGTTCAACTGCTTGCTTCCGCGGACGGAACGAACACAGCTAGACGTCAATAAAGCGTTTGCTGGGATTGAACCGGAAGCGACTAAAATGCCTCTAGCAGTAAACCAAGTCAAAACAAAGTACATGCTGTCATCACGAAAGGACGCACTACATCGACGTCTCGGAGAGAGCATCACAATGGGCAGCAGAAACCTTGAGGTAGTCAAGAACTTCGTGTACCTCGGCTCTGCAGCAAACAGGGACAATAACACCATCACCGAGATCAATCGCAGAATTACTCTCGCCAATCGCTGTTTCTTTGGGCTCAAGAGGCAATTTAGTAACAGAGCCATCTCTTGAAACCACTGGCACCACTCTATAGAGTCAGAAGGACTAATTTGTTTTAGCTTGACTCGAGGACTCATGATTGTTTGGTTTGACTCATTTTTTTTAAGAACAAAATTACCAAAACACCCGAACGCTTTCATTTAAAATGCCTGAGCACATACTAGTACTGCACTCAGGCATGGCTCTGGCCAGACTTTGAGACAGGAGAGGAATGTAGTCGTATCTTCATAGATGGCTCCAGAACCTATGAAGGGACCGCTGCTTTCATCGAAGGCGACAACATTAGACTGTTCACCTCATTATGTATCCTCTTTCTAAGCGGAAACCTATGCGCAATAAACTATATTTGAAAAACACGGGGAAGGATGATGGTTGGACCTCTCGAGAGCACCACCGTAGAGCATGACTCTCCAGGATGTAGTTAGACCAAGCATTTGTTCCCGATTCCGCGGCATTCTTGTTGTCCCTTGACAGAAAAGACTGCAGACGTCTTACCGGCGCCTTAACGGGCCACTACACCTTTGCTCAACACTGGGCAACACTTTAATCGAAGATACCCTCTGCGATGCCTATGGAGGCTACACGGCAGAGCACTTCCTCTGTGACTGTCCCGTCATTGATTGGATCAGGTGGCAGGTCTTCGGCGCTAATGTGGTTAGAGCTGATTCTGTAGGCCCTTCACCACAGAAGCGCCTGCTGATCTTCCGAAGGAATTGTAGTTTGCCACCTGGTAGTACAAGGGACCAGTCTTGAGTCTTAGTGCTCCAGGGTAGTATCAAAACCTCAAAAAAAAACATACTGGTTTCGTCTGTGTTAATTTAGTTCCCACATAAGGATGCATTTTGTTATTAAAAACCTTTGTTGGGACACATTTATTTTCAAAATTACTCGTTTTCTTAACTTCTGGGACTCATAAATAATTTGACCTGTGGTAACACTGCTCGACACACCAAAGCTGACTTTATATAATACTCTGATTATCCCTCTCTTGCTCTATGGCACAGAGAAATGGACGCTGTTGAAAGCGGATGAAGAAGCTCTTGGACGTTTTGAGAAAAATGTTCTGTGTGGAATTTTTGATTAGTCTGTGCTTTGTTGCTCCAATATTTTGTTTGTGCTGAGCTTAATGGTAAACTCATTTTTGAAATTGAATCGCTTGAAGTAGTAGTTCTTTGACCAATGCATCGAATTGTCTGAAATGCACCTTTCTTTACGTTTCCCTTCTTTCGCCATTACCATTGCAACGGGACGCAGAATAACCTTTGTCAACTGAGGTTTACCTTGGGCGTTGATGGCGTCTGGAGGTGAAGATTCAACCACGAGCTGTACGGACTGTACAGCAGCATGTACCTATGTAGGTAAGAATCCAACGCTTAAGACGCCAAGGTCATGTAGAGCCCGAAGGTTCTTCGATTCAGATTTTGATAACCCAACAGAGGACGTCCTCGAATAAAATGGCCCATACAAGTGGATAAGGACCTCAACCAGCTGGCGAAAGATCGTGCTGGCTAGAGAGGCTTATTGGTCGACGCCCAGGTCTACCCCGGACTGTAGCGCCAATCAAAGAAGGAGAAAAATCCTTCAAAAATACCTTACTAGCATCTGTCAAAAGTGTCGGCTACTTTATTCCAAACTTTCAGAATCGATTAATAAGCATTTGAAAACATGAAAAAGAACCCTCTTTCACCTTCGCACAGCAGGAGTTCATAATCTCCAATAAATCTCTGTCAAGAATAGATATTGGCTGAAGGGGCTTGCTGGTTGAAGCCCAGATCCAGGAAGTGAAATCTATAAGAAAGGCTCTCATATATTATCTAAAAATTATAGATTTACATACGTCACTGCTCAACGTTGCCTTTCTGTCCAATGCAACGTGTGAAGGTCTGAAACCGTTTTGCATTGCAATAATCACTACACACCAGTGCGTCTTCCGGTCGGGTAAATTGACTACTGACTAAATATCCAGTTTCACGTCAATCTGGTCTACCTTTTAATTGAAAGCCGCATAAGACAGCAATCATTACAAGGAGGTTTTCAGTGCGATGACCGATCGTGGAAATTAATTTGTGAGCACTGCAGGAGCAGAGGAACACATGTGTCTTCATTTACACCCATCCTGTGAGCTTATGCGGCAATTGTTGAGTGACCTGTTACAGCGCTGATGAGAGTCCAGAGTACTGGTCTACTTAGTCTGAGCAGATAGAGGAACTGTTGATTCAGAGGTATATAAGGGTTCAATTACCATATGGAGTTGAATCTGTCACTCTAGAGCCGTTCAATTTGATCAGGAACCTTCGCTTCCAATTACTGCCAACGCAATTGGCTTTCGATCTCACACAGAACTTTTTTCTGGAGGAGGCTAATTGCTTCATTATTCCCTCTTCAGGTAGTCCATCTTCAGAACCAAGATGAACAAGGTACACGCAGATTGCATTGACACCAGCGAATTGTTTGACCTGATTTCTCTAATACATGATTGCAAACAAAAATACGCGTACTTACCGCTTTTCATTTCATAAAATGGTTTTCGCGATCCCTCTGCCTTAATTATGCAATACCACAGGAATCCAATAGCACCGGCCACCACCAGGGCAGATACAACAGCCAAACCCCTTTGGACGACACCCAATAACATTATTGTTTGAATGAAACACAAAACAAAACTGGGCTCACCTCATGTTTTTGGGACTTCCAAACCACATCAGCGGGCAAATTAGGATGCCAATTATTACCAGCCAGTAGCAAAAGGAAAAGTAGAAATGTCCATCGCTTATCCGATGTCCAATCAATTGGAGATTTTGTGAGGCGACCACCAAACTCGGAATGCCGGTCGCGAAAATGCTCAAGTCCAGCAAAATGGTTACCATCAGACTGACATGCTTCCCGTACACCATGTCACTGATTGCAGCGTAGGGGTATCTGAAATGTGAAATAAAATAAAAATGCATTCAACCAACAGCTCGAACGGAGATGAAAATATGATGGATTTCTGCGAACGGCAGCAGATGGTGCCCGGTACTTCGGATGGCCCTCAAAATCCGGGTACTTTTAACCGGATTGATTTATGAAGGGGGCGTGTGGCGTGACGTGATACATGTATTTACGTGATGTGCGACAGGGTGCAGATTTCGCTGTGTTGAAATGATTCAATTGTGAATGGCCCTGGGAACGTGATGAATGTTTTATTGGAAAATTGAATTTTTGTTCATTTTTACATGATAGTGGACTCTATGAATTGATGTATGCATCGCCTTCTGCAGGACTCACTTTCAGAGGATTTACTGCGTGAAAGTGGCAGTGTAGATTTCAGAACTGCATATTTTACGAGAGAAGCACAGCCAGGCAGCTTTCTTCCGGTTTTAATCCCTCACCAGCTGTCCAAGTTGCCGATGAAACTCAGTTTTCAAAGCATTCAGTAAGGCTAGTCATTTCGGCATATATGCTTTCCAGTTCAGTAGGAAATGTCGAAATTCCGACTCGACTTTCGTCCTTTAGTCTATTGTCATCAATGTAGAGGCAATTCGTTCAGCTGTAGTACGAGCGTGAGTACCCTCCGTTGGACATTATGTTAGAAACCATGCAGAGACTGGTGCGAAGTGGAGAAAACATTGCCCATCAGCTGAATTGGACATCACAATAGAGTCAATCCGGCTTCGTGATTGCATTTAGGACTACGATTGTGTCGAGACAAGAATTGAATCCGAATAGCGTCAGCCATCTCGGATAGAAAAGAAGTTCTTAAAGCGCTAAAGAGGTACACATTCCACTCTAAAGCTGTCCGGGAATGTAACAAAACACTAATATTGGGTGTATAACTTAATTGAGGAATTTTGAACAAAGTATAGCCCATCTGAAGTTGTAACTTTTCCCATCTTTCTGACAATTTGTGGATCCCATTCCAAAAGAACTGCGCCGGCCTTGCAGTCAAGAATGAATCAAGCCAATTTTGGATTATCTGCTCTTCACTCACTCTCTCTCTCTCTGCACGAATTAAGTTATAGACCTAAAATGCTGGCAGGAACATCAAACTAATGCTGTTTTGTGTGCCATCACATGAATACCATGAAGTCAACGAAAAGGCTGATATATTATACGGGGCAAGGCACGGACTGAGGCACCCTTCACCCCTTTATGGATTTAACAACTTCGACACAAACCTCCGGTTACATAAATGGGTAACCGAACAGATGAACCAGTTCTGGATCAAACAAGATACCCTCTTGTTGTGTGAAAGGCAAACGAGCTAAAGTACCTCTAACGCTCAAAAGGGACGACCTAAGATTGCTGTTCAGATCGGGGAGACAGTGCGAGAGGACACGGAGCATACAATTACCACCTCCATTAAATGGGTATTCCCAAAACGGGCACTGTGTTCTGACTAAGGAAACTATGGACTACATACTGACCGACCAAAAAGAACATCCATTACAGGAATAGACTTTACAAAGTTGTACAACTTCTGTAGGCAGCACTCAAATTACGGACTGAAGAAGATGTAGGCACAATAGATCATTATGATCGCAGTACTAGTGTCTTTGCGACGCACCTCGATTTAATTCATATCGGACAGACGCCATTTTGGAGTTATTTCATTCAGTGGTTATGTCAATTGTCAACAAACAAAATTGACGTCGGACATACGAGCATCCATAAAAATGGACGGTTAGTGCGGTGCAGCCATAGAGGCATCATCGGATCACATATTTTTCGGCAGGAAGAAGGAGGCTCTCAGATCAGTACAAAGTGATGTTTAACGACTTATTATGACCAAATATCCAAGCTGTGGTGCCAACAAGACGACACTAAATGCCATTCTATCGGCGCAAGGCTCAAAGTTGTAAAGAAATAATTTTGAGTAGTCTCATGGCGAGCGGTCATCAATTGGCAGCCGCCATCATGCGACTTGACACCACTCGATCATGTCGCCAAATCACTGGTCTACGTTAAAAAATAAGCCAATTGTACGAGCTGAAGGCCATCGTTAGAGACGCTTTCGCCGGAATGAAACCGAACGTCGATTCATCAAAAATTTAACCGACTGCTTGAAGCTCTGCCAGCGACGCCGAGTATAGGCGAGCAATGATGTACTATTCCGTACGTAATCACACATAAGAGCAGCTGTAAAACGAAACTGGAAAGATTTAATAACCCAAATCGCTGTTATTTCTTTTTAGTTTTTTTTTCGAATCTGGCAGCCTGTTTAAATAAGTCTTTGCTCTTTTAAAGACAGAAAAGACAAGTTTCCTTGTCAAAACTACTCTGGCCTTTAAACACGGCTGCCCGTCAGTGCCGAAGAGGACTTCTTTAAAATTATGATTAATTTGTCCATCTTATTTTTATAGGCATATCATTGCTAGACTCAGGATGTAAAGGGTGAATTGAAGTCGTCAACACTCGTAGGCTTGCTTAAATATCGCCCTTTGAGGGATCTTGCATAGCAGTACAACCTCCCTTTCTTTAATGTCCATCATCATTTAGGACTATGTCTGTTAAGGTTCATTAACCCAGAGGTGAAAGGATAGTGAGCGAGGTTATGATGAGCATAAATTTTGAATCCTTGCAGCTTGTTGTTGATCTAAAAATATTGAGGAAGGCAATTTATTTTACAGAAGGCAAATAAGTGGTGGCCCGTGGCGTTGTGGGTATGTGCGTCGACCCCAACCTCGACGTCGTAGATTCGATTCCTGCTCTGTGCGACGAAAACAATTTTCACGACCCCACCTCTTTCGAGTCACAGACAATGCTCAAAGAGTATTTCCTGGCTAGAAAAAGCTTCTCAAACAAGGCCGTTCGGATTCGGCGTTAAACTGTAGGTCCCTTCCACTCGTGAGAGAACAATAGCACGCACAACACGAGTGGTTGCTGAGAAGCTAGGCCCTGGCCCCCTACGGGCTGTAGCGCCACCCATATTATATTATTAGATTGCAACGTTTGATTACTGGTTCGAACGAAGGTCAAGCCCAATGTTTATAACAAGGATTGACAAGCCGTAGATAAAAGCATGAATTATATCACATGTCTGGAAAAAACCAAAAGCCTTAACATGAAACTAATTGTGCAATATCTACTAAGGCATGCAAAATATCACGAACTTACGATTGTAAAATTGTGTATGCCGTACGTACATACGCCAAGTTTGAGAAGCTTTTTCTAGACAGAAAATACTCTTTAAATGGTCAATGTGATTTGAAAGAGATAGGGCTGTGAAAATTATTTTCGTCGCACAGAGTAGGAATCAAACTTATAACGTCGAGGTTGGGGTCGACAGACATACACACAACGCCACTGAACCCTTTATTTTCACAAGCAGGAAAGCATCCTGTACAGCAACAGTTCTCTCTGACTTCTCACTATCCCGTAGATGAGAACAACGGCAGAGTACAGTGAGTGCATATGCTGTCTATATTCTTTTTTTAATAAGAAACTTAGTTTAAAATGATCTTCTACTAAGGACTGGCACTGGTATTGCTAAAACTACATCGATAATTAAGGAGGACCGGCCGACATGGAGTTTGGAGCAGTAGAAGTTCCCCACAACACACACGGTCATAGCTGTAACAGAACAACTAGAATAATTGATTTGCTTCCTGCACTCTTGTCCAGCGCCTACCATAACAAGGCAAAAGACTCTAGAAAAATATTTCCTTGATGCTCTCGGGGAAATTTCCAGAGCGAATATCAAAGAATTGACAATGTTCGCAGGGGCCGCGTGGGTGTTGTAAATGCACATCAAAATTCAACTTTGAGGACTGTGGTTTCATAACAGCACTAGGTGAGTCCACCTCACTCTCTCTGGTACACACAGCAAAAGTTCTATATTCTATGTTTTCCCATTCTGCTTCAGTTTCTGCAACATGTTCACATTTCCGTCCGCCCGCTGTATGTACATACATTCGTTCGTGAATAAGTCCCTGTTTTAATTATATTTTCTTACCTGCTCTTCTGCGATATAGCCGGATCAAGCATCTCAGCAATAATCCAACACTTGCCCAGTAGCAGTGCAGTATAAATTTGTAATCCCACCACAATCAGCACGAGGGGTATTGCAAAGAGTCCCAAGGGAATGAACACTCCGGGCAGAGTCACAAGGGGGAACACACCGAACAAATCAATAACATACACCAGAGCAATGAGCAAACTGAGTCCAGCTTCATCCTTGCGCATCGGCCTAAGGCGAGGCAATGCACTGAAGCGGTCCTGCGCGAGGAATGGCAACTGGTCACTGGGACGCATGGCAGACGGTCGAATTTTATGTTTCTTAAACATGATTTTCCTTTATGTTTTTAATTTAGACTAAAATACAGCCCGAGCATGAGTGTATGAATTATTGCAAATGACATCCAATTACTGCGACGAAAGAACACAACTGAGTCCATGGGAGTGTAAAGAACCAGCCAGTTACCCACAATCCACATCTCTCTTGGAGACTAGTTGCTTTACATGGCTGCACATTCTGTGAAGGGAAAATGTGTGGCTTGCAATGAGAATGTGCTTTGTTTAATTTCATCTTTTACCAATCGTTGATCTATTGCCAGGATCAGAAACTACAAATATAATAATAAACTAGACTAACAAAAAGGCTGTCTAAGCAATATTTTCGTAATTTGGTTGAGTCAATTTTCAAATCAGATGAAAGAGTAATCTGCACTGTAGCAAAACGCTTTCCTTCAATTCTTAGCTTACATTCAGCAGCAGACGCCAGCTCTTCGGCAGATCTTGCCACAAGGTTTTGAATTTTTATTTTGTTGTTCTGTTGTCATTCAACGCTCCTGGAATTCCTTTTCAGGTCAATGGCATTTCAGGCATGGTTCAAAAGTTCGAGACATATCTTGTGTTCAGCTTTATCATGCTCGGATATTGTCTTTTTTGACATTACGTACTGCAAAACTGCACTTGCACAGACCTTTACAGAAGACTTCGGAAGATGTTACTCTGAAGGAATGAAAAAATTCCATTTCCATCGGCGCATATTCTAATCAGCCGAAAAATCTCGCCAAGTATTTAACCGTGTATAGTATCTGCCTAGAGACACGGCAGTCTCCAAGCCCGGTCCCGGGAATGCTGCTTCCAGGCATCTAGATCAAGTGCTCTTGAATCCGCGGTAGTTTGGCCCTTGAAACGGAGTTTCGGTCTTCGTTTCCTTCTCAAACCTGTGGGCTGTGATTCAAAGATCTTCTTCGCTGCAGCGTTATTGTCCATTCGATTTTCCACTCAAAAGTACCTGCTTTCCTGCTTATCGTCAAATACTTGATAGTAGATAGTAGAACTGGCACGATTAGTGCATTTTCTAGTCTTTCTAGTTAGAATTTTAAATCCGTTTGTTTCGCGAAAGAGAGAGAGATACTAGCCTTGACTGCTTTGATTTAAATACGCACCTCTTCTGCTAGCGAGCATTGAAGGGTAAACTGTCTGTCTACATATTTTATCTATCCTCTCATTACCTGCGATTTGAAACCCCGATGAGGTAGATTTTAAGGTTTTCATCTAAAGACGCTAGCTCAGCTCGGCATTCCTGTACTTACTTAGATTATGAAGCACAGCAGGTGTAAGCATTGATGGCTGCTTGTCTATCCATACAAATAGACGCATTCTGACTTGACTTGGTATTTGGGTGCGCTTAGATTTGACGACATGCTACCCTGATTGCAAATAGTTCCGCTTGGACACACTACAATTGACCGGCAGTCTTAATGCTTTCGAAATGTAAGTAAGTAAGCAATTCATTTTATTAATAATTCTTAACAAAAGAGTTTTTTTTTATGTAATATGAATTTAAGAGCTATGGCTAAGCCGTCAGCCTAGTTAGCAGAATTTTAAATTTGTATTTTAAATCTTAACGTGCAAACTCAAGTTACAGTTCAAATACATTCAGTCGTTAACAGCATTCTATATTTATAAATTGATTTTAAAAAACTGATAAGAATTTTCCAGCCACATTCGATTAAAAGTTGTAAGGTTTCGAGCATTGTTAATGTCTGTTTTCCAAAGAAGGTTATCCTTTGTGGTCTGAATATTGGGCATATACTTAAAATATGAAAGCAGTCTTCCTTCGATTTCAGATTACAAAGTGGGGTTACCATTTAGTGAAAGAACTTAACATCTTGCTTTGAATATCAGAGATATTTCGTCATAACTAAATGAGTCATGAAAATAGTTTCTTTGGTTCAGATCATAATTTAGTTGACTGTATAGTATTCTGCTTTCTGACTCTCGAGCTTTTATTTTTAACGTATTTCGGGTGTTGTTTTCGTTCGTTTGAATAATGCGGTATAGTTTACTTTTCAAAACACGTAGATTGTCCATGTCAATATGTAGGGTCTCGCCACAGTCGTTACTAATAGTTTGCCACCTTGCATACCACCAATCTGCGTTCCTTAACTCCTACAAGAACAATTTCTATGCTATTCGTGAATCGTTATATCTGCAAATCTTAAGTATGAAGTCAGCCTGTGACTTGAGTGTGTCCGTTGACAATTTAGGTAGACCTGTTTCTAAATGTATAGCGTAATTACGTGTATTTAATGGGAGATTGAAGAGTTTTTTAATGAAGTTTCTTTGGAATGCTTCAATTTCTTCATACTCATCGCCCTCCACACTTGTGAGGCGTAACAGAGGGAGGATTTTACGACTGAATTAAATATCTTTTATTTTGCATTTTGCAGATATAATTTGTTTGTTGTAGAACACATTTTTTCGACGAAAGGTTGAGCAGCCTTTGAGAGCTATTTGCTTTATCTCTAAGATGTTTACTGACTCCCAAATATTTCACCTCTTTAACGGTTTCAAGTGGTTGACCATCGTATTTCCATTGCCTTTTAATGTGGATTCTTGGGCATCGCGTAAAAACCATCATTTTCGACTTTTCTGTATTGATTTTTAATCCCCATCTCTTACAGTCACATAATAGGCGGTTAATCATCAGTTGCATATGTTCCGGAGATTCAGCAAGTACGACGTGGTCATCTGCATATAGCAACACATTGATTATGGTATTAGCAATTCTAACTCCCCCTGGTAGAGAGAAAAGCAGCGCGCTGAGAAAGCAACCTTGTTTCACACCTGTATTCGTTTCAAACCGCTCTGAATACATTTCTGTTACTATTCTGTCACATTTCTGCTTTCGAAATGTTAAAGACTACAGAAAATACACCCGCACAGACTTCGCCGCTCATCTTAAAGCCGCCAGTGTAGCATCACCCATACTCCCTGAGCTGTGAGCTGTAGTGCGTCTGTAGCTGTAGGTGCCTCTGGTTCCTTTGCATGAAGTCCCTTGTACCTTGTTGCGTTTTGAAAATTTGAAAATGTTGCTAAGGGCCAGCCAACCGTACTAGTGATCCAAATGTTAAAATTAGACGCACGATGCATACGGTGATATGCACCCACAGAATTAACTTTGGTTAGTTGTCTCACTTTTTTCTGAAAAGTCTATTCCCCGCAATGCACGCCTTCTTGACTTCCGAGACTACGTTAAGCTTTCAACTGAGTTTAGGACCTAAGCTAACACCTAGGTACTTGGCGTTGGTAGACAAGGATCATTCTGGGAACAACGTCGCTTTCACCTAGGATGTGAATTGGAGGCATTCTTAGGCTGCAGATAGTTATAATTAGAATAATTTTGTGGCATGTCATTTAAACCCTATGTTTTATTCATAATATTACTGTACTATTAAAAGCACATAATGTTCTTAATGAGATGACTAAATCCAAGGTTCTTAAACAATGTGTGTACATCAGTTGGACTCGTATGATTCAACACCCTAATCTTTAGTAATCTAGCCAAGTTATAATCTCAAATTTTAAGACAACTGCTTTATGTTCACAATAGATACACTTACCGCATCACATTTTTCCTGCTCAAAGTATAGAATGTGCTGAGCGAGCATATATTCTTTTATTCTACTCTCTGCTTTTGCTGCAGTTTTCCGGCGTGAAATTCAATATGCATTCATCGAAGCCCTCAACAAACTGAGACAATTCCGAAGTCAATGTTCTGATTTTTCTCTTCCTTTCTGTCTCTCTCGCCGCTTACCCCGTTCTGCTTTCCTTACACACTGCAAAACATTTCCAGACTCCTATTGAATATCTGTTACACGACCTATCGATATAAGTTCAATACCAACTAACAAGTATATTAATTACAACGACGGTTTGAGTGTTTGTGGCTAAGCCAGTGTCGTGCTCGAAAGTAGGCCAGTCATTCGGATAGTCTTTCACTGAATCAGTCAATCTAACACACTTCCATGTACCGGAAGTTACACTGGTCCATTCGCTGATTTACATATTACATCACCCACTCACGAGAGGTGACATCGATTCCGCGGCAGTTTGACTGGGTCAGTGAACGATAAGAGGAAAGAGGCCTTCATGACCTTCAACTTTCTCCACAAACAAATAGTCTTCTCGGAAAATCAATCCATAATGCGACACTGTGAAAATGTAAGTTCAAGAGACGCGCACAAATAAGCCATAACACCGAACACCGATTGATGGTCACTTCAAACGTAATTCCTGGAATGCGAATAGCCCACACCTCCATTCAACCGCTGATTCAATTATCTACACCGTCCGGCCATAAAGAACCGTGCACCCCCGTCAGCAATGCAACAAGCCCATCGCCCCGGAGAGCGTTTCAAAAGAAAATAAGCCATCTCTTGTGGTACACCCATTGTTATCCAACAATGACCGAATAAATAATCCTTTATCTTTATTTTTTATATAATAAACTTAGAGCTAAGTTCTATGAACCAAAACACCAAGGAATAGTAATACAGACTATCACAAACATAAGAAGCGCATTTGTCAGTAAGTTCTTTTGGGGTTATGCCGATGCCGATGAACCGAGTAGTGGGTCTGTTTGCAGTTGTCTTTTATTTCTCTCCGTTCTCTGTCCAATATCCATTCATAAAATGATAGCAAATATTTCTTCTTTCGACGAGCCAATGTAGGTGAAGTGTAGCACGTGTTAATTTTGAGTTCAACCCATTCGTTTCGCAGTTTAGTATTATTTTGTTGTTTTTTCGTTTTTTCGCTTGTATCTTATTCGCTGAAATTCAACTTCAATTGACGGCGACGTGCATTTTCCATTCTATACCATCTCAGCGGATGATTTTTTAATCTTCTTCGCCTTCACCTGAAATGGGAATGAACAAAATTAATTATGATTGAGATGAGATTAAATTAAAATAAGTTGCGTATCGACTGAAGAAAGCTTTAGTAAGAATGGCGGATGTCCACAGCTCATCAAGAAGAGATTGTATTCTGCACCAAATTGAGTTGCTCATAAGTTGGGCTTGTAATTGTAGAAGAAAAGCCGAGCAAAGGCAATCGATGCATAACAAGATCTCTTTGAAAACTGGACATTGACTTAAGCAGAGTGCCTTGAAAGCGCTGGTGGCTCAGAGTCATTCAACCGACAGTATGTACCGTAGCTTCATCTAACAGGCGCAGTAAACGTATGTAAAGAAATCATTCGATGATTATCGATCGAGTTTCCCAGAAGTTCTCTATGAATTCGATGCTGCCGGCACAACACATCGAAGATAAGCTATCGAGATGCTATCAAAGAAACTACAGCAGACAAACTGTGCTTCAGGACACAGTAGCACCGAAAGGCATTAACATAAGCTGGTAGAGCTCAAGCCTACAATGGACAACAGGAGCATGTTTGTGAGCGAAATTTCTTATGAATGAAGGGAAAATCAGATAGGTCCGTATCAGTGTGGCTTCAGGACAGGATAAGTCCACAATAGACCAGATCTTTACACTTCGGCAGATCCGCGAAAAGACCGAAGAAGTGCAACCCGACACTAAACATCTGTTCGTTGATTTCAAGGCCGCATATGACGGCGTGGCGGCCCGTGGCGTTGTGGGGATGTGCGTCGACCCCAACCTCGACGTCGTAGGTTCGATTCCTGCTCCGTGCAACGAAAACAATTTTCACGACCGCACCTCTTTCGAGTCGCTGACAATGCTCAAAGAGTATTTCCTGTCTAGAAAAAGCTTCTCAAACTTGGCCGTTCGGATTCGGTATAAAACTGTAGGTCCCTTCCACTCGTGAGAGAACAATAGCACGCACAACACGAGTGGTTGCTGAGAAGCTAGGCCCTGGCCCCCTACGGGCTGTAGCTCCACCCATATTATTATTATTATATGACAGTGTGCATAGAGGCGAGCTATACAACGCTATGTCTAGTTTCGACGTTCCTGACAAACTCGTCAGCTTGTGCAGGATGACGATGGAGAACTCTCGCTGCTCCATCAAGGTCGGTAACAAACTCACCGAGACCTTCAATGTTTAAAAAGCTTTTAGAAAGGAGACGCGCTGTCATGTAATTTCTTCAAGATCGTCCTGGAGAAGATCGTGCGAAACTCAAACGTCAACACCAGAGGCTCGATCGTCCAAAAGTCCGTTCAACTGATTGCTTCCGCGGTCGACATTGTCGTGATTGGACGAACTCATCGGTGAATGAGGGCAAAATTAAGTACATGCTGTCCTCAAAGAATGAAATAAAGGGTGATTTTTTAGTTACGTAACTGTGAATGGTGAGCGCTGCCGTGAGATGATATCCAACTTTTTTTGCCCAAAATGCAAGAGGTTGACTTGCATGGCATGTGGTTTCAACAAGACGGTGCTACATGCCACACAGCACAAGCAAAAATGGACTTATTGAGAGGCGAGTTCGGTGAACATTTTATTTCACGTTCGGGACCGGTCAATTGGCCGCCTAGATCGTGCGATTTAACGCCTTTAGACTATTTTTTGTGGGGCTATGTTAAAGCTAACGTCTATACAGACTAGCCCGCTTCAATTGACACATTGGAAGACAACATTGAAGCATTTATTCGTGAGATACCGGCCGAAACCATTTGAGGCGCAGTCAAGGTCAACATTTGCATGAAATAATCTTCAAACATTAAATTAAATTGACCGTACTTCGATTCAAATAAAGATTTCATGCATTTTTCTAAATTCTATGTGTTTTTTTTTTTGAAAAACTTTCTTATAGCTTTTAAAAATCACCCTTTACAACATCGACGTCTTGGACAGAGCGTCACAATGGGCAGTTATAACTTCGAGGTAGTCAAGGATTTTCCCTACCTCGGCTTCGGAGTAAATTGTACAAATGACATCAGAACCGAGATCAAGCGTATGATAACTCTTGCCAACCGCTGTCTCTTTTGGCTCAAGAGGCTATTGAGTCGCTGTCACTTGAAGGACCAAGTTCACTCTATATAAGACGAAATGTAAGATTCAACCACGAACTGGACTCGATATGAGCTTAGTCAGTCGCCTACGGATCCAACACATTCGGCGTGCATGTACAGCATATGGATAACTCAACTGCGGTCCGAAGAATCTTCGAATTGGAACCTGTGGGGCAACGCAACAGAGGACGCCAGCGTTTAAGGAAGCGCACACAAGTGGAGATGGACCTCAACCAACTTGGTGTGCGAAACTGGCAACAGCTAGCAAGATATCGCGCTAGTTGGAGAGGCTTTTTGGTTGAGCATACAAAGTAGAAGAAGAAAGGACAACCCACGAGAAGTGCGTGATCGAGAAGGTAGAGGTCTCAGGTTGGAATTATGTTACCAGAGGATGGCTTTACATGAAGTTTAGACGGAACGTAAGGCGTATCTCCACCGAACAGCTCTGTCAGAATAGCAGGATGCGCAGCGACAGTAGAGAAGAAAGGACGGCAACTGGGAAAAAATTTTGAGAAGAGATAAGGCACATTCCCAGAAACCGCTACAGTCCGTGGTGAACCTGGGTCTCAACCTCTAGCCTAGCTTCTCCAACTAATGATCTGTGGCTAGCTGCTTCCAGTTTCGCACACCAAGTTGGTTGAGGTCCTTCTCCACTTGCGTGCGCCACTTGTGTGCGCTTCGTGGTCAGCTCATGTCGCTGTACAGCCCGTACAGTTCGTGGTTGAATCTTCTCTTGAGATATTCCAGGCTTTTACGCCATAGAGCAGGACAGGGATGATCAAGGTCGTATATAATGTTAGCTTGGTCATTCGAGAGAGGGCTCTACTACTCAATTGCCTTTTGAGCCCAAAGAAACAGCGATTGACAAGAGTTATTCTGCGTTTAATCTCAGTACTGATGTTGTTCGTACAGTTAACTTGGGAGCCAAGGTAGATGAAGTCCTTTACCACTTCGAAGCTGTAGCTGCCTATGATGACGTTCTGACGGAGTCCTCGATGTTGTGTGTCCTTTCTTGATGACATATACTTCACTTACAGCGCCTCTAGCGCGTCGCCTAAAACCTAAAACTCTTTTTGACAATGTGATACCCAGTGCCGTTAATTTGATCCCAACAGTAAATGGTGACTGGACTCAGATTCGAAAACCAGATAAATGCTTATTAACTTTGCTTTCACTGGGATTCAGGTTCGAATCGACTCCTATAAGTATGCAAGATTGTTTGAATTCCATGAAATGGAAAACATGGTACAGCGTAGCGATGGCCAATTGTGAATAAAAACAATCCAATAATTCGATTGTTCTAGCAATCGCAATTATTCGAATTCGAATTGAGCGGAGTCGATTGTTGAATTTGATCCTTGTAGGCCCGATTCCAATCGCCAACGAATGTGTGCATTCGCCGATTCTTCAAGTCAGGGAACGAATGTGTGCATTCGCCGATTCTTCAAGTCAGAGAGAGATCACTAAATTGTGTGTATCCGCCGATTCTCGCAATTGCCCATCTCTTTTTCATTTCGTTTCACTACTACAATTTAAACTTTACATTTATGAGAGTGAGAGTACAATCCTCTCACTAATTGGGTGAGAAGGATGGAAAATACAGTCGAACCTGCAAAACTGAAATAGCCTCGGGAACCAATATTTTTCAGAAATTTGGTTTGAATTATAGAAAATTCGATTTAAGGATGTTCCAATTACAGAGGTTTGGCTGTATTTCCATTCCCAATGTTCCTATGGTAGTAGGTATAGTTTCTTATTGGAGACATAGCTTTACGCTGATTTTTTACACTGACACCAACAAATGCATAAATCGGGGAATACATACATTTTTACAATCGGATATTAGTACCCGGCATTCTCTTGGTTGTAGTAGGTACTGAGAATAATCGATTCGATTCGATTGTTTTCTGATGAGACCGAATAAATCGACAATCGAATTCAAATTTTAACAATTGCCAATTTATTCGATTGTGAATTTCATTCGCAATCGCCCATCGCTAGTACAGCGCTATAAATCATCTGAATTTATAAGCATTTTTAAAAAGTTAAAATATGGACTCTCTTTAGCTCTAACATCAACTACGCATCTTTACATTTAGTGTATGTACAATGCGAATGGAAATGTTGCATGAAACTACCTAGTACCCAATGGGAGAGTAATGAATGATTGGACACAGAAATCCTACGCAACAGAAACTATACAAACTAGGCACAAATCAATGGCAACCAACTTACCTCGTGTATTTTTGAACATTCTAAACAACTACCACACGTAGGAATATGAATTTACAAGTTCAATTGAATATCAAAACTAAGTACTTACCTCATCTTGGTCACGATCTTTCGAGGGAGAATTCGTTATGACCTGTACAGCCTGGCCCGGAAGGCGACTAAGCAATTTAGCGCCAATCGACTCTTGGTTACCGCAGCAAAAAATCCTAGGGTGACCATTATCTAAATGAATACTAGTTAATATTTTTTTAAATGAATTATCGGTTTCGTCCATTTCTTCAACATATGATGGGGAGGGGGTACTATCAATAGAATTCATATTAACTTGATTGATATAGGCGTCATTGAAAACACTGTGATTTACATCACTCTGTGCTATATACTTACTGTTTGGTTCCGAACAATCGCAGCGATGCGCAAAGATAAATTACATTAGAATATGACAAATATAGGAGATCTTTTGTTTTTCGAAATAAGGCGAGAGAAATTGGAAAATAAAACGAAGCAAGATGAAAGTTATAGAGACTTGTAGAGTAGCTGAGAGGATGTTTATGAGAATGGTACGTACACTACTGAGCTCTGATTGATGACATTGAAATATACAGAACTGATAAAACTTAAACAATTCATGCATGGACATAAACATTGAAAGAACAGCACTCACACTCCATTATAAAGCGCCAGTTGAACATTTGTAAATTTGGATAGAATTTGTCAAAGGCTCGTTTAGAGATACGGTTACGTCTTCTGAAACTTTAAATTAAAACAAATTCTTAAGTCGTTCTTCTGCGTGGGGGAAAAGTTGATTATTTTTAATTATGTGTCTGCTGAGGAAAGGGTGTAATCTATTTGATTTAGACATTTCAGTCTACTTCAGATTTGTGTTTGTTTGAACTGCAAATTAGTTTTCCAGTTTCTGGTGTAGAAGAAGTAGACAATTCTAAAGAAAGATGTTGAGTAGGTAGCAATGAATAAAAAGCAATTCGTCCAAGCACTGCAACTGGAAAAACGTTGGGGAGAGCTAAGACACATTTCCAGAAACCTCACTCAATGGCGCGCACGCATTGTAGAGTATGGAGGACCCACAAGGAGATGCTGGACATGGAGAATTCGTCCTATACAGTGCCCGACCAAAATCTACATATGTCCTCCCCCAATTTTGCAACCTGGCGAGTTCATGCAGTTTTATTTTCAATCCCTTTTTATAAATATAGCCCCAAAAGATCAGTTGAACGTAAACTGAGAAAGTAATTCACAAGGAACGAACATTTTATATGATAATCCCCGTAGTCGAATGGATGGCATGCTTAAGAGTATGCTTGTCGAATCAGCAAGTCAAAGTATGCATCACTGTGAAGTAAACCACTCATGCTGTAAAAATGCCAGTTTTATTTCCAGAATTTTGGAAGTCCTCGAGGAACGCCTTCCAGAGGGGAATTTTCGGCACAGAAGTGCTTAACCATTCAAGGGTTTGCTGAGTAGAGCACTTCACCTTGAGGGATCCGTTTTCCAGAGCACAGCTCTCCACTTGAATGCAAGTACTCTCTGCTTCCTCTCTCGAGATCTCACAGATGATCTTTGCAGTGTTTATACTCCGCTTCGTTCATGCTGCCATTATTGCCTGCTTTCCCGATCATAATCGCAAGAGAGGAGATAACAGGTCTTTCGCAGGACCTCATTTCTCGCTGCTTGCGCGTGGTGTTTTTTCGTCTATGGATTTTCCCTGTATCAGTCAATTTCCATCTGAACCTTAAGCACAGGAAGAGCCGAAGAAGAAATAGGGATGGCACTACTGGTGGGTCTTCCAGCGTTATCTAACTTCGGACTACCAATACTGCAACTTTTGAGGGTTGCAGCACCAGTATAAAACAACAAGCAATTAGTGATGCCAGATTTCAGACTTGGGAGCTTGGAGTAACCTCAGCCGACCTGTGCAACTCTCGACATTAGACATCGGCTTATTTCGAAGTAGTGCGATAGCCGCCTGCCTCTTTTTCTCTTCAACTCATCCTAAGACAGGAACCTTACAGAGACTACCTCCTTTGGAGCTCATTCGATTTTTTCAATATCCCGAGTTCTACCATCATAGACGGTACCTGACTGACTATAAGACAGGAGATAAAGAGTACCAGGCAAAGTCTCTCCGCTACATTGTCCATCTTTTTAATTCAACCTACGAAAAGCATTATGTAAGGAATGACTAATGTCTTCGCCGACTCCTTGGGCAGCCCCACTAAGGGCGGAGGGAGGTGGTAGTAAGTATGATGCTTGGAGCCTCCAGAATGCTGCCTGCTTATTCTGCCAACTTATTCTGAAGGTATATGTTGTGTTATTCGTAGATTTTTGGTGCCGCTAAAAAAGAACATACTGTGGACTCTCCATTTTATTCGACTTAAGGAGAATCGACTGTACCAAATCCAATTCACGACAGTGCGTTCCCGTGGTCGGTCTATGACAGGCGTTGGTACTCATTTGATGGTGGATTCGTTGATCCTCTGATGGGCACCGGGACACGCCGGAATCCGAGCTAAGGAAAAAGCCTACGGTCTCGGGAATCTTGGCCGAGGCTTGGCAATCTCGTACGTTAACACGACGATTAGCTCCGTAAAGCAAAATCTTAAAAGCGAAGCCCTGGACAGTGCCAGTACTCACAAGCTTGGCCTGAATATTGAAGCTCGAAACAAAAGCCTGTATGGTAGATGCTGAGCAAGAGAAGATCAAGAAATCAATAATATCAAATAACTAATCAGTTTTTAACCGATGTGCCCGCGCTTACACTTTGATATATGTACACATGCTGAAGAGATGAGGAAAAAAACATAATCTTCTCAACATCTGCTTTGAGGATGCCCGGTCGTATGCCTAGCATGGAAAAATAAGCACTTTTTGCAAAAGCACTTCGTTTGAAGCGTTGTTAAAATGAAGATTCGTACTTAATCTGGTTTGTTTCTAGGAGTAGGGTAGGTTTCATGGTAGTTACCATAGCACTCCTCATTTGGGAGTGAAGCTTAATGAAAAGTAATGTTCTTGTTTTATCACGGGAAGTCAGGTGGTCTTGCAATCTAGTTTCAACATGACGGTACACAAATCGTGAGATATGATCGTCATGTGTACCTCCAATTATCATGCAAACCGGTGCGGACTTGCACTCCAAAGGGCTTCTTTTCCATCAGCAGAAGTGTCTCACCCTAAACCAACCTCTCCCAATAACATGAGATCGCAGCAATATAAGCTCAGCCAGCGTGAGCATTGTGAATGTTCAGATCTGAATAAAAAGAGGTAGCTTCCTGGTCAGAGGCACAATGTGTCAAATGTCCAAAGGGATGCCCAGAGTGGAGCGACTATGAGCAGTTCCTTTGCAATATTCCTCTTTTACTTTCAACCAACTCTGCTCCAACAAACTTCTTCACGAAATTCCAGATCTGATGAAAGTGCTTCAGAGTGCTTGCCTAAAAGTAGGCTCAGTTTTCCCAAAATAATATACGATAGTATCGCATCTTAAGAATCATATAATTGAAGCAACTGTGATCATGGCGTAACTAAATGTACTTCACTTAAGTTTGTAAATAAAGATAAGATCAGAGACAGAAGATCACACGGCATATGGCTTCTGATCTGTCTGATCTCTATTACCCTCAATTACAGAGATAACTTATCTGAAGAGCAACTGATGCAAAATGAAACGATAATAGCAAGGAAGTTGCGCAATCTTTGCACTCGCTAAGTCAGCTTTCAATATTTGCGGTTTAAAACGCGCAGCTAATAAAACAAAAATGCCCTGAGATACCTGATTTTCCACACTCAGCGACCGATATGTCTCTTCAGCAAATAAATACGAACAGAGACACATCTACCAGATAAAGGTAATCCTTTAAACCACTGTGAACCACTATTACGATCCCCTTGTCATCAGTTGTAGTGTACGTACCGAAGCAGTGTTATCTAACTATTGAAATACTTACGACTTGTAATTGAAAAGCCCATTCATTTTTATGTACTCCAGCACACGATCGTCGATAAGATACTTCACAGACTGGCCTCTACTAAGCAGTCGCCGAATCATTGTGGAACTCACTTCATTCGGCACCCAATTTGTGACGAGGGTAATATTTTTCTAAAAACGATAATAAAATGGTTACAAATTTCCCTGAAACATCAACAGTGTGTATGTACCTGATACTTTGTGAGGATATCTGAGTCGAAGATGAACTTTTCTGGATTAGCTCCGCTTCGGGATATAACCACTAAGCCGTGGTTACTTACTATATCCTCAATCTGTGAAGAAAAATGAATTGTTTTAAAATGTCCAACATGGCTGTTAAAGTATTGTCGTACATCTTCATTGGCCCACAGGCCGGGAACAGCAAACGACTCTAATAAATCGGCTCCGCACAGGAGCTTCAACTGTACTCTGTCTCTGCGGTCTCTCAAGTTATTTGGAAGCCATCCTGGAATGATCACATCGTCAGCAGTATTTGAGGAATTTATATAGTTGTTCATGTAGTTCTGAAATTGAACGTGGGAAAAAGGATTATAGCCTTGAGCCTTAATGAAGAATAAATGTGGGAAGGGAATAATGGCAATGGTATCTTGTTCAAAACAAATTACGAACAAAAAGATTATTTCAAGTTTCCTAGAACTAACCTAACAAACAGGTCGTGGATTAAATAAACAACTTTTGCTACGTATTATGAGCCTTTCACTCCAAGAATGGTACTCGTTGGTGTGTCAAACTTATATTCAACTGCTTTGTAGATTTGGAGAAAGATCGGGATCCTCGAGGTAAATTCTGATGGTCCTCTTTTAAGTTCCATTGAGTTTCTATACACAAACTAAAGCAGCTGTGTCCGGAGCAACGTTTCTAATTCAACACCTTTCACTGTGGGCGATTGACCTTGGCGACTTCACCAAGGATGTCTTGAGACAGCTTCTTTTCGTTGTATCTATGGACGGGATGTTGCCATGCAGCCGAGGTGAGGAATGTTTCACATTGGGGGAGTTAAAGGTAAGTAGTCTCCGTTTTGCGGATGGCTTATCCTCACATCCTCTCAAATGGAAGACCAGCGAGCCCTCGATAGGTTGACGTATGTATATGAAGGTTAACGTTGACAATGACTATGTTACGGTTATTTCCATCAGAAAGCCTACATAAGTGGAGTCCCATTGGAACAGGCGAACAAGTTTAAGTATATATGTTCTTCGTGAATACTGAGAGGAGTAATACTGATCAACTGTAATATTGGCGAAGCTGGGTTCAAATTGAGTCGGCTTGAGAGATCTTTAGCCCGGAAGGCACAGCTTGGTGCCACAGCCAAATAGATCGTTTCCAACTCAGCCACGCTCATAAAATATGGCTAATGCGCGAAAGAACAAGATCGCGATTAGCAGTTGTTGTAAGTCGAAAAAGACTAAGTACCACACAACCATTCAAGAGGAAATTGCTTAGCAGACTTCAATCTGCCGGCTGGAAAGGCTTAGATCCACTCTAGCGCTCTGGAAAGAAGAAGAAGCTGATGTGATGAGACAGCATAGTTCTGTTGTGGTTACTCGTCGTGAAAGGAAGAAAAACCGCAGTGCGCGACGAACTCAATGCTGAGCCGCTGCTTCTTCAAACGGATAAAATGCTATACTTCGATGGTTTGAGTACGTGGCACGATTCTCCTCACCACCACTTCCGAGGGGTTACATATGTAAATGCGATTCCATCAGGAAGACGGCGCCTTGGTAGACCCAGGACGAGGTGGATGGTTAGGCCAAGTCATAAATCCTGATGAGTTAGAGCCGATAGCGAAGAAAAAAATGGCCGAGAGATGTCGAGTGCGTGCTTGATCCCTGTGGATCATGCGGTTCGAAGATGATTATAAGTACAACTTTGTGTGTTCCGTCCCGATGAAAATACTGGTTACAAAGAAAATCAATGTTCCAGCTAAGACAAATTTCAATTCGAAACCTCTTACTTCGAGCGGTTGAGGGTGTATTTATCGTTGTGTTCCGATAATGGTTTTGACTTGATTTCTTCGTTTTTTATATCACTTCGCGTCACATGTGACAAACTTGTCCGTCTATGGTATGTGATGCGTGTGATGGACGTCGGATCTGTCTCCACATGTTAATGTGTTCGTTTGATATGTCAACAAGCCTTTTTCAATTTCCCATATGATCTTACAGCCAAATATGTGCAACTGGTCATAAAGATTAAGACTAATCTCAACGTTCGTTGCCACATTTGGACATTTGATCGACTAATGGTATCAAATACGCCGATTTACACCTTTTGGAGATCTTGTAAAACCATCTCCTTAATGAGTGCAAGCGCAAATCACACTGCATGCCTAATGATTTGACGGGCAAATTCTGCGGATGCAGTCCGCTATGATGGATATATGAAGCCATTGTTAGACCAACCATTACAAATGGTGCAATAGCGTGGTCCAAAAGAACGAAGCTGGTCAGCGCTAGAGGGACACTCAATCAAGCCCAAAGGTTGGCATGCCTCTGGATTACAGAAGCCATTAGAACCTGCCCAACAGCTGCCATGGAAGTGTTTTTGAAGCTGACACCGTTGTAGAGTGTGCAAACAAACTATCCTGAAAATGGAGGAAGGGGTAGGAAAAAACAAGTGCAATTCGATGCACTAGTTAAGAACCTACAACTCTTGACCATTCCGAAGGATGACATGATTAGCATCAATTTCCAAAAGGAGTTTACCATTTAGCTCAGCACCAATAAAGATTTGAGCAATAAATCAATAATCCACAGACTGATCAATAACACGGTAAAATCGTATACAGATGGATCAAGAACTGATGAAGGAACTGGAGCAGGGGTATTTTGTCCGTGTCTTCGAATTCATGTTCGAATGCCCCAGCATCTTTCAAGTAGAAATATATAAGCCATAGACGGATGGGTTATAAACAATATTGACAGGAAATATACCAACTGCGACATAGCAATAATGTCGAATGTCATTAAGCCCAAGTTTATGTGGGATGGCCTACGGAGGCTCTACTGGAGGACTAGAATTAGTGACCTTGGAGAAACAGAATAAAACTGTAGGTATCCCGGCACGAAGACTCCGAACAAAATAACCTCCGTATTATAAGAGACTTCCTAACAGGTCTCTGCAGAATCAGCACCAACAGCAGATGTTGAAAACCAGTTCTTTCAGAGTCGATTTCTCATGAGACATCTGAATCAACAACTGAATTCATGATGTTTCACAGATTGCCATAGAAGTATCAGGTGAGTCAGAAGATTCAGTGTTGATGAACAGACTGACTAACAATTGCAACAAACCAAAATGGGAAGTTAAACAAGCTTGTTTGCTAAGTTCACCTTTAAACGCACAAGTCCCATGGGATTGGCATGGCCGAACTCCACAATTGAGTTTTCGTTTAATTTTCCTGCAAATCTAAGTGAGAAATACCCGACAGATGTAAATAATTAAGTGCACATTTACTATCAAATATTTTCGGAAGACATTGAGAATGTCATGAGTCATCGACGAAATCTATTCAGCGTCTCCCTTAAGATACGAACAGCGTGCCACTGGATCTGATGTTACAAGAGCTATAATAGCGGCTACCGATTAGATACACAATCAGTATGAATGAATCGGATATTTATAGATTAGCTTCGCTAAGAATCAAAAATAGGACGCACATATTTATTTCCTCTAACATTGTCCAAGGACGCTTTCAATGAAACCCATTAACTAACGCATATAGACGGAAGATTACTGTTTATTCATTTGCGTCGCGGAATGAAATTCGACACAACAGTGAGAAGTTACAACAAGTGGCACATCTCTGTTATAACATTACGTGCCTGTGCCAATTGCGTGCAACGATTATTGTAAATAAAAGGTATCACGTAATACAGACGGCATTTAAGTGATGTATTCCCCAGTGAGCCGAATGAAATTCAATGTACTATTGTCCACTCAGACCAGTCTCTGGAGAAATTTCTCACTAATGCATTCCATACCTAAAACTAATCTCATTAGAAAGCAGTCAATATCGACAAAACATCTGCCAATGTCACATTTGTCAAAACTTCTTGCGGCTGAAGGCAAATACCGAAACAAACGCGTGGAATGAATCCCAAACAATAATTACCTGGTGATATTGAAGAACTTGTTGCGTTCGTGACCAATGATCCTGTTCAATTTCCCAATCAGATGCTCGTATCCACTTTGACGACTGCAAGGCCAATTTCACCATGGCAAAACGATGTTTACCCACCGCTAAACCCTTCTTCCCGTATGAGTCATGTGTCGGCGACACTATTCCACCGATGACAGTATGTGTTCCCAACAGTTCAAAGTGGTCTCGGGCAATTTCTACAAGAAACAAAACAATGAATAAATAATTTCAATGATCCATAACAGCAATCTTTACCGAACATTCGAAAATGCATTGGAGTTGGGGGACTGAAAGAGCCACATGCTATCAACACAATACGTCTGGGCAACATTCCGGATTCTTCAATTTTCAAGCTCATACTCTATTTAAACTTAATTGTAGTACACACACACACAGTAAGCACGGCTTATTTTTACGAATAAACAAATGCAATGCAAAATAGTTTGCCAGTCAGTGGTACCTTCTCGGCGAATACAACTTTTCCGAATGACAGCCAGATGACAACATTGCACAGCTGTGTTATCTATTGCGATTGTGTTATATCGATTTTGTTATGTGTACACAGTCTGAGGGCCACGTTATACTGCATATTTTGTGGTGTTTCGTTTTCGGAGTAAATTTAAATAAAATGATCGCTTTTTTTGTGTAAAAAATTAAATTCTGTATTTAGAGAACATAAGTCTGTTCATCCCAATACAGTCAAGGGGAACAACCGGTTACTTTACATACGGCACAGTAGCAAAATGTACCATCGACTGCTACCTGACAGCCAACATCTTCGAACGCACTCTAAGTTATCGATAATTACAATTCCGAAAAAATCAACTGTCATAATTGATTATGAATGTCAATTATCACCTGCATAAATCTACAAATATTTTAGTTACTACCTGTTTATTTTTAAATTAAGTAAAATGTTTAGTTAAGAATAAATCGTGTCATAGAGTAACCATGTCCCGAAGATGAACTCTCAAACTAGTTTAAAAATTATACTCATAAGCGGGTTGTCACTGTGCTTTGTAGTTCTTATATATCTGAGCCTTGTGCCTTTGAACTCTGGTAAAATGTTTTCTATTTGTCACCAGGAATCGCTTTATTTACTCTATTCTGTGTTCTTGTCCTATTTCAGAGTGTTACTGTGAAAATGCAGCTAAACTGGAGTACAATCATTCGGCCGATGACCTCAAGAACAACATCAGTTCTACTCATAAACTAGCAATTCTTGTGCCGTTTCGGGATCGCTTTGAAGAACTCCTACAATTCGTACCACACATTACTCAGTTTTTAAGGAAACAAAAGGTCAATCATCATATATTCATCCTGAATCAGGTGGACAGGTATCGATTCAACAGAGCCTCACTTATCAATGTTGGGTTCTTATTCACGAAAAACGACTTCGATCATATAGCCATGCATGATGTGGATCTCCTGCCAATCAATGATAAGCTGAAATATTCGTTTCCCGACAAGGGACCACACCACATCGCCTCACCCGACTACCACCCGAAGTATCATTACAAGACTTTCGTTGGCGGCATTTTGCTTGTCAAACGAGAACACTTTCAACTGGTGAATGGCATGTCCAATAAATACTGGGGTTGGGGCCTGGAGGACGACGAGTTCTACGTACGACTCAGGGATGCCGAGTTGGAGGTCAGTCGACCGACAAACATAGGAACTGGGGTGAATGACACCTTCCGGTAATTTCAACAACTCTCCAATGCTTGTCTCCACCATTCATGCAAACTCTTCTCTTCCAGCCATATACACAATAGACTTCATCGAAAGCGTGACACGCAAAAATGTTTTAATCAAAAGGAAGTGACTCGAAAGAGAGACCGACAGACTGGACTTAATACGCTTCAGTATGCCACAACTGGGGTCAACAACTTAACAATTGATGGCATTCCCATAACTATTGTCAATATTGTCCTTGAATGTGATGCAAAAATCACACCGTGGTGTGACTGTTCCGGTGTAGCAAGCGCCGCTAGTGTTGTTTCTTGACGATAAATATAAAAAAAGTTGATTTAATTTAAAAAATGAAGTTTTTATTCCTCTACTTTCCCACACATATTTGCCAAACCCATTTATTCCTAGTATACATGAACCATTCCATATAAAAATGTCCAAAAAAGGACATACGTGCACAATCCGCCAAGGAAACCATTCGTTAACAGGCTCTGTCTGCTGATGAAATACTTCTTCCAGTGCGTGCCCGACTTCAAAAGCAAAAGGCACCACAGACCCAGAACTGCCACGCAGTATAGCATGAATCCAAGGATACCAGTCAAGCCCAATATACCTGAAAAAAGAGCACGTCATGCATTTGGATAAGAAAACATTCACAAGTGGCCGAATTACCCGCAGCACATCCTGACAACGCAGCCATTGCCGTTCGGCAATACTCAACCGCTGAGGCATTATTCCGAATAGCCGATTCGCTGTATGCCACAATCTCTCCAGATTTAAGTTCACGAGTTTTCACACGAGTAGTCATATTTCTTTTGTAAATTAATATTCAATGCAGTCGTGAAAATTTTATTGAGAACTGATTGTGATTCTTAATTTTTTTTTTCTGCTGTCAAATAATTTTCTATTTGACATATGCCATCTTCATGGGATTTGACTTGTTCGTTTTGAAAATTTTTTTAAGGGCGAAGTGTTACTAGGGGTTACTGGTTACTGGGAAAACATGCGTTTTTTTAATGTACGTGTATTCAAATTAAGGCGATGTTCACACGATGTAGTATGAATAATTCATAATTAAGTTTTGTTTGCTTCTCAAAAGAATCAATTCGTACCTAAATGCGTAGAGATTATAAAAAAAACTATCTAGTTTGATTCATACTGAAGACTACAACTTTGAGATCACATTCTATTAGAAAAGACAAGCTCAAAAAATATGCAACCACAAAAGCAAAAAGAGTCATGCAATACTTCTGCGCTCAAACGCTACTTCATATTATACATATAATCCAATAACTTCCGTTTTAACTTTGAAACAGGACAAAGTCGGTGGTACCGAGGAAGAGTGGCTTGAAAACTAACCATTTAAGACGCCTCCGAATAATTTGAACGAACTATGGGATCGAGTTCAAGCTGCCTGGACCAATATACCAAACACAACAATTGAAAAATTTGTGGAAAGTATGCCAAGAAGAGTGGAAAGTGTTTTAAAAAGAAAGGGTCTCTGGTCCAAGTACTCAAATTTCTCAAATCTTTGTTTTTTGTATGCAGACGCATTGACATTTTTCGTTTTTTCTAAGAAATTTCTGTTTTTATGTTTGTTTTATTACATTTTATGTTATTCAAGGATGAGAGTAATAAATAAAGAATAATTAATTGAAAACCGGAAGCAAATTGAGCATTTTTTACAAGTTTAACAGCTGTATGAACTTAGGTTTGACAAACATCCGACCAGTTTTGCTCGCCACTGTAGGTGTAAATAATCAATCGTCTTTTTTTACCAGAGATAATGGAAGGAGGAAATACGCCACTTCTACGTTTCTTGCCCCTCAGATTCAACTGACACTGACTTGAGAGCGGAAACGGTTAGAACTGTGGTGGATTTGTGGTGGACTAGGAGTTTTCCAATGGAAAATTTATCCATTATCTCTGTTTTTTACTATCTACTACTTTAGTTGTTTAATGTTTTTTACAATCAGTAATCTAATTCCAAGCGGATCAATTGAGCTGGATCAATATTGAAACAGCTTGGAAGATCTGTAATCAGAAAGGCATGGAATTAGAAATGATGAAAAGGTTGGTGTCCAAGCCAAGCCATGTTAGTGGTTTTCAACTCAGTATTTGTTCCAAGGGATAGGATGAGAAACACGGTTGTCCGTGAGGAACTAAATGTCGAGAAGCTCCTTCTCCGGACGGAGAGAGCTCTGCTTCGATCGTTTGTACACATGGCACGAATGTACCCATCATCACGTGCATATGCCCCTTCACCACCCATTCGATGGGAAAACAGAGCTTCGAGGCTGACAGAACTGAAGTCCAACTAAACTGCTCCAGCTCAACCCAATCCGTTCACCGCGCGGCATTTCAAAATCTGCTAAAAAATAGAAAGAAACAAAGGTCACGCGGGGTATCTGTGCAAGTGACTGCGCTCTTGCAAATCCAAGCCAAGACAATGGAAGGCATGACGAGAGACAGAGATCGACTGCCTTAAATGCGACTGCGCCAGAAAGGCGACCCCTTGGCAGATCCAAGACGCCGTGGTTTGACTAAGTTCAAGAACTCCCTTGGTTGCGCCTGGGCATAAGTCTTAATGAGTAGATGGTGGAGGATGATGGTGATGAGGAAAGGAAATTTAAATAAAAATCAACTGTGTGAGACATCCGACTGATTGTTGCTTTTTTTTAAGCTGCACATGACAATTTTAAATCATTCACATAGCAGTGCTTCTGGCTGCCGTTTTGATGTCTAGGTCCAAGATTTGCGATAATATGACAATAGTGCTCCGAAAGTTTGTCCAGAGTCCGGAAACGGTTAGAACAGAAAGTGAAGCAAATTTTCTCAAAAGTCGAAGTAGATTTGCAAGAAGTGAAGCAGATGTAACAAAAGAAAAATATGGAAACAAAATAACTCCTTTCCAACTACAAGTGACTTTTTTACGTTTCCGCCAAATAGTCAAAAAAGACTCGCCTACTATTGGATGTGTTAAATAGGAGTCGGTCTATGGGCTATGGGGCACGGCTCACTTGTGGAACCTTGGCTATAGAAGAGGTGTTACAGAATGTGGCCGATTTTTGCGAGGAATTATAAGTATGCATGAACATTTATTAATGAAGTAGATCTGCTACGTACGAAGTGTATTCTCATCTCTGGACTCGAGTATAGTAATATAAGTAATAACATGGGCGGTGGCGCTACAGCCTCTTGGAGGCCAGGGCCTAGCTTCTCAGCAACCACTCGTGTTGTGCTTGCTATTCGTCTCTCACTAGTGGAAGGGACCTACAGTTTTATACCGAATCCGAACGGCTTTTTTGAGAAGCTTTCTCTAAACAGACAAAATACTCTTTGAGCACTGTCAGTGACTCGAAGGAGGTGGGGTCGTGAAAATTGTTTGTCGCTCAAAGCTGGAATCTAACCTACGACGTCGAGGTTGGGCCACAACGCCACGGGCCACCACTAGTACAGTACTCCTCTCCAATTTTGGACCTTTCATCATCATCACCATCAAAAGCAGTTACTCTCCCCTCTAATGAATGTGCCCAAATCAATTTCGGTCCGCACGCCATAAGTCTTGCCGTCTCCTCCGTCTTTGTGATGACTAATGGCAACACAGGAACAACATTCACCCCGTAAACTCGTTACAACATTCATAGCCAAAATTTTCAACATTTAATCAAATCAAATTTTATTCTTGTTATCGAATTGATACAAGTATGACCTTAGTACATACTTTCATACATTTACATATATCTTTATTTTATCTATTCAATACCATTTAACACGCTTTAGTTTCAAAAAGACAAATGATATAATTTATTGAAAAAATGGATATAAAACTCTTACGAAATTTAAAAAAAAAGAAGAGACGCTTTCATTTCATTTACATTTTTAAAAATGGAATTTAAATAAGTATAAACGCGAAAACATAAAAAACAAGTTCCTTTTGCTTTTGAAGTGACGTTATGTTGTGTGAATGTGGTGGTGCTGTTTGTATATATTCCGTTTTCTTTTTTCATACTTTTTTAATGTGGAAAAATGATATATATATTTATATATATTTATTGTTTTTTTTTTGTTTTATTTAATTAATATTTAAGACGAATCAGCATCGCAAGATGAGTCCTTTTTCTCGTCTTCAGCGTTGTCATCCTCATCTTCAGATTCTTCTTTCTTCGCTTTCTTTGCGGAGTTCTTCGGTGGGCGACCTCTTCCTCTACCGGTTACCGGTGTCTTTTTTTTCGAAGCTGAACCGCCCTTTGGTGGTCGCCCTCTGCCGCGTTTAGCTGGAGTTGCATCATCGCCATTACTGATTGATCCTTTCTTCGATACGGGCTAAGGAATTTAATGGAAAAAGAAAAATGAAATGGTACATGTTGTGGAATAGAGAGTTGATTCTTTACCTCGACCGCTTCAACCTCCCTCTTCTTTGGGCGACCCTTTCTCTTTACTTCGCTATCACTCATGTCGTCCTGTTTCAAAGATAAAAATAAAGTTATTTGCAATTAATCCAAAACCAAACAGATGAACAAATTCAAAGAATACATTTATTAATTGTTTCTAACATTAGTAATAGTTTACACTCACTCACGGTGAAGTACTAAGTTTCTAAGACACGACAGAGATTCTACATTGTGGCTTGCCCCAAATCAAGGCAGTAGATCATTCTTCAACTCAACTGACTTGTAATGCTGACTAACGACAAACATTTGGCCAAATAGCACTGACGCGTCCGCATTGAGCACATGTCTTCAAATTGATTTGATTGGTATTGACAGGCTGGACACGCGTGATGTGGAAGCTTATTGTAGGCCTTTAATACTGCATAAGACAGGGAAAGTTTATGCCGTAAGGCCAATGACATGTTAGAACACGAAATAAAATAAGTAATACCATAACTTGTGATTATTTCTTTTGAATTTACTGGCCGTTCAATGTTCACCGGAAAAGGTTGTCGCTCTCGGCACTGCCGTTCAATGTTCGCATGTTGTCATCTTGCTTCATCACATTGGGGAGCATAACATCTTTCTTTTGCAAATTTTCTCCATTTCTTTTGAATGTTGAGCACAGCTTTTAATCAGTGCGGATTCCCCACCGATATTTCCGAGTCTTGTTGCATTCTGAGAACGCCTGCCAAAGTTACCATGTCTTCTTCTTGGTGTTGCAACAAATGTTGAACTGTAAGCAGGACTGAATCGAAAATGCACAGGTCGCAAAGCGCTTAGGGACGCATTTTGAAAGCTAACTAAACCCTTGACACCCATGCATTTCTAAGCTCAAGAGAAAACTATCGGTGGGCGGAAGTGGGTGTGTCGCTTATGGATTTTGGTTGCTATTCTAGAAAATATAATTATAACCATTTTCACCAAGTGCAACATATTTGGGAGGAAATGTGTTCAGATGAGAAATTTAATGATTATATTAAATTCATTGAGAGTATTGCTAAAAGCTTCGAAATCCCATCTAATTGAAGATACAGGGTGGTAAACGTAGGGCGCTCATTTAGCTCCGACCGGTCCTCACTGTCAATTGTCATCACATTGTATATATCACATACGTCTAGTACAAAATCGTCACCATTCAATAATTTGCCGAAGTGACGAAACAGAAAGATGCAATAAAGATTTGTAATCACAAAAATCGATTACCGAAATGAAGGGGAAATGGGGTTTTGGTTTTCGCCATCAAACAAAAACAAAGAACTCTCTTCTTTGTGATCGAAATATAAAATATCACTCAGAAATTGATAAACCTTAGATTGGCAAGGAAATAGTTCATAAATGTTAACTTTTCACTCGAAAAATCAATAAACAATGATTAAAATTATGAGCTGTCAAACGGAATGACCGCTAACGGCACCACCTCCTGAATGGTAATTGAATTTTCCCCGAAATTTCTATAGCTTGCGTATTCTTGTGAACGCTGATCGAAAAATTTTATTAATTTTGAGAAAGAAATACAGTGAAGTCCAGTCTAAGTCGAATTTCTCTCTTTTTTGGAATTCTCCTCAATTTTTGATACAACAAAGTCAAACCTTAACTAATTTTGATATCTCAAGCTTATTCGACTTTGGCGGAGTCGACTGTATATTGTTATAATGGATTCCTTATCGCCTGTTTTAAACTACATAAGTTCTTTGTGCAACATTCCCTAAGATGTCTAATACCCAGCTATTGAGATCGGAGGTGATTAAGTTGCTCCCAGTTTCAGCAACGTTCGCCACTATATCCATAATACTCTCCTCACTATGATTTGTCAAACAATACTGAACAAGAATAATACGACATCTTCAGGCTTATATAAAAATAATAATAATATGGGTGGCGCTACAGCCCATAGAGGGCCAGGGCCTAGCTTCTCAGCAACCACTCGTGTTGTGCATGCTATTGTTCTCTCACGAATGGAAGGGACCTACAGTTTTATGCCGACTCCGAACGGCCAAGTTTGAGAAGCTTTCTCTTAAACAGACAAAATACTCTTTGAGCATTGTCAGTAACTCGAAAGAGGTGGGGTCGTGAAAATTCTTTTCGTCGCACAGACCCGGAATCGAACCTACGACGTCAAGCTTTGGGTCGACGCACATACCCACAACGCCACGGGCCACCACTACAGGCTTAATATGTCAAAAAAACTATCGATTGAGACAAAACAAGTATTAATGAATCATCCGTTGATGGCTAACAAAAACAAAAACAGGAAAAAAATACAAACTGAACGAATCATACGAAATTGTCTTCCCTTTCTTCTGAAAAAAACGAATTTTGACATTTGACAAAATCTTGTTTCTTGAACAGGCCAAGTCAAGAATTCAACTAGCAGCGCACTGATCCTGGGATGACAGCACGCAACTTGGAACAATCGAGTTGAGTCGATACAATCGAACATGGGTAGCACCCGTTTTGATTCAAACGAGTATCCTCGATTGCATCGTCAAAGTAGGCAGCATACAAATTCGAATGACATTTGAAACAAAACTTTTTAGCCGATAGAAAAAAGTTATCGTCATCTGCTAATAAAAAGCAGATGATACCTCATTATGGAAGCTAAGCAAAATATGTCCATTAACAAAAAACAAATTCAAATTTTGACCGATTATATGAGTGGTCATCAAGACTTGGCAAAAGTGCTCAGGGCAGAGAAAGTAGCAGAGTTCTGTGGGAAATACTTACGGATTCTATTAACACAGAGGTGTCCTTCACAGAAAGACTTGTATAAATATATATATAATCACTCATTTTCACACAATTCTAATGGATTGCTATTATCCCTAAGGCATCTTCTTTTGATTTTGGCATTAAGTACATCTTCATCTTCGCTTTCCGAATCAATGCAGTTTTGCTTTAATGAACGAAGTTTGTTTTGAAAATAACAAATTTGACATTTCACTTTATAGTTTACAATGACATTTTTAAATAGAAGTCACAATGAAACTCGTTTGAAGTTACATGCTGCCAGAAAATATTTGCTTCGAGTTGAACAGCGATGAACAATGCTCGATTGTTTCAAGTTACGTGCTGTCACCCCTGTATATGTTAGGTTAGGTTAGATTAGGTTGATGTAGCTCTGACTGCTGTACGAGAAAACAACATCCACCATTTTGCCTAGTCTAGGCCTCCCATTGTGCTACCAAGCGGAATCGTGCCTATTCCGCAAACCAGTTTGGGTTGTTTTTTTTAATTTTTGTCTCTAAAGCTTCTATAGAAATCACTGCAGTGAAGGTGTGGGTTAGAATGGCGCCTTGCCCTGTTATGACCTTGTAGCCCCTGATACAAAATAAATTGAGTAAATTTAGATAAATTGACGGCAGTGGTTTCTATTAATTTCTCGCAGGCAGTGTTACCACAGGGACTCTTTAGAGTCAAAAGGACTCATTTGTTTTAGCTTGACTCGGACTCATAATTTTTTGATTTGACTCATTTTTTTGAGCAAAATTACCTAAACACCTAACGTAATCTTATTTCACATTCCCATTTTCATAAATTTAAAAGGTGTGAACTAGGCTTTAATATTTCCCGAACGCTTTCATTTAAAATGCCTGAGCACATACTAGTACTGCACCCAGGCATGGCTCTGGCCAGACTTCGAGACAGGAAAGGAATGTAGTCGTATCTTCATAGATGGCTCCAGAACCTATGAAGGGACCGCTGATTTCATCGAAGGCGACACCATTAGACTGTTCACCTCATTATGTATCCTCTTTCTAAGCGGAAACCTATGCGCAATAAACTATATTTGAAAAACACGGGGAAGGATGATGGTTTCACCTCTCGAGAGCACCACCGTAGAGCATGACTCTCCAGGATGTAGTTAGACCAAGCATTTGTTCCCGATTCCGCGGCATTCTCGTTGTCCCTTGACAGAAAAGACTGCAGACGTCTTACCGGCGTCTTAACGGGCCACTACACCTTTGCTCAACACTGGGCAACACTTTAATCGAAGATACCCTCTGCGATGCCTATGGAGGCTACACGGCAGAGCACTTCCTCTGTCACTGTCCCGTCATTGATTGGATCAGGTGGCAGATCTTCGGCGCTAGTGTGGTTAGAGCTGATTCTGTACGCCCTTCACCACAGAAGCGCCTGCTGATCTTCCGAAGGAATTGTAGTTTGCCACCTGGTAGTACAAGGGACCAGTCTTGAGTCTTAGTGCTCCAGTGTAGTATCAAAACCTCAAAAAAAAAAAAAAAAACATCATACTGCTTTGTTATGTGTTTTTTTAGTTCTCACATAAGGAGGCATTGTGTTATTTAAAACCTTTGTTGGGACTCATTTATTTTCAAAATTACTCGTTTTTTAAGCTTCTGGGACTCATAAATAATTTGACTGTTAGTAACTCTGCTCGCAGGTTTAGTTTATTTTGAATTTCTGACTCCACACCTTTTTTAATTCCAATTCATTATCAGACAGTAGAGACAAGAGACAACAACAACGCTAATAAATCTAATATATTTAGTTTTGGTCATCAGGATACGATAGAATTTGCCATTGTTATACTGTTCAGATCATCTGGACAAATCTTGGTGAACCTTCAAAACTGCCGAATCATGGAAGCTGTAGGAGACGATCATGGGTTTAAATGTAAACAAGATTATATCGTTGCCAAGAATTAATAATGAATAATCTAATCGCGTTGTCTTTTACTGTATATATTCATTCGAGTTAAAAAGAAAACATGCACATTCTTAAGAGTTAAGAGAGAATGCTACACATGTCCAAGACGGGCTAACATCGGAACTGTACGCCTGATTTGCTAAACTAAAGTCAAATCAACTAAACATAATCTTGTCTGATTCGAACGAATTTCAACTGAATTCGAATGTTATGGACTTGAGACAGTATTTCCTTATCCAGAAAGCGTGTAATAGGCAAAAGCAAACATGCGTTGATGTCAAACGCAAATTGATGATTGAGCAATACCACAAGAGTGACCATAAAGTGACTTAAGACCGATTCAATTGTTTTCGTAAAGCATGCACAATTAAAATGAAGCCTAAAAGTATAGACAAAGCAGCTGATATTAACTTAGAATTGAATAGAAGAAACGGCGGGTGGTGATTCTGACAAATGGCTATGTAGGCACTAGTTCATTGTGTTTTTCAATGTAATTTTGTATTGAAACGTTTCGATCTCATTTGACATTCAGCTCCTGTTCACCCATGCCTAGAAGTCTCCAGCTCTGGTGCATCCACTTAAGTAAGCAAAAATTGACGAAACTTAACGAAAGTGAACGATGTGGTTATTATGGTTCCCTGCGTGTGATTTTTACGTCCATTATGTTTAAGCCCATGTGCAGTTCTAGATAGGATATCTAGGAGATTTTGAAGTAATTTGACTCAGACAATATTTATTTGCATTCACAGAACTCTAAGTGCTACGTCTTTACTACGACACAAACTATTAACATTACGACTATTTAACATGTCGTTTGAATCAAAGCATATACAAAACAATTGTTCACTATACATCTACGTGAGATAAAACTAAACAAAAAGAAAAAAGTTGTAATTATTGAACTCACTACTTCCTTATCTTCTTGCGAAAAATCTCCCCTCTCCCGTAATTGAACGTCAATTTTTTCAAATACGGTATGATCTGGATGGTCTCTTTCTGGGAATTTTTCTGCATAAATTTGTGCTGCCTCTTGACTTTGTCCATCAGCAAAACCATAGCAGTAATGCATATCGGCTAGTTCCTTGAAAGAGTATTTGTCCATTTTGTTGCCTTTTTGTAACGCGCGCAATCGGACGGCAAGAAATATTATTAAAGAAACGAAAAACAAAAAACCTGTTAACCAAAAGGCAGGTATACATAAGTTTGGCAAAAAACAAAAAACAAACACAATTTCTAATTTTGAAAATACTTTTGCATCGAAAACAAGTTCATAAACAACACAGGATTGAAAAAAAAAATAATAACTTTCGATCAATTGCCAGAGCGCTTTACTTAGTGGCAGGACGATTTGAAAAGGTCTTGATCTTGAATTTTCAACGCGAGCAATGCAATTTTTTTAAAGAATTTTGACAAAGTTGCTTAGGAACAAGTATTCATGTGAAATAATTAGAAGCAAAATTTAATGATCATTTGGACACCACAGCGTCCCGTTAAAGATGATTTGAATGCATGCCACGTAAAAAAATGATGGAAACAAAATATTTAACAGAGAAAAAAGAAGTTTTCAAGGTATTAAAAATTACAAAATCATGATTTGGGCATGGTATTCTCTTTTAAGAAGTCCTTATATACTTCATCCTATTCCTGGCTATTAGGAAGGACTATGTAATGAATTCGACACCAGGAAATCACTATCTAGTCCTCCAACTAAGGCGGTCTTCGAAACCGATCTGTAATAATAACATGGGTGGCGCTACAGCCCATAGAGAGCCAGGGCCTAGATTCTCAGCAACCACTCGTGTTGTGCGTGATATTCTTTTCTCACGAGTGGAAGGGACCTACAGTTTTATGCCGACTCCGAACGGCCAAGTTTGAGAAGCTTTTTTAGACACGAAATACTCTTTGAGCATTGTCAGTGACTCGCAAGAGGTGGGGCTTTGAAAATTATTTCTGTCGCACAGAGCAGGAATCGAACCTACGACATCGAGGTTAGGGTCGACGCATATACCCACAACGCCACGGGCCACCGATCTTCCGTGTTCAATAAGAGGAAGGCCGAATATTGTGAAAAAAGGATCAAGTCATCGCGTACGCAAGGCAAGTTGATCTGGACAGTTGGAAACAAAGTGACGGAACCATCACGGATAGAAGGCAGCAGCCAAAAGTAGATCTCAGCTCATAACAAATCGTTAAGCGGCTTCCTCAGAACACGTTCGTGCTCTTCATTTTCTTACATTAATAATTGAGGCCCCAATTTCATATCATCTGAGCTCTAAGGCCTATTGATTAATACAGCACGATGTTACTAATAATTATGTCGAACGTAATAGGGCCAATACATGCACAGACACGTCGTCGCAAACAATAAGTCTGTGCCAACATCCCTACACTAGACATGGTGCAGACAATCTGCACAGTCATTAGTTTATGCAAAAGTGACAGACACCGTTTGTCAAAGTTCAAGAAAAAAGTAATAATTCGCACCAAGGAGTGCTACAAAAAATGTAACCTTGGTACCATGTAAAACTAATATAATGTTGGTGGCGCCACAGCCAAAAGAGGACGTAGCTTCTCAGTAACCACTCGTGTGGAAGGGACCAACAGGCGTAGGATCGAACCTATACGTCGAGGTTCAAGTGCGTTGGTGTCGACTCACATGCGCACAACGCCATGGGTCACCAAACTTGGTACGATCAATTTATTAAAGGACCAAAATTGTTTATCCGTTTTTATTCATGTTTACGATATGAATGTCTCCGTTGGTCTGTGAAAAACGCACTACACTACGCAAGCATGTCGCTGCTAAACGTACAAAATTCAAAACACACAACATATAACGGGAATGGTCTGCGCAAACACGTGCGCAACAATAAAATATTTTAGGTCTGTGTGTGTGAATATAGGGGGCGCTTCAGCCCAGATTCAAAAATGCCGCTTGTGTTGTGTTGCTACTCTTCTCTCAAACTGCAGTTTTAGGTCGACTCCGAATAGTAGAGGTATACTATAGTACAGGAATAGTACAGGTATTGATAAGAGCTGAAGCACACTGAAAATCAGACAATGACAACGTACACAGCAATCCTTCAAGCTATGCGTTCCCGCTCGGCTGTAAAAAAGCATTTGAACATTGTGAGGTTGGATTGAGTCATTTAGGCCTACACTCTCGCCGTCCTCAGACAAAATTGCTTCGCTTATCTGAATTTCATTCCAGAAAAATTAACAACGTGCACGCACCAAGGTAAAATGACCGCCAAATTATTAGGGAGAGGTTGAATAAATTATTAAACATCAAACAAAATATGTAAATACATTGACTTTTTCCGGGCACAAATGTGGTTCTGCTTCGAGCACTTTCAACAAACGCGATGGAGTTAGAGACTTTTCCAACCGTTGTGCGCGTCCCCGACGCGTGGTACCCACAGATTCAGCAGCACTCTGCTTCACTTCACTAATACTTTCCGGAGTATTCACAGCATTCTCTTGATTTTCCAGTGTATGCAATTTCTCGAAATTGTGCATTACACACTGGATAGTTGACTTGCTCGGCACATGATCAACACCGAAAAACTCGCGCAGATTTCTCTGTGTATTCACAATTGAACAATTGTTCAAATAAAATGTTTTAATAATTTCAACACGTTGCTGTGACGTTAGCTGATCCATGATAAGGCGTACAACTCTCTACGACTGTCAAATGCTCACTGGCAAATGTCACCCAAGCAAAACCGATCTGGAGCATAAAGAGCGCCGTGTTTTACAGTGATGGAATTAGACAAAAAAAAATTGTGGGGTCAAATAGATTTCACGTTCAGTTTTAAAAATAGTCTCTCGTAAGTAATTGATGATTTTGTGGCTATGTTGTAACAACCATGAGTGTGTTTACATTTCTTTGAGTGGTTAGAGTGAGAGGGACAACTATTCTTCGAACTGTGCGAAGGGGTGATCAAACTTTAGTGTCAACATCAAGACGCCTTCGTAATCCATTCCCAAGTTTTTGAATATTCATCTCCAATGATCAATTAAGAGCAGTCAATGATTTGACAGCAAGACCAACAAAATACTCAGACATTTTTGGGTTAAAATGGACAGAGAGGAATATTTTTTACTCTCTCGAGAGTGTTCGTTTGACATGAAACCAATATTTGCCATACGGGCACCGACTTTCGTTGTTTTTTACTGCTTATTTTGGGTATGGGAACCTATTCTCTATATTTACATCATAATAAGCCTTTTACAAGCAGTACAAAGCTCTGCTGGCTACCGCTTATCTTAACTGCAATGAGCCCTTCAACAAGGCTCACATAGTCGTGAAAAATATGGCATAAGTGAGACGTGTTGCATGCGCCTCACTATGTTGGAGAATTACTGTATACATTTTTTGTCTCAATATTCTCTTGACTGATACAAAACTTTAAATTCAATTTTGATTAAAACTGATTTTAAGGTGTAGAGAGGTAACATGGCACCATCAAAGACAGTTTAAAATCTGAATTTTGATTCGTGTATAATGCTATGCCTTGATTCATCATTCGAGTTGATAGGTTAGGTTAGGTTAGGTTGAAACGGCTGATTGCTGTGCGAGTGAAGCAGCCACACGCAGGCAACGAAGGCCAATTTGTGCTTTTAATGAAGCGAAAGAGACGACCGACTTTTAGGTTGCTTAGTTCGGCTAAGTTATTGCAGTAATAGGCTTCCAGAAGTTTGTACCCAGACTGAGAGAGCACTACAGCTGCACAACAAGTGTACAATTGTTTCTTCGTCATCGTCCTTTCTGCATTGTAAGGGACGCCGGCAGAATTCATTGGAATTGAGGCCTATTCTAAAGGCGTGAGTACCTGTCATAGAGGCGCAATGTTTGGTTCTGAGATTAGGGCTGCTCATATTGATCAGGTTATGTTTGGGATGTTGTACAGGCCAGAGTTGTTGCACTCTGTGCCAGTTGACAATATACGATTTGCTTGAGAAACCGTGTACAGCTTCAGTAGATGCCTCACAGAAGCGATATGCGTGGACAGTATGTCTTCACACGAAAAAGTATCAAATTTGTACTTTTTCTAGCTCAGAGTTCGTCCTGCTAGGCTGTCTGAGTTGATAGTTACTGAGACATTTGCTCACAATCCTGGAAACATTTAGTGAAGATATTAAAATTTTACACTCGCAAGCATACCATTCTTAGGTAGACATTTAAAGTTTGTAAGTAAAAATAAATTGTCAAAGTTGATCATAAACCGTACGCAAAAAAAAAGGAACTTGACCGACGCTTAAAGTTCCTAGAATATGGTAAGAAGAGTGAACTCATAAAGTTGTTCTTGTTGGGAGTTGAGCACCCAGATCGATCTAGCTATGGGCAATTGCGAATACAAACAATCGAATTAATCGATTGTTCTTGCAATCCCAATTATTCGAATTCAAATTGAGGGGAGTCGATTGTTGATTTTCGATTTTTGTAGAGAGAGATCACTAAATTGTGTATATTCGTCGATTCTTCAAGTCGGAGGGAGATCACTAAATTGTGTGTATCCGAAGATTCTCTCGCCCATCTCTTTTTCATTTCGTTTCACTACTACAATTTAAACTTTACATTTATGAGAGGGAGAGTGAGAGTACAATCCTCTCACTAATTGGGTGAGAAGGATGGAAAATACAGTGGAACCTCCGAAATTCAAATAGCCACGGGAACCAATATTTCTCAGAAATTTGGTTTGAATTATAGAAAATTCGATTTAAGGATGTTCCAATTACAGAGGTTTGGCTGTATTTCCATTGCCAGTGTTCCTATTTTGGGAGGTATAGTTTCTTATTGGAGACATAGCCTTACGCTGATTTTTTACACTGACACCAACAAATGAATAAATCGAGGAATACATACATTTCTAAAATGGGATATTAGTACCCGGCATTCTCTTGGTTGTAGTAGGTACTGAGAATATTCGATTCGATTCAATTGTTATTCGATTGTATTCTGATGAGACCGAATAAATCGACAATCGAATTCAAATTCTAACAATTTCCAATTTATTCGATTGTGATTTTCATTCGCAATCGCCCATCTCTAGATCGAGATAAAAGATGTATTTCTATTTTTCGTGATACAATTTAAATATAAGTTTCATAAAGTCTCCCAATCTGATATAGTGGCACAACGCAGCAGAGGCCCATCCAATATTGGCATCCAGTTTGGTGTGCGCTAGCAGTAGACTCTACATGGCTTGATTAAGTCCATGTGTACCTCGGACAGTAACACAAAACCAAAAAAGCGAAACCGTGCCTAATTTGCCGTCACGGTTCCAAAAGACACTCATTTGTTTTTGAAAAATGAAACGAAGGCTTTTTCATGAAAAAAAAAAAAAACAACTAGGTTTCTTAAATGGAGTAATTCCACAACTGGCCCAGCTCTGTAGTAGGGATAAGAATGCAGAACCCAGAAAGTACTGCAGATTGCCCAAAAAAATCGAAGTAGATTTACAAAAAGTGAAGCAGATATACAAAATTGTTTAAAAACACTTCGCTTAGTACCGCAGGTGTCCTCACGTGACGGACAAATGGTAAACAAAATTCTCGCCTACTTGTGCATGTGTCTATTTTCCAAGGCATACGCGAAGTTGGTCTATGGCAAAAAGTATGGCATAAACAATACGCATTAGAAATACGTTGCTACGTAGCAAATGCATAAAACTTAATTAATGAAGCAAATATATGTATGTATGTACAACATGAAGTAAATTCTCATCTAGTAAAGGCAAGGAACGTGGATCACTCATTTTCTCAATGAAAACGATTAAAGAGTGTAGCTCCTAAACACCATCGGAGTCGGCGGGGAAAACACATAACGCTCGTAAAAGTACCGTGAAAGAGTGTAATACCTGTGGCTTTATAACAGTCAGGTACAGGTCGCCATTTTTAAATGTTATTGGTATCATTTCGGGTGGTAACTACAGTGGTGAATGGAGTCTTAAAACTATTAGAGTTATATTCAAGATTTCTTCTTAAGACTTGTACAAAATACAGTGGACCCTCCCCAAGTCGAACTCTCCCTAGTTAAAATTTTTCTCAAACTCCAATTTGTTGGCATTCTCCTCAATGTTTCATACAAAACACTGGTATTTTTTTTTTTACTCTCTCTCGAGAGATCTCTCTTCTGTGGAAAAAACTACGAAAAATTTGTTTAATGAAACGGCTTTTGAATTTTGAATTTCACAGCAATTGAAACAGACCTAATGATAAACACTTCAAACAATTGCAAACTTGCCTAAATTAGCTCAATTTCAATGAAATGGCGTACAAAGATGGGTATTATAACAGATTATACCAGTTTTCGTAATAGTTCAAACGAACAAAACTTGTGTATGCATTTCTCACCGTTTCCCCGTTAACTTGGTATTTCAGTCAGATTTCGAATGAATTCAAATGAAATTCTTTGTTTTCTTTGGAAAAATAAATTCTTTTGACATTTCACTGTCAAACCAAAATTGTTTTATTGGTAGGCGGCCCACACACTGGCCGATTTTGAATAAATCGCAATGCCGAAATTGTGCAATTTCGAGTCCAGTGGAAACAAAGTATAAGATAAGAACAAATCGACAAGAATAAATTTAATTGTTGTTAACACGGTAATAATTTCCGCTCAAGATAAACTAGTGGCTTCCGATACGATTTTCTATTTATTAATTTGTAATGTAAAGGCATCGCGCGTCTCTTACGTCGCCATTCCTCAAGTTCATACGTTTGAGAATCCAAATCTGATTTAATCATAAATGTTCTCTTGTCCGTCTACCATTTAATGTCGCAACACAATTTTGTTTTCCTTTTATCGTTTCACTTTTCTGGGCGAGTACTTTTTGAGCCTACTGCTCTCTTATCTAAAAGAATGCGATCTCAAGCTAAGATAAGAACAACAGTCGATGTAAAGTTCCTCAGAATGAATCAAACTAGATAAAAGGCCAGATATGAAAAAGAGCAACAACGCCGTCTGACAGAGAGTTGAAATGTTACCAAATTTATTTTCAATCAAGAATAACAAAACAACTTGCAAATTGGGAAAAACCCAGAAAAATATTTTCGAACTATCGAATTTATACCAATGCAGCGAAGCTATTCCATTCGTCCAAGATGGCATACGCGTGGGTAAAAGAAAGAAGTAATAATCACAACCGAAGAGCGCGGTTCTGCGCGTTCTTCAGTTGCCTGAGCGCGTTTAAATTATTCAACAGTTTACCAGGAAAAAAAAAGAAACATTTTTTTTTGTGGCTTGGATTGTTTGAGGGGTGAAATCAATTAAACATCGCAGTTCCCGAAAATTCCAAAACAAGCTTGGGTATTTTCTGAACAACACAGCGCCATGAATGAATTCTTACCCTTTGCTCACACAGAACAGGTAAACAAATTAAATCGAAAAAAAGTAACGCTCAACTATGTCTTCGAAAGAGAAACAAATAAATTTACAATTGAATTCCTCTCCTTGGGAGCCACTTTCCACGTAATAATTGTTCAAACAAGTTTATCAGGAGCCGTTGATGCCCCAAATCACTCTCTTCATTTTTTTCCCTTTAAATCTTTCGATGCATTCCAATAAGTAATTGGCGCCAAATTCATATAAAATTAGAACACAAAAAAAACTTTAACTAAAAAAAACCCAGTAATGAAGATCCATTTGAGAAAAAAATATATGGTTATATTTGAGTTTGGAGCGCGAATCGTAGTCGCACGGCACAGCGACGCCAACTTCAAATTGCACGCCATTATTTTTTTCAGCACTTGGACAAATTAAGATAGACATGAAAATTTAGCGAACAAAAATTGTGTTTTTTTCTTTCACACGCACAACAATTGTGTGCTGTGGGTAATTACTTGCAGAATTATTTCAAAGTTGCACTTACTTGTGGAATAAAAATCTAAAATTAATCGAAATTTAACAAGTTCTTTTTCCTCCTTTTCGGTTGAAATGGTAATCTTCACAAGCCACGGCGAAAAAAAAGACCACTTATTCAATCAACGCCAAAAAATGTAATGTTCATGAGTTCGCGCCGGTAAACACAAGCAATTTGATTTTTACCGAAAAAAAAAACAGGGGGCAACAAAGCAGAGGAGGACAGCACGAGTGGTTGCGTGTGTGTTGCTTGAGCGCCATCTGTGGAGTTTTGTGGTGCCGTTCAGGCGATTACCGGTTAGGAAAGTCAATTAATTGACAATGAAACTCGCCCTGCACTCACCGTAGTAACAATTTTTATTTATCCAATAATTACAGTTTTCGATGTTGTTACCATTGGAATGCTGTACAGTGGACGCTCAGAAATTCATTCATTATCAGGCGTGTTTTTTTGACTGGTCAGCGCTCATCTTAGCAAGATTTCAAGGCCGTAGTGCAGTGACATGTTCTGAAATTGAACCTTTCCACGTAATGGCCACTCTTTTAGTGGCTTTTTCTGAATTTCTGGCTCTTGTTCAAGGTCAGTGTACTGAAGGACACGCTCCACACTGTTCATTTGCTGAAGAGCTTCAGCTAATTGTCGCACACCATGTCGTACCATTCCGGTGAGGATCATCGCTTGTGAAACTGCTAATCCCACATTGCGCTGAAAATGAATGGTTTCTTCTGTAGCTGAATCACCAGAGCTCACAGGGATTTCTTCAAAAGTTAGATCATCCTCATCCTCATCCTCATCCTCATCGCTTGAAGATTCTAGAATGAACTAATCATCGATAGGTGTTATTTTCTAAAAGTCTTGGACAGACATGTTTTCTTACCTCTTTTGTTCGGCTATCCATTATTTGTGTATTGAGATTTCAATTTCACTAATTTTTGACATTAGAGTATTTTGACACAAAATGCAATGGACGTAGGCACTCGTAATAACTTTCGGAAGAAAAATTCAACTCAGCAAAAAAGCGTTTTATTGAGAATCATTACTAAACTGAGCACTGACCAGCCAACAAAACACGCCTATTACATTTTGTGCTATTTTGGGCGTCTAGATCTACAAAATGGCGTTTTCAAATATTGGCGCACCAGGGATCAAAGGCACTGCCCAAAATACTGGCTTGTGCTTCTGTTCTAACATTTGCCTCAACAAAAAATATGTTAGTGCGGCCAACATACTACTACGTAGTCCATTTCCAACAAGCCGTCGCAGAAGCTTTCACGACGACTTTTACGAAGGACAAGGGAAACGACAGGTCCATGCAGACAAAACAGAGGGCTACAACTTTGAGAAAGTAAAGAAGTTTGACTATCTCTAGGCCAGCATGAACGCCACAAAAAACATCCTAATGGAGATCCAACGTAGAACAACTCTTGTGAACCAGCCCTACCTCGGCCAAAATCATCCTCTTCTTTTTTCATTCTTCATTTGAGGCAATAGCCCGGTGTCGACGTGTGTCTCTACCGAAGAGCTTCTCCAGCAAGCTCGATCTCAGGTCGCCTGTTTGCAGTGACTTAGTGTGTCCAGTTTCCAGGACTCAGGCGTCATCTGTTGTCATGGTCCCAGTCGAAGAGTCTTAGGTCTGGAGCAGTGCTCTCCATGGCCGAACCAACTGCGGCTGTACAGTAGGTTCCTGTCCAGTTTTTGTTGAACTCCTCCTCCAGATGCCGTCTACGCAAACTAGACTAAAGATACCCCCCAGAACTTTTCTCTCTCGAAGAGTAAGGACTTCTTCATCCTCTACTCTGCGCCGTATCATTGTGGTCATGCCTCTGAGGTTGTGATGTTTTGAACGAACTCACCGAGAGTTGAGGGAGTTCCTTAGCGGATTTGCTGGAGTTTTCCATCGTTATTCGGTTTTTTATCGCCAACAGCCTTCAAACTCTGACCGTGTAGAGCGCATGGGCAATACTGTTCTAGCGAGAAGAGTCTTCGAGTCCAACCAACGTAATAGAAGAAGCCCACGAAACCGATGATGCACACGAGGAAAAAAGGATGTCAACCAAGTTGGCGTTTGAAATGGAGGTTGCCTAAATATTGCGGCAGCTAGTCACGCTTGTTTGGAGATGTTCTGGTACGTCCCAGACGGTAGAGCGAAAAGAACAAAAATTCCACAAAATGTTCAGTATCGACTGGCTCCACTAAACGCTAAGACTGCTAATGCTACAATCATGCCAGAGAAGAACAGTCGTCGTGTGTACAGTTTCAATCATTGATTGTAATAAAGATTGCATGAGTTTTGAATAAGCTCGCATTGGATATACCAGGTTTTTTTGAAAATAAAACACTAATTATTAATGGGAAAGTAAAAACATTTTATTCAAAGTATTGGCCATTGTTTTCTACACATTTTGACCACCTTTCTGCCAATTTGTGAATACCACGCCAATAAAATTGTTCGTTTTTTAAAGCAAACCAATCAGACACGCAATTTTCGACTTCTTCGTAGGAATCGAAGTGCTGCTCAGCCAATGCGTGTCCCATCGATGAAAAGTCTGGTGAATAAGGCGGGTGGGGTAGCTGCTCCCAGCCAAGTGTTTTGATTGTATCCTGAACCGGTTTTGCGTTGTGTGCAGGTGCATTGTCATGGAGCAAAATTACCTTGACGTGTCTTCTGGCCAATTCTGGTCGTTTCTCGATCAATGCATGGTTCAAATTGATCATTTGTTGTCGGTAGCGATCAGTATTAACGGTTTCACCAGGTTTTAGGATCTCGTGGTACATCACACCTTTCTGGTCCCACCAAACACAAAGCATTGTGTGTTTTGTTTGCCGTCGATGTTGATGGTTGTTCCGGATTAACCCATGATTTTTTCCGTTTAGGATTCTTAAATAAATCCATTTTTCATCGCCAGTAACAATCCGATGCAAAACCGATTTTCTTACGTGTCTTTGAAGCAAAATTTCACAAGTGTTTTTTCGGTTTTCCATCTGTCTTTCATTCAATTCATGTGGCACCCATTTTCCACACTTTTGGATCTTTCCCATAGCTTTTACCATAAACGGTCAGAAATTGTTTGTTGTGCAACATTTAACATTGCTGCCATTTGCTTTTGACTCAAAGTGTCGTCTCCATCCAATATCGCTTGCAATTCGGCGTCTTCAAACTTTTTTGGTGGTCTTCCACGTTCTTCATTTCTCACATCAAAGTCATTATTTCTGAACAGTTGAAACCATCTTTTGCATGTTGCTTATGATAGAGCATGATCACCATATGCCTCGACAAGCATTCGATGGGACTCTGCAGCACTTTTCTTCAAATGAAAACAAAAAATTAATGCTTTCCGCAGATCATCACTTTCTGGTACAAAATTCGACATTTTAACACAATGGAAAAATATGATTTTGTCTGTTCAATGACTTGATGTATACTAAATATTTTTCACAGATGTCATAGCAAACAAACAAAAAAAAATAAGGGCTCGTTCACAACAAATGTTCCCTATCGAGACATTTGTATCTTGACGCTCACTTCATACTAGTACACCTGGTATTTCTTCTATAAAATGGTTGACAAGAATTAAAAAAGAAAATTAAAAATATTGTTTCACGATCTCAATGGCTTGGCTACCACAAACGTGTTGTTGTTTGAAGATGTGGGAAAGCAAAAAGTTGATGTCAACAACACGCGGTGTTCCCAAGCGGTCCCCCATCCAAGTACTATCCGCGCCCGATGCTGCTTGATTTCGGTGATCGGACGAGAACCGATTTTTTCAGCATGGTATGGTCGTTGACGAAAATTTTATTTGCACATAACGGAATTCAGAGACACTCGAGATAAATTTAGCATTCCAGATACATTGATTATTTCCTTGCTCTGTTGCGTCGCGACTATTCTGTTTGCTTCAGTATGGCTTGGAAGTGAAGAGATGGATAAGAAGGTGAAATAACACAATCGAGAACTCAGTTAACTGATGGATTGGCGGGTGTAGGGAAGTAATCTCAAGGGAAATAGGAATTGCTGATGAACTAACATAAAGGTGTGTTTTTCATTAAACAACACAACGAAGGGTCGAATGATAAACTTCTTTTATTGTCCACACGTTATTGATAAGGGAGCAAAATCACAACTAAATATAACAACCGCAATTTTTGACGCTTACTTACGAAATAAAGCAAATATATAGCTGATTGGTCAATTGGGTGAACGTTAATAGCAGTGAATGCGAATAAAAAAAAAGTTTTTAGGTCGGAGTTTGTGACAACATTGACATTATCGGAAGAACACAGCGTGATGACATCATGGCGCTTTTGCGGATATTGCAACGGAGGCCGCGAAGATGGGTTTAGCGGTAAACGAGGGTAAGACCAAATATATGCTGTCAACGAGAAAGGACACCCAACACCGACGTCTCAGCAGACAGATATAACTTTGAGGTAGTTAAAAACGTTGTCTACCTAGGAACCGCTATCAACTCAGACAACGACACCAGCGCTGAAATCAAACCAGGAATAACTCTTGCCAATAGCTGCTTATTTGGGCTAAGAAAGCAATTGGTAAACAAAGCATTCTCTCGAACAACAAAGGTAACGCTTACAAGACCTTAATCGTCCCAGTCCTGCTATATGGCACGGAGGCATGGACTTTGTCAAACGCGGATGAAGCTGCTCTTGGTACGAGAGGAAAATTCTTCATGTGATTTTCGGTCCCGTCTGCATAGATGGTGAGTGGAGGAGGAGATATAACGACGAACTATACGGGCTGTTCAGCGACATCGACTTAGCCAGAAGAGTGAAGATTCAACGATTGAGATAGCTAGGTCATGTAGAGCGGATGGACACCAATGCTTCGGCACGAATAGTCTTCGAATCCACCCCCGAGGGAGGGCGCAGTAGAGGAAGACAGCGACCCAGGTGGCGTACGCAAGTGGAAAAGCGAGCTCAACCAACTATGCGTGCGAAACTGGAGACAGCTAGCTAAAGATCGAGCTGGCTGGAGACGCCTGTTGGTTGAGGCCCAGGTCCACTCCGGACTGTAGCGCCAACTTAAATAAGTCGGAGTTTGTGATTCCGTTCGGATTGTGTGATATCGTTTTTCGGAGTTCGTATCGTAACTTCGATTCGCACAAATGGATTATGTGAGAGGGCTGATTAAAATTACCTCCTATCGCATATTCTAGCCGCTGGCTTGTCGCGTTTTCCTGCTTAGAAACCTTTTAACCTTTTTTAATTGAATCCAGATCAAATTTTCAGTCCTTCCTCACTGATTCCGTGTGAACTTGATCGCTTTACGCAACCTTAACCTTGACCGATAGACACTCACCAGCGCTGCACCCCCTTTGCCCAGTCGACCCGCAGACAGAGTTGTTCATTGTGTGCTCTTTTGATGATCTCTCCAAGCCCCCTTTTTGTGTCGTTTGTTTGCCGAACTGAATTCATCGACATGTGGCCACTCGATTAATGCCGTCCCTATTCCTCTATCCCAGCGTCAGATGTCGCAAAATGTTCAAGTGATTGCCGCACTTCGCAACGTCAAAGCCATCTGTTCGGTGGCAGCAAAGGCTTTCCGAAGCATGAGCCGAGTATCGTTCTCGCTCAACTCACGTACGTATACGACATGGTGACCGATTTTGAGTTTCATCTCAGCACATCGCTCCGCTGCCATTCAAGGCCATGCATTGGAAATCGATCTGAACTTCATGTTTTCCGTTCAATCGATTCATAACTCTGCCCGCGATGCGCAGCCACGATCGAACTTCACGCCCGAATGGAGTGCAAATTTAACAAGTGATTGCCGCCATCCGGCACAACCAACCCCCCATGCATGAGAATCCCTCGATCAATGTCACAATGGCAATAAAATAAATCTGTCGCCAATCGTTTCCATGCGGCATGCGACAGTATCTGGAGCACATTGCCTTCCGCGGCCAAGTGCTCTGTGTGCAGTGTGTACTGCCGCCCGACAACACCGAGGCAACCCTACATAAGATCATCACACCACGCCACCCCGAGACTGAGGCCCCCGGCATTTCACCAATAAACAATCGAACGAATTCTAATGTCATGCTGTGTGGCGAATTCCCAGAGCACCCTTCTCGGCTCTGGTGCGCTCAGGCAGCGTGCCGTTGAACGATGGGAATCATAGGCGAGTCGCGCTTGACGACATGACGTCAGGCTGATGTTAGAAATTTGAACTTCGATTCAGCAGTGCGCACGAGTTTCGAATTCGCTCGTTTCTGTCGGACTTAAAGCGGACGCCCGGACAGACTGGGCGCCCAGTTGCGGTTCGACCGGTTCGGGAGTATGCTGTGATCTACACACAGCTCTAGTGAATATCTTGATTAGTTTAGTGTTGAAAATTCTGCCGAGAAGGATGCGCGCATACGGTCTTGTGTGTGCCACAGCGCTGTGCCTTGTGGCCAGTGTTTGTTCAACTGCTGCCCATCGGACGTTGGAGGAGGCAAGGAACGAACGCAACCGATTGGTGCAGAAATACATCAAGACGCTGAAGAAGGAGGAGGGCGCCATTCGCTTGGTTGGTGGTTCCAATGAGTACGAGGGTGAGTGGGGAATTGGGGATGTTTCTGTGCGATTTAGGAAAGGATCTCTTGTGAGTTTTCGGGTTCAACAGGACATTGTGCGCAGATTCTAGACTGCTTTCGTCTTGAGGGATATTCGGCCAAATTGTCGCAAGTAGTTATTCTAAAAGGCGTGTAAATTATTCTAGTAACCAAGCAACTTAAGGTTCATCCTCAAGTCGCCAGTCGGTCAGTGTTTGCGGATGTAGGACGGTTTCGTTGGTTTAAGCTAGTGGGTGTGGAATCTTCTAAAGATATTTATTATTGTGCCTTCGTAAATCAATTGGCAAATATCGCTCTTTATTAAGGACACGTGATGACATTTCGGGCAGAAGAACGAACTATCGTGTCAACATTTGTGTAAATTCGACTTCTTATTCATCGCCATGCTCGGCCAGGACGTGCATCGGGTGTTTCGTAGAGTGGTCCAAAGTCTCTATATCGGGGACAGAGGGGGAATTGAGGAATGGCGTGGCCTCTTCATGTTACTCCCTCTTTTTCGATTATATGCTTGTGCTTAAATGTCCATGGGAAGTAAAACACATCCTGCATTATTCCAGATCGCTCTGAAATCATATCCGTAGACGTCAACATCCTACGCAACTACTTGCATGTGATTAACTTTCAACAGCAGCCCTGTATTTCAATCAAATTTAGCTTGCTCTTCACTTGAAGTCTCTTATTCTACTACTAATTGGTGGATAAGGCTATTACTTACTTATCAGGCAGGCGAACCATGAAGGGTCTGAGCCTGAGCAATTGCTGCCTTCCATCGGTGACGGTTCTGGGCACGCTGCTTCCAGTCATCAAGGCCAAGCTGTCTTGCATCCGCGATGACTTGGTCTTTGTACCGGAGGTTCGATCTTCCTCTCCTTCTCGAACCAGGAGGCTCGGATTCGAAGACCCTCTGTGCTGGGCGTTGTTGTTTATTCGCTCGATGTGTGAGTCGACAGATTTTTGCCTTCCGGACTACATCCACATCCTTGTACAGCTCGTAGAGTTCGCGGTTGTGTCTTCTCCTCTATTCGCCTCCTTCGCAGACGGAACCAAATATCCGACGTAGAATTTTTCTTTCGAAGGCACCAAGAATTAGCTCTGCAGCCTTACTTAATGTCCGGCTTTTAGATCCATAAAGTAGGACTGGCAGGGTAAGGGTTTTGTAGAGCATGACTTTGGTCCTTCGAGGCAGTAGTTTCGAGCCCAGTTGTTTTGACAGACCGAAGAAGCATCGGTTGCCAAGGGCGATTCTACGTCGGATCTCCATTCGTGGAGCTTACATTTGCCCCGAGGTAGACAAACTCCTTTACTACCTCGAAATTGAAGGTGTCGATTGTGACGTTTTGGCCTAGGTGGTGTGCAGCGTTGTTTACTCGACAGCATATATTTGGTTTTGTCCTCGTTGACCCTTAGACCAGCTCGTTTCGCCTGTTTCTCAATAGCCGTGGAAGCTTCTACTACGGCTCGTTGAGACCAATGTCATCAGCGTATCCCAACAGCTGGACTGACTTGTAGAAGAGAGTGCCTTCCGCGTTGACTTTTGCCCGCCGCACATCTTCTCCAGTACCAAATTGAAGAAATCGCACGACAGCGCATCTCCTTGCCGAAATCCGGTGCAGGTTTCGAACGGTTCAGAGGTTTTTGAACCGAACTGGACGGTGCATCGCGTATGTGTTAGCGTGGTGCGACACAACCGGATCAGTTTTCCCGGGATCCCCAAATCGACTATCTCTTCGAATAGCTCCTTGCGATGAATGCTGTCGTATGCGGCTTTAAAATCGATGAAAAGATGGTGAGTATCGATTTGAAACTCGCTGGTCTTCTCCAGGATCTGCCTTAGTGTGAAGATTTGGTCTATAGTCGATGTGCCGGGCCGGAAGCCGCACTGGTACGTGCCGATTAGTGCGGTGAAAAACGACTTTAGACGTTCACACAGTACGCTGCATAGGAGGATAAGGCTATTACCATTAATTTTAAATTATTCGTTGAAATTAAAAAACAACCGATTGATCTACGGGTCTAGAGCTCTCTCGGTTTACCTGACCGACGGTGTCTTGAACGGTAAAAATCTGTTCAATGAATGCAGATAACGTTGGGATAGATTTTTATAATTCGCCAATAATACAAATATATAATAATAATGGTTGATTGGGGGACTCACCAATTCATTGGGGGCGTTGCCGGAAGCTTCTTGCTTGGCCAGTTCGCCGGGGATCTCATTTTCCTCCGAATTGCTATGGCATGAAGCCTAGAGTAATGTTGTACCTACTGCTGGTCTGTATAAGTTCTTCTTTGCACTGTTGCACCAACCAAGACCAGGATAGTTCCTCCTTTATGGTAAATTTGTGTTCCAGTAATACGCTACAGTAATCAGGGACCTTAATTGAGGTTTTGAGAATAAACACCTGCACCAACTCCTTCGGCCATCCGTCTGGGGATCTTCCAGCGTCTGATTGTCAGACATCCAGTCCAATCTGGAAGGTTTTTTCTTCTCGAAGATAGCTAGGGGTAGAAGACAATCGTCTGTGTCATTAGGAGACAAAGGACGGTTGAGTGACCGATGGCTACATTCGGAGTATTTTCAGTTTCAGGTCTGTGCTGCCTGCTACTTGTTTGCCAAAAAGGTATGTTGAGTGAATCAGTCGCTGTGCTTCTCAGCGATCAGTTGATGCATATGCTGTCCACCAACTTGGGACCAAATTGAGGTGAAGAATTCTTAAGCCGATGCGCGGTTGCATTCCCCATCTGCATCCAATGTTTTTGCCAATGTTCATTGAATACAGATTTTGGGACAGATTTTTATAATTCGCCAATACGTGGATACTTTTAGGAATTCTCTGTTGACGAGTTACGAGTTCAATTTCAAAGTTTCATCAAATGAGACAAAGTGAAGTGTTTTCTTCTAGTGAAGCAACATCCCTAGGTGGAACTTAGCCTTAGCTTCGCACGTCAAGTTGTTGAGGTCCTTCTTAACTTGTGCGCATCATCGGTTCGAAATCGATGACACTTCGGGTTATATCTGAGTTGTCCATACGCTCTATTTGCCCCCCATTAGGCATCCCTCAACACCTGTCTAGTCTCATGTCACTATACAGTTCATAGTGTCTCATCTTTTCCTCCAGAGACCATCAATGCAAAAAGGACCAACGTTTGAATGTAGAATTTCCCTCTCAAAAAGAGAGCTTCTTCATCCACTCTTGAGACAGTCCAGGTACACGCGCAACACAGTTTTTATGATGCAAGTGTAGTTTTATTTAAATTTTTGTGTCTCCAGAAGATATTGCCCTTATTCACCGCTAAACCCATTTTGGGCAACTTCGCTTCAATACTAGCAAACGCTTCATTGACGATTTGCTGTGTTTGGTCGAACACGTCATTGTCGTCCGCGTATGCTAGTACGGACTTTTGAAAGATCTTGCCTCGTGTCATGTTGAATCATCTTCTTCAAATACCGTCAACGCAAACAGGATCAGAGATTTTTTGTCGAATGGACCAAGGACTTCCTCATCCGCTTTTAAGATTGGCCACATCGTTCTGCGGAAAGTGGATGTAGCCTTGCTCGGGTGAGATAGAGGTGCATCCTAGAAGGGTGTGTCACACACCAACTGATACACTGGTGTGACGATAAACGAAAACATGTCGTATGTCGTGCGCCGTCAACTTGGATTTCCTGGCGTCAGTGAATTGAATAATTTTAAATAAATGAGCACACTATTGTCAATTGAATGACCTGTAATTTGGACCAAGTCTCAAAACATTCTCTAAAAGCTTCCAAAAACAAGCCACCTAAAACTACGTAGGCGCTGATTCTGGAGCGCTGGTCAGTGGCAAGGAATATGTTTCATTTCCGGATCATTGTTAGTTCCAGTAAGTAGTTGACAGATCTCTACGAACTTTTTCACACCGAATTGACTAAGCACGATCGTAATTGCCCCTTCAAAATCTAAGAATGCTGCTTTGAGCATGGGCTTGATGCAGACAGTCCGTGAGGATCTTCAGATCAGCCAGAGCGTAATTGGTTTCCCTACCCCGTTGAAGAACTCCCCAACCAGTCTAGACGCAGATACCTGACTACTTACATCTATTTTATGTTCCACAGGCAACATTGAAATCCTTCACAACAATAAGTGGGGCAACGTGTGCGATGACGAATGGGACACCAGTGAGGCTGAAGTCGTGTGCCGTCAACTTGGATTTCCTGGCGTCAAGAAGTTCACCCACAGTGGGGCCTATGGACCGGCAAGGCGTAAGTACCCATGTCCAGCACAAGCTAGCTTGGTTATTCACTCGCAACTACAGGACGATTCTGGATGGACAACGTCATTTGCGAAGGGCACGAGAAGGAACTGACCGACTGTCGTTTCGACGAGTGGGGCGTCAGCGACTGTGAGTCGTCGGAGGCTGCCGGTGTCGTGTGCAGAGCCCCGATATCAGCCAAGTTCGCCATAAAACAGCCACCAAAGGAGAGGGCGCCGAAGAAGCGAATCCACCACTCGCACAGAATGGACGTCCGTCTGAAGGGTGGCCGCGTGAAGAGCGAAGGACGAGTGGAGATCCGAATAAACGGGGGAGAATGGGGCACCATCTGCTCCGATGGCTGGTCACTACTCGAGGCGAACGTGATCTGCAGGCAACTGAATCTGGGCTATGCAGCAGCGGCCTTCCAGACCGACTATTTCGGCGGATCGAACGTCTCGAAGACCATTCTGAGCGGCACGGAGTGCTATGGCAACGAAACGTCACTCGCGCAGTGCCTGCACCATGACCACTTGAAGGGCTACAACCACTGTCACGGTACGTGGAACCACGTAGCGTCCGTGTCGTGCACCAATCTCGCGCCCGACCTGGTCTTCAACTATTTGGAACTCGAGCAGACTGCCCACTTGGAGGATAGACCCATGTTCTTCCTGCAGTGCGCCATGGAGGAGAACTGCGTAGCGGCCGAGGCGTACGAGATCCAGAAGGAGAACCCCGATTGGCATCTGATCACTCGGCGGCTCCTGAAGTTCACCGCTAGTGTTCTCAACGCGGGCAACACGGACTTCCGGCCGTCCATCCCGAAGCACTTGTGGGAGTGGCACATGTGTCACATGTAAGTGATTCAGAGCGATGTGCGGTTTCAATTTTTAACGATGACTTTACCCCAGGCACTACCACAGCATGGAAGTCTTTGCGGTGTTCGACGTCTTCGACATGCACGGCAACAAGGTCGCGCAAGGCCACAAGGCGTCCTTCTGTCTGGAGGACAACCAATGCTTGCCGGGCACTCAGCCGAAGTACGCCTGTGCCAACTTCGGAGATCAAGGTAAGGGATGGAGGAGGAACAAAGCCGGGCTTGAAGTTCTCACTCGTTTCAGGGATATCGGTAAACTGCTCGGATATTTATCGCTACAACATCGACTGCCAGTGGATCGATATCACTGAGATGGACGTCGGGGAATACGTTATGAAGGTCTCTGTGAATCCCGAGTTCAAAGTGTCCGAGATGTCCTTCGACAACAATGGCGCCATATGCAAATTGCTGTACACGGAGACCAGTGCCCGGGTCTACGACTGCAAGATGACTCGGCCGTGAAGAGATGACTTTTTGAGTTAATTTCAGCAAATTCGAGTGTACCACATTTAAGTGGACTTTGAATGAGTTGTTCGTGTTTTGTCTGTATTTCGGTATGCACCAAATAAAATAAATAAAAATGACTGTCTTATTTGACTGGGCTTGGGTTGTCCTTTGATGTGCTGGCACACTAGTGCGGGTTGGATGCGAATGGTGAGTGAAGGCGTGGCAGTTAGTAGCAGAGTATGATATGTCATCTATATGGCCATGTAGCATGTATACTTCAAGACCTTCTTGCGACGGCCATTAAGGGACACGCTGGTTCCAATTATCGTGTGCAAGCTGTCCTAAGCCTGCGATGGTTTTGGGTTTATGTGTAATTGAGGCTCGGTCTTGCTCTTCTTCTCGAAATATGAGAATTGAATTCAAAGGCTTTTTTTGAAGTATAAGATGTGGCCATGAGCGTATTTTTATTTTCTAGCTGTACTGAACTATATGTTCTGTTCCTGGTGGTGAGCAAGAAACCGCCTTAACTTAAATGCCAGCTCCGACTGTTGTTCAATAGTCGTGGAAGAATTTACGACTACAACCCGCCTAACAGTTGAATTGACTTCTAGAATGCCATTCCCGTTTACAAATGCCTGATGCACTACCTTCCCTAGAAACAGATTGAAGAAGCCACAGGATAGCGCGATCCTTGTCGAATTCCTGTGGATTCGAACGGATCGGAAATCCTTGAACCGAACTGCATATGTGCACATGAACTGCACAGCAATTCTCCCTGTATCGCGACATTGAGTTCATTGCAATTAATGCTACGTTTCGATTTAAAATCGCCAATATTCGTAGTTGCCATAGTGGAAGTCTCATTGCACAACATTAAACGGAACGCTAGCCACAATGTTTAGGGAAAGACTTGCAGCTTTAAAGTTTCTTTATTTGTCAGGATCGCATTTTTCTTGTGGTCCTCAAGCTCAATTTAAGACTCATTAAGGGACACGCTACTCCCAATTATCGTGTTCAAGCTGTCTTACGTCTGCGATGATTCTAAGGTTAATGTGTAATAGAGGTTCTGTCTTCATCTTCTCTCAGTCATGGTTTCGATTCACGAACCATGACTGAAGCATGGACGAGGGAGCACTCATTGTATGGCTCATATCATTGACGAATCTTTCCTTTCCGAACAAGAGCAAAGTGAGATTTTACGACGGAACTGCACTAAGATGTTGTTGAGGGAGTGGACTTTTGTAGCGTAGTACAAAATTCTAGGAAAATGGAGATATTAGTGTTCAACCAAAAGCCAGTTCTTCATTCGAAGCTGAACTTCGGCTTGCATCCTTTACCGAAGCCGAATATGAAATATGTACTAACCAATCTACAAAATTATTTTTCATGATCGTTATTGTATGTTTTTTTAGAAGTGAATTTGCAACTTATTTTACAGCTGTTTTCACAACATTTTTACTAAAATAGCCCTAAATTGAATTTGATTTGTACCTGAAATCAGTGCAAATAGAATGCATGCTTTTATACAGACTGAAATAATGATCGTTAATAGTTTACCACCTTGAATATGCAAAATCTGTTGATTTCAAAACTTCAAACCAGAAATAAGTGAGCAAGGAGATGTCCATCTTCGACATGGGAGAGGAATCTGAGAGTCACAAAAACTATGGATCCACCACAATATGGCGGGCGATTCGTGGAATTTGTGGGAAAATCGTGTGAAGTTGGTCACTACCATGTACTGCTGTCCGAAAGTGTTCAGTTGGTTCATGCTTGAAATTTGAAGAATTTTGAAAAATGTCGATTAACGAGCGTATTTTCAAATAAGACCTCTTATCCACCCCAGTACTACGATTGGGGAATGGGTTCCGCTGTTATCAAGGAGCTCGTATTCACAGACACGGCGCGAAAAGCGTATAAAAAACGATGTCAGATGAAATTTAAGGGCAAGAGAGGCAAGAGTTGGTTATCTTCTTGCTTTCTTATTTCTGATTCCAGCCATCGCACTACAAAATATCCTACAAAACAAAAACACACAATTCCTTGCAACTTCACTTTACTATTATTGACACACTGGCAAATTTTGCCAACACAGCACACCTTTCGCATTCATATGTACACACATATATCCTTATTCCCGTAAAGAAAAGTACGAACAAAAAAACAGTAATTCTATTTTTACAGAAAACAGAAAACTCAACATTCTGCTTCGGCAATATCTTCGGTCTCATTTGGCCGATTGTAATCCGCCGATTGTTCGGTTGTTCTGTAGAGACATTCAACTGCCGCCAGAATGACCGCGGAAAATAAAAGAGTAGTTGAATTTTCAAGTCTTTCATAACATATTTTTTAAAACAGAGTTAAGGCCCGTTCATATGAGCGGCGAACTGCGAACGCGAACTTTTGGAAACAACTCTTTTCCAGCAAATGTAAGCAAAAAGTTATATTTCGTGGTATACAAAAAGCCTGTAACTGATGATCCAGCAAGACGTCATCACACTTAGGGGCGTACTATTTCAACAACATCAATGAATTAAATAGCGTAAGCATTAGTAACCGATTTATCGCAACAAACACTAAATGGTTTGGTGTATCACGAAGGGCCTACTTTGGCCTAGTCAACTGCTCTCTTAGCAGTCAGCCACCATAACCTAACTTAATTTAACTATCCTATCTAAAGATTTTAAATTACATATTTCTCATGCAATTGAATCTCAATTTGCTCATTTTTTCTTCTAAAAAAATCCAAATCAGGAATCAAGTAGGTTGGAGACAACCAACTCTCTCTCACCCCTTCAAATTTTTTAACGAAAAACAAACGCCTTTATATAAGTTCCTATTTCCCGTTCCTTCTCCTTCTCTTCCCCTTTCCTTTCTCGTTCCCATTACCTTTCTTATCCATCTCCTCACGACCAAGGCAAAGCAAGAAAATACTCAATGTATCTGGAATGCTCAATTTATCTCGAGTGTCTCTGAATTCCGTTATGTGCAAATAAATTTTTCGTCAACGACCATACCATGCTGAAAAAATCGGTTCTCGTCCGATCACCGAAATCAAGCAGCATCGGGCGCGGATAGTACTTGGATGGGGGACCGCTTGGGAACACCGCGTGTTGTTGACATCAACTTTTTGCTGCTTCCCACTGTCCCACAATCTCAAACAATAACACGTTTGTGGTAGCCAAGCCATTGACATTCTCAAACAATATTCTTCTTATAATGTATCTTTTTTAATTCTTGCCAACGATTTTATTGCAGTTCCACATACATAGAAGAAATATAGACAGTCATTTGCGCACTTTATACCCGATTTCGGTGTTGTCTTGACTCGTGTTTGGGCCCTAAATGACAAATTTGTCGCGAGGCACGCACAATGAACAACACTCTGTGCTGTACATGTTGTGTGCTTCAAATGGAATTATTGCAGAAAACTATGTAGATTTGTATGTGTCAAACGCGTGAAATTCGTTGCCTGCAACAGACAGACACAAATAAGTGTTTTACGTGATCACCTGCCGTTAGGCTTATATCACGAAGACATTTAAATCTTTGGACCAATCTTGGATTTTTACGACGCTGGACCAGACGCCTTCAGTAGGAATCTCAAGTTCAAAATGTAGAAATAAGCTTATGGACCTATTTCTCCGCCTTGGTAGGGTGGCGAGGCCCATCTAGCACCACTGCTACTCTTTGGGTCTTAGCACCCGGTTGTTGTCTGTAACTCCCCATAGACTTGGATCAATACCCTTCACGTCGGAGAGTCGGAAATGCCCATAGCCTTAATAGACACAATTAACTCCCAGACATGCAGGTATATCTCCACTTCTCCCCGTGGTTTTGGGTTTTAAACCACAGCCACCACGATGCTCCCACTTGGGGGCCAACCGCAAGCGATCAGGATAAAACCTATGCGGATCTCACGGGTGGAAGCATATCTCCCGTGGCACCAGATTATAGCCTCTGGTCAAGCTACCTGTAGCATGCCATAACATCCCGGGACTGGCCGCCATTGTTATAAAGCCAAGACTTATTGTGCAGTATCTACAATGAGAGTGAGTGTATTCCTTTGTTTGCGAGCTAGAAACCGTCATTTTGACAAGCAACGGAGTAGGTTATTTCATAAACCATTCGTTTTTAGCTCAGGATTGTAGTCGCCTTTTACGAGAGGCATGCCTTACCTCGGGTATATTCTACGAACCCTACCCGCAGGGGGAACAGAAAGACAGCAGCAGACAGTAACAGCGAAACACAACTTGTTGCCTCTTGAATTTGGCCAAATGTCGTCTTTGGCTTTTCATAAAGGCCCGTTCGTATGAGGTCGCCACGAATTGCGAACTTCGCAAACTCTGACAAATCATTCATATGAATAAACCAATAAATTCGCAGTGAAGTGTCAGTATGCACACGTAATTCTCTGCGAATGCCAAAACTCCATATGATTGAGTTGTCAGAGCTTGCGAAGTTCGCACAAACAAATCCTCATCCTTGCTCGGGAATAATTGATCCAAAGTGCAAGGACATGCGTATATGGTGCGACACAACTGGATCCAATTTGCTAGGACCCGCAACTCAGATCACCGAATCTGTCCAAGCTTTTGTATGCAGCTTTAAAGACTAGAAAGAGATCAGTGCAAGACTCACTCGCATGGTTGGCCTTGGAGCGATTAGTTGGGCGGAAAGAGTAATTTTACACGAACTAAATCGGACAGCAAGCTTTTCAATCTTGTTCACCTCTCTTGCCTACAAGATGGAAAAGTTTGCTGTCGAAATTAGTTCGTGTAAAAGTGCTCAAAGAGATCAGTGCAAGACACACTCGCAGCCTAGAGGCCTAGAGGCGAGTAGTTGGGCGGAAATCAAATCTGTCAGTCAGGACCGCCTTTTTTGTGGATATCATTCATTCGTCGGACAAGATTTCGTGTTTCACAGTTCTGCAGGTTGGTACATTCTTTCATCTCCAACATCGTCGTCGAACTTGAAGAGCTCTCATCAGCTCTTTGCTAACTGCTTTCTATTTGCCATGCATCTTTAAATCCCCCTTTCCATTTACCGATTGATCAGCAAAGCAATTGAATTACAGAAGAAAGACATGTGTGATGAGGTTTTTTGAGTTGGCCACGCTGTTGATTGTGAACTTTCCAAATACTTGCACCGCCACAAATCCAACTCCACCGCCACCTACACGCCAACGGAGGAACTTCCACAATGGTTGAAAGCAAATATGAAGCTCAGAAAATCTGTTATAAATAAATATTTTCGTGATTTTTTCACACAATTTAGAATGCATTTTCACACCACTATCAATAAATAATCAATCTTAAGAACAAACTGAAATTTTCCCATCCGCTCAAAAAAGAAAAATTCGTCTCAACGGCCAGAAATCATAGAAATGCTGCAAATATACCACTTTAAACTTTTATACAACTCAAATAATATGAAACGTCAAACTACTCGACAAAACTTAATCGTGAAATGGTCAAGCAAAGGAAAACGTGTCATAGGATTTCGTCTGCGTTTTTATCCTCAAAATCAGTGCAATAACAGTTCAAACGTAAATCTACAGCCGTTGTAATGTCCAACCGTGAGTAAATTTTTTGTAAATAAATACGTTAACCTAATTTGCTCATAACCTCAATTCGGAATAACCACAAAAGATTGAAAAATGGTTTTTTTTTGGTTTTCAAAAACTTCCAGCGCCAAAGTAATTTTTCCTCACTCCCAAAATGGCGATACATTTTTGCGTCACTTAAGAAATGCAAGAGAAAAAAAAAACCCCTGTGATGTAATCGCGTGCTTGGCTGTGGCATTTTTAATTTACCCTGTAACAGCACTTGGAAATTTTGAGAGAAACTTCGGCGATTTTGATTTGTTATGATTTGCCGAGTCCGGGATTGATCATAATAATAAACATCCTTAACCTCATTCGGCCATAACCCTTATGTTAGCGGAATAATTTTTTTTTCGATTTTGCTGGTGAATTGTGAAGATTTTTCGACTTTTTCCAACGTCTACGCATGGAGGCCATTTGTGGAAATGTCAAAATGTGCGAAAGGGACGACGATAGTGGAGTGGACTGACAGTTGCATTGAATTGAATTGATTTGACACCCGAAGGTGCCGTGGGGGAGGTGATTTGTTTCCCTACCGAGAAGGGGCTGGTCCGTGATCCTTTAATTTTTTCTCTGTTGACAACTGTGACCATGTGCTTGGTTGACTCCTTGTCTGGGTACACCGGCTTCGGTGTGGCGTAGGCAATTTCCAGTGTGAGCATGTCCATCCTTCAATGCTTGTACGTAGAAAGCGATCACAAGCACCCGAGACTTTCCGAGTTTTTTGACTGACTCTCTTGCATTCTTTACAGCGCTGCATTGCATTTTTACCGACGTTTTTCCATCTCATTTCAGGATCGAGATCATAATCGTCAGACAAGCCACATCGAATGGACACTCAAGCGTACGGGATCCCATCATGGGTTCCGCAAATCGAAGGTGGCCATACCAGCGTTGAGAACCAGGGCATTATTATCGGTGACTCGGAGGGCGACAGTGGTAATCACACCGATTACCTCGTGCAAGAGGTGCCCACCAGCCTCGATCAAATAGCCGCAGAGAATCTGATATTCATGGCACGCGACGGCCAAATGGAGATCATTGATGGCAGCAGTGAAGTCGACGCGAACGACGACAGTGGAATTGTGAATTTTCAAGAAGACTACGCCGAGACACAGATGGTCACCGAGGAGGTGATAACCGACGATTGGGTGCAACATCAGGGCGAAGAGAGGTGCGTAACTTTTGGTTTCGTGTGCGAGCATGTCTTAATCACTTGTGATGTCTTTCAGGGTTGAAATACCAGCAGATCAAATCTGTGGTTCGCTTTCACACATCACGGCTCAGGATATTGAAGTGCCTTTACCAACCGTGCAGGATGAGTACACAGCCTTGCGGCCGTACCCTTGTGATTTTTGCAGTCGACGCTTTCGCAAGAAAGTCAGCCTCATGAACCACATGGTAGCGCATCAAAATGATCGGCCACACGTGTGTAAACTGTGCGGATCGCGCTTCTTCCGCCGGACGGACCTCATCAATCACTTGAAAGCCCATGCCGAGGCGTCGGAATATGAGGAAAATGACTGTAAGCACTGCCAGCTGTGGGTGTGACACGTTTCTTACTCCTTTTTTCTCAGATTTCCAGCCACAGATGCAGTCGCCGGAGAACGATCACTACTACGATCAAGACTGGTCGACGGAACCCAAGCCAGCGAAGAAGTCTCGTTGCAAACGCCCACCCAAAGTGCCTAAGGAGGAGAACTACACAATTGACGAGTCACTACGGCGCCGACAGGGCCACGTACAAGAACAGTATCAACCGCAGGAGCAAGAGCAGGATCAATACCAGCAGGAGGTCGTTTCCAAGGAGGAGGCTAAACCGGCCGTTCGATTCCCCGTAATTGACGAGAACAAACCGTTCGTATGTCAACAGTGCGGCTTGTCGTTTGCCAGGGAAAAGGCAATGCTATCACACGTCAAGGTAAGTCCAAAAAACCACCCTGTTCCCGTCCAGAATCCTTGACCAAGTCGGCTTCTATTTTGTAGACGCACCGCAATGATTCAGCGTATGAGTGCAATACGTGCAATGAAATGTTCTGGGATTCGAACGCCCTGCAGGAGCATCAGAAGTCGCATCAGTTTGAGGCGAGCAACTCGGAATACGAACCAGACATCGACAATGAGAGTGATTCCGAGTCGGAGTACAAGTACGGCGAGTTCTACTGCGACCAATGTGGCATGTCGTTCCATCGTCAAGACTTGCTGCGCCGTCACATAAAATCGCACATCAAGAAGGAGGTCTTCGATAAGGACCAGCACTGCTGCAACACCTGTGGCGAGACCTTTCCAGAGGCACTGGACCTGCTGGCACACGCCGAGATCCATGCCAGATACCCACCTTTCAAGTATGTGCGCGCCTGTGTGTCATTGTGTGTCATTCTCATTCCCTTCTCCCTCCTTTGCAGGTGTGTGCTGTGCGGCGAGTCATTCTATGAAGAGACCACGATCCGGCGGCATTTGACAAATCTGCACTCGGCTGAAATGACATCCAATTCGTGCATCCTCTGCGGGAAAGAGTGTCGGGATCGCAAGGCACTGATGAAGCACGCATGGGATCATTCAAGAGAGAAGTGCCACTCGTGCTCGAAGTGCGGCAAGAATTTCCACAACAAGGCCCGCTTGAAGCGGCATATGACGTCGCATCGCGACAAGTCAGTGGTTTGTAATGTTTGCAACGAAGAATTTCCTGATGGCAGATCTCTGTCAAATCACAGGCATTCACACAGTGCCAACGCATCCGGAAAGCTCTTCCCCTGCCAGGAGTGCGGGAAGACGTTTGGCTCAAGGAGTTCCCAGCAGATACACGTGCGAATCCACACGGGCGAGAGACCGTACGGCTGCCGATACTGCTGGAAGGCCTTCGCCGATGGTGGAACTCTCCGCAAGCACGAACGCATCCACACTGGTGGGTTTCAAGTTCGCCTTTTCTCGCATCACGTGATTAACCGCTCCTCCTTTCACAGGTGAGAAACCATACGCATGTTCAGTGTGTCCACGTGCCTTCAATCAGCGAGTCGTTCTGCGCGAGCACATACGGTCGCACCACTCTGGGCTGGACACCAAGCGAGGCACGTATTACTGCTCCGTCTGCTGCAGCGAGCTGCCCTCGTCGGTGGACCTCATTCAGCACCTGATTCAGCACAGCGACACAAACACGGCGATGCAACGGCAGCCGGTGGTAAGTTTGCGTCTTAAGTCCACTCTCCTCGATCTAATCACTTGCATTCCCTCGTCCTTAGACTGGTCCACGGAAATATAAACGCCGTCGGAAGCTGAAGCCGCACGAAATCGATCGTCTTCGGGCAGAGAACAAGACTACCAGCAGCGACATCGATATTTCCGACTTTGACATGGAAAATGTCGACGAACTCTTCGGCATCCGGGCATCTGGATCGGGCAGTGCGAACAAACACAACCGTGACCCCGCCCAGGCGTCAGTGCAGCCCGGCGCTGGTCTGGAGTCCCCCGGCGGCGATGAAGCGAAAAAACGCTACAACTCCGAAGGCAGCGCAGAGAAACTACCCAACAACTGGCATACAAAGCTCATCAACTCGTCCAACAACAACGACACGTTTAAATCGCTTTTGTCAAACCTCGAGAACACGCTGCAGTCCATCGATACCCTCGTAGTCAGCAACCCGGCTTCGTACGGAACCAACACGGTCAGTGGTGCCGCAGAAGCGGCGTCCCCTTCAACCGCCCCAAAGGCTCCAAAGACACCCCGGCGGAAGAACGCGGCCTCGTCAAAGGCAACGCACCGCCCGAAAATGATTCACACCGAGAAAGCACGTGTTCCCGTCGAGAATGGCAAACGAAAGTCGAAAACCTACGTGACGCGCACCGAACCTGCGGACCTGGATATGTTTGCTCAACGCACGAAGCGTACGAACCACACGAATGACTACGAAATCATCTCCCCGGAGAGCTATCCCCCGAATCAAATTCAATCTAGTCCGGTGCACATTAAGCAAGAGGTCATGTGCACGCGCAGTGAACTGTACGAAGCTCAGCTTCTGCTAGAGGCAACCTCAGCTCGCCGAGAGTTCGATAAGTACAACCCCGCCATAGTCAACGATCTGGAGGAGATTCTTCGATCGCCCGAGAAGAAGTCGCCCCGCCGGCGGACAATCAGCGATCGAACTGACGATGAAATCAAAGTCGAGCCCTATTCGCCCAATCAGCAGAATTTCGACTTTGTCCGCAGATCCACACGGCCCCGGCGACCGGTTGTGAATAGAAAGTACATTGGCTACGAAACAGAGCTGCCGGCACCAAAACAAAAGGCGACACGTGCAGAGAAACGTGTTCCAGACAGTAAACCGCTTCCAAGCGAACCAGTCGAGGATAGCAGCTTGCCAGTTATGAAATCATCTTCCAGACCACCGTCGCCGACAAAACCTCCAGTGCGAAAGCAGCACTATTTTGAATGTGAAATGTGTTCGGCTGTGTTCCCCGATCGAGCTCAGCTTCTAGATCATGTACCTATTCATATATAAAACAAGAATAAAAATCCAGCGGATAACCTCTAAGCTTTTCCCGTAAACCTCCTAGAAAATAGATTCAGCTGTAGTCGTAGGCTTTTGTTAAGTAGAAGATTCCTTTTCTTTGTTTCGATTTGAATTTGACAAGCAATAAAAGAAACGGTCGTGAGTTACTAACGCGCAGGTGTTGATGTTCTACTTTCTATGTTTAAGTCTTTGAAAAATAAGAAATGTTTGCGTGCTGATGTTGACATCCCTGAAAGGTCCACAAAAGAACTCGGGTAAAGAAAACTTGCTTTTATCTGCAGCCGGTCTACTATACCAGGATGTGCATTAGTCCGGAAGGCTACTACACTGGCTCGGACACAATGAGCGCGTGGACAACAAGGCTCAAGCCAAGAGGGTCTTCGAATCCGATAATTCTTCTTCTTCTTTGATTGGCGCTACAGTCCGGGGTGGACCTGGGCCTCAACCAACATGCCTCTCCAGCCAGCACGATCTTTCACCAGCTGCCTCCAGTTGCGCACACCAAGTTGGTTGACATACTTTTCCACTTGTGTGCGCCATCTAGTGCGAGGACGTCCTCCGTTGCGCTGTCCCAATGGCTCGGTACCGAAGACTCTTCGAGCCGGAGCTGTGGTGTCCATCCGCTCTACATGACCTAGCCACCTTAAGTGTTGGATCCGAAGACGCTTAACAAGGTGCATGCCGCTGTACAGCACGTACAGTTCGTGGTTGAACCTTCTCCTCCAAACGCCATAAGCGCAAACGGGACCAAAGATCGTACGCAGAACTTTTCTATCATAACAACCAAGAGCTTCTTTATCCACTTTCAATTGTGTCCATGTCTCTGCGCCATAGAGGAGGACTGGGATGATCATGGTTTTATACAAGGTCAACTTGGTTCTTCGAGAGATGTCTATGTTACTCAATTGCCTCATGAGCACAAAGAAGCAGCGATTGGCAAGAGTTATCCTGCGCTTGATCTCAGTACTGGTGTTATTGTCTCTATTTTCCCCAGAGCTGAGGTAGACCAAGTCCTTGACTACCTCCAAGTTTCTGCTGCACAATGTGACGCTCTGTCCGAGACGTCGATGTTGTGCGTCCTTCCGTGATGGCAGCATGTACTTTGTTTTGCCCTGGTTTACCGCTAGACCCATTTTAGCCGCTTCCGTCTCAATGTTAGCAAAAGCCTCACTGACGGCTCGCTGAGTTCTGCCAATCACGTCAATGTCATCGGCGTATGCTAACAATTGCACGGACTTCTGGAAGATCGTGCCTCTAGTGTTGGCGTGTGAGTTTCGCACGATCTTCTCCAGGACGATGTTAAAGAAATCACATGACAGCGTGTCGCCTTGCCTAAAACCTTTTTTGACATTGAAGGTCTCGGTGAGTTCGTTACCGACCTTGATGGAGCAGCGAGAGTTCTCCATCGTCATCCTGCACAGCCTGACGAGTTTGGCAGGAATGTCAAAACTAGACATGGCGCTGTATAGCTCGTCTCTATGCACGCTGGCCTTGAAATCGACAAATAGGTGGTGGGTGTCGATCTGCATCTCTTGAGTCTTTTCCAGGATCTGTCGGAGTGTAAATATTTGGTCTATTGTGGACTTTCCTGGCCGGAAACCGCACTGATAAGGACCTATCAGGTTGTCGACAAAGGGTTTCAGGCGTTCACACAGAACGGCAGAGAGTATCTTATAAGCGATGTTAAGGAGGCTGATCCCTCTATAGTTGGCGCAGTCAAAGGGGTCTCCTTTCTTGTGGACCGGACAAACGATGCTAAGATTCCACTCATCGGGCATGCTTTCCTCCGACCATATCTTACAGATGAGGTCAGCTCCAGCTGCCTTAAACAGTTCCGCGGACAATCCGTCTGCTCCAGCAGCTTTATTGGACTTCAGTCTAGATATCGCCATCCTGACTTCGTCTATGTCGGGGGACGGAATTCGTGTTCATAATCGTCCAAATTGAGGGAAACATTCTGCCTGACAGCGGAATTTGTGTCGTCATCGCCGTTTAACAGTCCACAAAAATGATTTTTCCAAATTCTCAGCATCGACTGCGATTCTACTACTAGTTGACCATTTTCGTCCCTGAAGGCTTCGGTCCGAGGTCTGTATCTTCCTGATACTTGTTTCACCTTTTGGTAAAACTTTCGGACCTCCTTCCTGTCGTAACACCTCTCCATCACCACGACCGCGCGCTTTTCATGCTCTTTCTTTTTCTTTCTGAGAAGCCGGTGCTCTTCCCTTCTCTTCTGTTCGTAGAGTTCACGAACAGCTCTCGTCGTTCGATGCAGCGTTGCCTTGTAGGCCTCCTGCTTGGCTGCATGTACCTGCCTGCACTCTTCGTCAAACCATGGGTACCTTCTGGGTGGTGTCGTGAGACCCAGCACATCAGTGGCTTTTTGACCACGTTTCCATTCTTCTTCTATTGAATGTGCAGGCAGCGTCGAACTTTCAGAGAGTTTCAGTGAGACTCGGTCGGCAAAGTTCCTAGCGGTCAATTGCGATTCTAGCTTTCCGACGTCAAGCCGTAGTGTTCTTTCTCGACTCCGTACTTCTCTCGATATCCTCATCCTTACCTTGGCTACAACAAGGAAATGGTAGTAGACCATCTACGTTTAATATGAGTGACTGTATCAAGCTTTAGTAGACGTTTTGCAGCAGCGATATGTATGGACGGCAGGGCATCATCCGGGAAGAGTGTTGAGGTAGCGCATTCTCCGGCGCGTTCGTCTGGCTTGCATGTCACTGTGTCCCGGTATCCACATGAGACTCTCATATGCCTTCGGTCATTTTCGTTCCATCTCTGACTCTCTCATTCGCAGAGGATCGCTCAGCGTTTGATGTTCAGATGTCCAGTAAGTTCTGGAGGGTTTCTTTGGTTGAGAAGATCTGCTGTTCCGTAGATCAGTTTAGGTATCTTGAGGTGGGTGTTTCCAGATGCGGATCCGTATTTATGGAGGATGTGTCGTATCGAAGCTCCTTCTAAATAAAGAGCGATTTCAATCGATTGGCCATGCTGATGGCGACCTGTCTAACAGAGAGAACTATCGCCAGAAGATTAAGTAGTGTACTTGGAGCTATGGAAGGGGCTCTCATGCATAAACATCCCATCGGCTGCGCTCTAACCCGGTCCACCAGTTCGCGACGCCATACATTGCATATGGTTCTGACAACTGATACAAATAACTTGTGGAGGCGGCATCGAATCACTTGCCGTTTTACATTTCCGACGACAAATCGTTGTATTCATCCTGGACACTCTGTTTAGTCAAAACAAGAATGACGCGCAGTATGCATTAAAAAATAGAAAATTTCTTTGCCCACCGACTGTCGAAAGCACAGCGAATGTGCTTACACGGACGCAATTGTCCCGCACAGCTTTCAAGTGCAGCTGCATTTTCTACTCGAACGTAGCCTAAATTGTGGAAAGTTCCACAAAAGAAGTAAGTACTTAACGTAATTGAAGACACACTTGGACCACCCCTTGTAATTGCACTAAATATTTTAATGAAGTTAAATTGCTCCACTCAAAGCGAGATGTCCTCGAAAAGCTGCAATTCTGAATGGATGACATTTTTAGCGCATGAGAAGCGTAACACATCCTTGTGGGGTCTTCTCAATTGTGTGCCATGAACATACGTTCGTGTGCATTTACGAGAACAAAAATCGTCGGTGAACGCGGGCACATTTGTGCAGTACAGCAATAAAGGTCGCGGTAAGTGATTACACAAGCAAATAACATTGATGAACACTTGACGCTCGACTGTGTGGGGAGACGAAAATAGCTGCTTCATTTTTTTGGAATGAGGGTGAATGGGTGGGGGAGTGTTTGTATTCTATCGAGGAGGTGGCTGATATGTTCAATTGCAAAGTTAACGAGCGACATTGGACAGGCAATAGTTAGATATTTCTCAAGCTAAATACCAACTAGTGGAAAAAACAACGTAAAATGAAAGGCTCGACAGTTCTTCCTTACGTTGTCTGTCTATGTTCGTCCATGCTTGCGTAGAGAAAAGGCAATGAACCGGTAAATGCTAGTAAAGCGCTAGAACAAGCGAATAGTGCACTACAAAATACGGTCAGTATAATAAAAGAAACAGAAAATGTATGCCAGTGCTTGTCAGTGTCAGTGCCAGTCAGGTGTCAGTGTGAGTTTCTTCTTTCTTTGATTGGCGCTAGAGTCCGTGGTGGACCTGGGCCTCAACCAACAATCTTTCGCCAGCTTCGCACACCAAGCGAGAACGTCCTATGTTGCGCTGTCCCAATGGCTCGGTATCGAAGACTCTTCGGTCCGGAGCTGTGGTGTCCATCCACTCTACATGACCTAGCCATCTTAAGCCTTGGATCCAAAGATGCTTAACTAGGTGCAAGTCGATGCACAGCCCGTACAGTTTGTTCGTTCGTTCGTTCGGTAACGGACGTAACTTTCACCACTGACTTTGACAATATAGAGCGGATGGTTGATTTAAGGGGGTTACTTACTTACTTATCACGCCGACAACCCATGAAGGGTCCGAGCCTGAGCAATTGCTGGCTTCCATCGGTGACGGTCCTAGGCGCGCTGCTTCCAATCATAAAGGCCAAGCTGTCTTCCATCCGCCATGATTTGGTCTCTGTATCGGAGGTTCGGTCTTCCAGTGCCAGTGCAGTCGACGAATTTTTGCCTTCCGGACTACATCCACATCCTTGTACAGCTCGTATAGTTCGGTTGTCTTGTGATCCATTCGCCTTCCTCGCATACGGGACCACATATCCGACGTAGAATTTTTCTTTCGACGGCACCAAGAATCAGCTCTCCAGTCTTGCTTAGAGTGCAGCTTTCGGCTCTATAAAGCAGGACTGGCAGAATAAGAGTTCCCTTTGGTCCTTCGAGTCAGCAGTTTCGAGCCCAGTTCTTTTGACAAACCGAAGTAGCATCGGTTTCCAAGTGCGACTACGTCGGATCTCCACTACGATGTCATTTGCGGCGTTTACACCAAGGTAGACAAACTCCTTTCTACCTCGAAATTGTAGCTGTCGATTGTAACGTTTTGAAATGCTCAAGGGGTTATTATTACCCTTAATTGTCCGGAGTCAGGACACAACACGGACTGAAGGTATATAGAGAGAGGAGGTACTTGTGAACATTGGACTTAAATATCAGCAGATTGTAGACTGTGGATAATATTGGTCTGGGAAGAGTAGTCCATATTCCATAGTGCGGCTGAAAAACGTGTCTCTAAATTTCACTGTGTGTCCGAAAACAGGCTTCAGGGTAAACTTATAGGAATTCGAGGCGAGATTGCGGGTGAATTCATGGAGAGGCCAGCTCACTTGAGCATAATTTGTTTAAATAACGAGAAAACAATGACAAACAAGACGCGTCGATAATCGAGCGAGCCTAATGAACCCGCGATCTTGTTGTCTCCTATAAGATTAATCGCTCGCTTTTGATATCTATCTGGACGGTGCAGTGTGGTCTTGGGGGCACCAGGCCAGATATGAGCGCTTTACTCAAGCTTAGGGCGAATAGACGCCTTGTAGATTAAAGCCAAATCAGAAGCGGTGAAATATTTCTTGCATCGATTAAGGAAACCTAAACCTTTCGCAGCATTTTTGACGACCTCATACATGTGATCGTTCCAACTAAGTGTTGTGTTGATGCACCTGCCAACGATGAAAGTTTTACGATTATTTAGATGCGAGCGCCATTAATGGATAATGGCTGATTATCAGGGATTCGATTTAGTGACAGCAGACAGCATTTAGTTTTGGAAGCATTGAATTCCACTCTTACTCCAGTTAATTATGCTGTCGTTTTGGGACCGTGGCGTCGACCCCAACGCACTTGAACCTCGACGTCGTAGATTCGATTCCAAGTCTGAGCAACAAAAAAAAAAAATTGTTTCACGACCTCACCTCTTTCTAGTCACTGATAATTCTCAAAGAGTATTTCCTGTCTAGAAAAAGCTTCTCAAACTTGATCGTTCGGAACCGGCATTAATTATGCTGTCAAGATCGGAATTCAATGTCCTTTACATACGCTGCCATTCCAATACTACGTCTGAAGGGAAGGGTCGCGAGTCTTTGGACGAATATGAAAAGCTAAGGGCGCTGTCATTAGCCAAGGAGTGGATTAGATTCGAAGTAGCTGACAGAGGATAATTTTTAAAAGTGAGTCAGAGTCTCGGAGACAGAACATAGTCTTGCGGGACACCAGCATTTATTTTGTGAATATAAGACTTGAACCCATCCAAAACAACTTGAATTTAACGGTTCGAAAGGTATTTTCTAATAGAAAAGCTTCTAAAAGAAAAAGGGATTCATCGAAACCATTGGCACGCATGTTAGACAAAAGAGCTTAATTCCAAACCCTTTCGAATGTCTTAGAAATATCTGTATTGTGCAAAAATTGGTTCCAGTTTTGGGTGAGATAAACTATCAAATCAACAGTGGACCTGTTGCTGCGGAAGGAGTACTGTCGGTCATTTAGAAGCTTCCGCTTACCACAATATTTCATAAGCTGACTATTTGTTCTTCTCTTAGACAAGATTAGAAAGCCACGAGTATCGCGATAAGAAAGAGAGATACAGAGAGAAAGAGAGAGTGAATGTCAAAGAACGGTCCTTTGTCTACAATCTACACCAAAACCAGTATCCGCTGCTGGCTTTTCAAGACGACGCCATGCACCACACGTTCTAGGTATTAGGGACTTAGGTTAGGGAGTCGTGGTTAAGAATCCGTATACCTTGAACAAAAAGGTGTTACTACGAAATACAGAGCCAACCGATTCGGAGTCTTCATTTGACTGTAGCTTCGGCACAATGTTCCAGTGGTGTGCGATTACGTCAACCACATGATTTCATAATTTGAAAAAAAAAACGATCAGTGGAAATAGGGAATCAGGTCTGATCTATAAGCATGGTGACCAACCGGGCAGTGATCTATCATGACCCCTCCAAATGTGATGCAGTGATGTCGCAATTAGCTTATTCGTCGTATCCCTGGATTTACATCTGCCTAGGAACCGCATCGTTCTTGTAGCATGTTCAAACAGTTTAGTACACCTATTGGACTTAATTGTGCTATTTTTTAGTACGTTGACCGCTGCCTAAGTGTGCATAAATATTGATGTGGGTGCGGTTTGGGATGTTATTTAGGTTTTTTTTTTAGCATCCATGCTAGTGCAACCAGTTTCGCTTGTTCAACAATGAAAACACAAATGGTGGCAGACCAAAGGCCTTACCCTTTTTGGACATTCTGTAGAAGTCTCTGTTCGGCATGCATAAGTACGAATGGCACAGTGTGCGGTAGACTCCATTATTTGCGACTAAAACTTGCTTTTGGTGATAAACTCTTTCAGCTCAGTGTCGACCATGGAGCCATCGTTGATGTTCCGATGTCCAGATTCAGCCTTCGCCATCTTGCAGATTATCCCTCGACAAACCTATCACCGGGATATTCTCCAGTTCAGGTCTCCCTTTCGCTTCTGTGGATACATCGTTAACCTCTCAAGAGTAACAGTCTTCGCCAAGAATATGCTATGTCTACATAATCTTCAATGAAGATTCGTATATGAAGGCAATTTTTCTATAAAGGTGATTCCTCTTCCAGCTTTTCTAATTCTTAAGCGTTTTTTCAAGTCGAAGACATGTTTATCTGATCACATTTGACACATGTCACGCGTGAAACGGTATTGGGAGCTGTCGACAATATAAGTTAATTAAAATGCCACCGAATGGTATTAAAAAAAATCAAGCCAGAAAGCCTTGTGTCTTTATTTTCCGAGTTTTACTTAAAAACTAAACTAACAATTCTTCAATCGCTTCCTTTTATGCCCTATTTTCCCTGACTCAGCTTCTGATGTTGTTCGCTGTCGTGGGAACAATTCAACATGCAGCGAATGCGCCAGACGCTTGGTCAGCGTTCCCTCATTTCGGGGTTCACGCGTGCAAGTCTACTTTACTCGTCGGCTGGTGTCATGTGGGTTGCGCGTGCAGATGTACTTTACCCCGTCAGCTGGTAGACCTAGCAAGCTTCTACAAATCCAACTCATGTGACAAGAGTTATTGTTCGATGACGAGTAAAAAAAAGGAGGACCTATAATACTACGCCTTGTCTTAACAACGAAGCTTTTTCCAGACCTTTCCGCTCCATGAGCATTGCCAGTGAATCGACAGTGGTGGATCCAGTGTTGATCGTGTGGCGGATTGACAGCTTAGACACCGACGCCTTATTGAAACACTTCTCGGTATCCAGTCATAGCAATACCGCTAAACTTAACATTTTGAATAAAGTTCTTAGATGATTTTCGAGACATTCATTACTAAAGTGATTCCTTGTCCATTTCTTCTCATACCTCATACGTTTCATCTCATTCGAAGTCTAAGCTAGCAATGGAAGGTCAGTTAGGCGTTCCACAAAATGCATTTCTCACCTGCGTGGTCATCCCTTGGGTATTCTTCATCAGGCCATCGAGAAAAAAAACCCCTTCAAATTAGGACGATCCATAATCATTCACTTTTAAGTCCCGCACAGAAGAAAAAAAAAACACCAGCCTCTTCTGCTGCATTTAACGACAATCAGCTCCAATGCACAAAGTCCACAAGGTTCTTGGTGAAGCACGAAAGCGCACAGAAGTGGTCATCAAAAATATTTTGTCTGAGTGGCATCACAGTCAACGAATCCCCCTGTCCAAACAGTTCAGTGTCCCCTCACCACCCCGGCGATCCGCTGTAGGGTGCATAAGACTACCACTTAAGCAGGCGAACTCTTTCAATGCCGACACTATGAGCATTCATTTCCCTTCGACGACCCACAAAGGCGAAAAGAGCTTTCCCTCCATTACACCACGGCACGGAAATCCACCACTCGACCATCATCACGAAGGTATATCTAGGCTACCTCATGTATGACCTTACCCCACTAACAATACAATCGTAAACAAACCGTGGGTGGATTGTCAGAAGCATGAAAGAAGGAAAATAACAACAACGACGACGACGACCTGCCACACAGCGCGGTGTTGTCCCCGTTTTTCCACAAAGGCAGTGCAAGCGAGAGAGAGAGAGAGCCACAGAATGTATCAAAAACACCACCACCACCATTGGCAACCCCCAATTGAGGGCGAGAGCGAGCCAGAGAGTGCGTTGCGCGCCGTGGATTTTCATTTTTCAACCGAACCACCACACGCTCTGAAATCGAAAAGCTCCGCCACAGTCGACCACCGACAAATGCTGCCCGAATTTTCTTGATTTTCCTCTCCATTCACAGTCTGAAAGCTGCTCTCGTCGAATCCGGTGGATATGCCTTCAAGCACAGCAGCTCAGTGCCGGTTCATTGTTGCCTCTTTGCATAACCACAGCCAACTCCATTAAAGTTTGTTTTGACAACAAGAAAATACCCACTGTGCTGTGCCACGGGCGAGGAAGCCCCAAGTGAAGTTTTTCCACTTCCAAAACGAGCGAAAATAAAGACAAACAAGTATCTCGGCTCTCGGTTCGCAGTTGGATTGATTTTATAATCGTGTCGTTGTTGCTGCTCCGAGTCGACTAACTATCTCCCAAATCAGAGTGACGCGTCAGACGTCTGCCGCACGGTACACCGTCGCGCCGCTGGAGTCTCGTTTATCAACTTTATTTGCCCATTTCACGAGTGAGTCTGTGTTTTGTTGCCGTGCTGCCTGTGTGCAATCTGTGTGCATTCGCCCCGCGAGAGTTCATTGCGATCCGTCGTCATAAACAACGTGCTCGTGCGAAAAAGAAAAAAAAAACAGCGCAGTGTTCCGAAAAATATCCTGGTTATACAATATACTCACTTGCGGGTTGTTGCGGGTGGCGCTGGTAGTGGCAGTGTCAGTGGAGACGGTGATTTGAGCCGTAACGCGCCCAACGGTAGGTCATCGTCCCCCTCCTTGGCTTCGCTGCACTCTCGGGACGGCTCGTCGGGGGTGATTTTGTGTTCAATAATAAACGTTGCTGCTCCTGCTGAAAAAAAAACAGTACACCACCCTCCAGAAAGGGAAAGGGGGCGGCACAGCCAACCCCCCACTCAACCTTCGGAGTCTGACCCAATATACGAGCGCGTCATCCCCCGTGTGGGCCGGGAGACGTTACGTTTATTAGCTTATCCAACGCAACTGTGTGCGTGTCCTTCTCAGAGAGTCCGCAGTCCGCTCTCAGTCTCACTCTCATTCGCGGTCGCCTCTCCGAGAGAAGGTCCTTGGCGGTCGTGGGCTTCCTGGTCTCGAATGTTTTATTTATTTGCATGTAGCCGATGATGTTATCAATCGAAAATTGATTGCCGTGTGAATAATGTGATTCGAGTGATAGTGTGGCTAAGCATCAATTCGTTTCAAAGCGCATCTCGTCCTGTCCAAAGCGCATCCCTTGTGTGTCATCCCTGTTGTGAACAAGAAGCTGTGCAAAGTGCTTTTCGTGCGGCTGTGAGAGCACCTGATATTCCTTAATTAAAACGGTAAGTACACGCTCACATGAGACCATCCACTTCGGTGAACTTAATTCGTTCTTTTGATGACGCGCTGAAGGGGTGCCGCGCGCCGAAGGGTGCTGGCTTCTATTAAAAATCAATTCATCCTCGTGTGTGCTTCGAAATTGGGGTTTGTCTGCAGACGTGAGGGGGAACCTTCGGCTGACTTCTGACGATTGTGTGACAAAGACCACCTCACCTCTGGCGCTGATTGTTGCTTCATGAAATGTGAGTTTAAGTGGTTGTGGTCTGTGGTGGCTTGTTGTCTGTTTCATCAAATTGTTGCCAGGGTGACCAGTTAAGAATGATTGGGAATTTGAATAAAAGAGCAATGCCGTGAGACATCAATCGGATTCTGACTTTATTTTGAAGTCACATTCGTGGAATTGTGTGGGAAATAGGACATCACTCAAATGGCCACTTTGACTTCGGTGGAAAGCACTGCCAGCGGTCGGTCTAACCTTTGACGACTCAGTCCAACACGGACAACGTTGTTGTTCTGGTACCAAATAGAGCTCTGTGTCACAACAGCAACTGCGGTACCATATTCTTCTTGATCAGTCCAAGGCCACGTAGATTTTGTTGCCGTTGCAAGGTGAAAATCTTCAACAAGGTTTATTGGCGAACGTTCGCCCATTAGTCTAAATGCACCTTGTACGACGTCTTGTTGGAACTCAGATGTTGTCAAGATTTTGTTACAGAAACTCGGGTAACGTCGCTCTATAGCTGAGACCATTGACATAACAGTGTCTCCCTCTTCCTTTCAAAAGAAATGAGGTCAAATGATGTCAAATGAACACTCGGCCTTCGGGGATGCATTTTATTTTTCTTATTTGCGTTCAATATCGTACCCACGCCAGTTCCTCGAGGGCATAATTCGCATGATATTCTGGACTTGGTCCGTTCTCCCATTTTTCTGACTGAAGCACCTCTGTCCAAGAGGTAGCGTTGCTCTCTCACAGTATGGCATGTCAGTGTGGGATTAAAGCGTATGATCGCGACGGCCAATTGCCGACCCTTTTGCCAAATTTCTCCTACACAAATTCAAGCCTTGTATCGCATAAAAGGTATGCGTCTTGTTGGAATCACAGCCAGAGGTAAATCGATGTTGTCCAACTCTGGCCACAAAAAGTCGGTTAGCATCGCTTCATTCCTGAGACCATTGACGGCAATGGTGTCTCGTTGGTCATATAGCAGGAAACATGGTTCCATGATGGCGCCGTTTCATAAACCACACCAAACAGTCAATCGTTGTGGAGGCTTTGACGCTTGGTCGAGCACTTGTGGGTTGGTTTCGCAATTTGGCTTGTTGATAAAATTGTTTAGCCGCCTAACTGGTCCGAGAAGATGGCAACATTTCAGCACCCAAGTAGCGGACTGCCTATGATCATGCGGCATCTTCCTTTTCCTCTACAATCTTATACAGTTGTGGGTCCAAATTCAACCGTACAATAAGCCGGCTTACTGTCTGCCAATGACCACTACGGCTGATCGACGCCTGATCGAAATTTCTGATAAAACGCCTTAGTTCACGTTAATCTATGTCTCGGTGGCAACTCAAGTATGACACCTTGCACCACGTCAAGGTGGTCTACCCACGGATGCATTGATGCTTAGTCGAACACTTGTGGATTTAGCTCTCCTCAATAACGACAATTTTCTGCTTGTTCACACGGCAGTTGAAGGAATAATGAACCAGGTTCAAGAAGAGATCTCCGGTCAAGATTTTCTGAAGTTACGACCGTGTCTCTGGTCATCATCAGCTTCAAATCCTGCGTCAGTGAAAACTTCTCCGAACGCAGTGCCAAATCAAACCGCCGAATAAGCCGGGTTGTCTCCTTGACCAAGTTTAGTCCACCTGATCAGAAACAAATAGATATTGTTTCGGAACTGGCTCCAACATCGACTGTTTCCTTCATTTCACACCAATCGCTGACTGATTGATGGCTTAATGTCCAAAAGAGTCTCCTCTCGCTGGAACATGACCATGGTGAGACGAATTGCCTGCAGACAGAAACCATGAAGTTGATCGACCCCACGACAGATAAACTTGCAATGTAACTTGCAATCGGGCTTAAGACATTTAAGTCGGTGGAAACCGAACCCGATTGCGCGTTGCAGATTCTAACAAGGACAAGGGCTGTCATAAGTCTACTCTTCATTCTGGTACCAAATAAAGCCCGGCGGCACGGCCCCACAGATGAGAAAGCAGAGCCCAGAAAGTGAATCAAATTGCCACAAAAATCGAAGTAGATTTACAAAGCGACGCAGATATAAGAAAATATAAAAATTAAATATTTATTTGAAAACTTGATAACTACCATAGGTGTCCTCACGTTACCAATAAATAGTCAACAAATTCTCGCCTACTACTTGATGTGTTAGTTTCAAGGCATAAGCGAGGCCGGTCTGTGGGCTTTAGCGTAAATGAGCCTATGGCGTCTTGGCTATAGAAGAGGTCTTACAGAATGTGGCAGGTTTCTGCGTATAGTAAGTTAGTATAATGCATCCTAAAAAGAAACGAAGTAGAAATATGTTGCTACGTAATAAATATATGAAAATTAAATAGTGAAGTAAATATACTACATATCAAGTAGATTCTCATCTCTGAACAACCTAACTGTGTGTCAGTCCCAGACCTCGTAGATTTGTATGCCGTTTGTAGGTGCATATCTTATACAAGGTTTATTGGCGAATGTTCGCCCATTAGTCTATATGCACCTTGTATCTTGCTTTGAAAAGTCTGTATAATGTTCATAATCCTTGCTTTGGTACAACATCAAAGTAGTAATGTCCAAAGAGGTTTTGGAATTCCTTTGTAAACAAGCAATTTGTTGTCCATACTTAATTTGGAATGTTTACCAAGAAGCCAGATTAACGTGCTCTTTGGTAAGTAAAATTAATATAAATTGATTTGCCTTCATTAAGGACATTTCTCCAGAAATTCGTTCATTCGTCTCTGATCTACTGCTCTCTCGTCGACAAAGAGGTTACAATCTGTTGTTTTTGACATTAAAGGTCCTTTTGACAACACCGACTTTATGTGAACGTTGCATCCTCAGGGGGATAATACCTCAAGTAAATGGATCCAACATATGCCCAATCAGAGGAAAATCAATGCTGAAGATAAGGGCAATGACAAAACCAGTATCAGAGTTGCTAAAGGTTGTCAGGGCGGGGCACTATCTCCCTTACTGTGGTCCATAGTAGTGAATGATCCTCAGTAACTGCAAGGACCAGTTTATGTCAATGAGGACAGGTGTCTAGCCCTCAAAAGCTAGGAAGCCACTTCAAAGCAGCAAAGCAAAACAGCACAAGCAGGGATCAACTCATTTGGATGACAGGTCGTAGCGGCCAGACAGGAGACGAAAGAGCACACCTACTTCCCACGACCATTTTGCGGCAATCCTATCACCACCCCTAAGAGCTGTCTAAATAACTGGCTCAGGGACATGGCCAATTATTGCTGGACGGTAGGTATTCAGGCAAGAAAAAATGTTCGAAACAACACCTCAGGCTCACCAGGAATCAGATTCGTGTAACCACAGGATTCGATAGCAGGGGTACCGCCTTCCATGCCGATCGCTACAGCTTACCGTCTTCTTAAGATCTACACAACTAAGACCACTAATGACAAATGGCTAGAAGGCACCACCTGCCTTAAAACAAAAGAAATCTGGCCATTACTCAACCTAAAACGGCCACTCAGTCTACTTGGACTCAGCAAGCCCTCATTAAGGACCCTCATTGGAGTCATAACCGGGCACTGTGTAATTGGCACTCATGCTCGCAGGATGGGTGCTCCATATAATGATTTTTGCAGAAGCTGCATGGCTGAACAGGAGGAAGAAAACACTCATCACCTTCTCTGCTCCTGCAGTGCTCTTGCCAGTCATAGGTTCCTGCACCTAGGAGCCTACTACTTCAGCGGCCGTAACGAGCTAAAAAGTGCCAGCATTGGCCAACTAAAACGGTTCATCAGCAGCGCCAACTGGTTCCAGCGTTAGGAGAAGTCAATCCTTGTGGTATCACAAAGGGCCTACTCTGGCCTAAGTGTGACTGCTCTGCAGCAGTCAGCCACTACTACCTAACCTAACCTAACCTTACCACAGGATTTCCTACAGGACACTGCCCAGGAAACAAATATGTCAAAACCATGGGCACAAACTGATCTGCAGAATGTGTAACGACGACGAAGAAACTGCAGTCACTGTATGCAGTATGCAGTCATAGTCAGTAAGGGCCAACAATTCATCCTTGTGGTACACTAGCATTTATACTTTTTTCGATTTGTTCTTGCGTTTTCGTGTTTCGTATTCTTACTTGACTTAGGTCTGGTTTTAGTTCATTCCAGAGAGCTTCCATGGCAGTGACCTTAGTCCGATGTTCTGAATTTTCTTATTGGAGAAGTTTGAATCTCGCTGAGGCATGTTCATCATCAACGGCGAATGTGTTCTGGCTGGAAATTTCATTACTTACGTGGATTTTCCAGTGTATTCCGTGATTTTTAGTTCCAATTGTTTTACTAGTTGGATTTAGCTTTTAGTCATTTCTTACGGCAGGCGTGCCTTACTTCGGAAATATTCTTACCTCTATTCGAAATGGTCCTTGGTCAGTCGGAGACGTAGATGATGTAGGCACCGGCGAACGTTCCGACCCCGTGTCGTTGAGACAAAACTGTTCACCACCCACTCGTCCACTTGTAATTTTCACATATTTCCACTATCCAGGCGACGAAGGCCTCCCCCCGGAAACAGAGGTCATAAAGGACAATTACCGCTGTCATAAAAATTAATATGGTAAGTGCGCATACTTGAAGAGTGCTCCTTCATGCGGGCAATTTATGTGCTGTAAGTGCCGATATAAAAGGAGGTAATAGGTCCTCGTAAAGGGAAGCTGAAGAGCTTTGCTGCTGACACTCTCTGCACGCTGGCTGGCTGCATTGATCTACTTTGGGACCCTATCGGATGATGCTCCTATATTTTCGCATTCACATCAAACTGGAGTTATGCGTGACGGGCAGGCGAGAGGAGGCGCGTCCAGGGGGCAGCAGCAGTAATCACGTTCGCCTGCATGTGAGGCAAGAAAACGCTTCGCTGAAATGGGGCCCATAAACAATGACATCGGTATTACGGGCTTGAGATGAATCTGAGGAGAGTTATGGGCGGCGTAGGTCATGGCACAGGTTTTACAACTTTTCAACGGAGAGCCGAGAGCTGTTTTTTTCATTGCATCGCGACACGAAGTGCTGTGTCAGGAAGAGAGGACATATTTTTGCCTTGTGCTGGGGAAGTCTATTTCGAGATGACACTTTCGTCCGATTTTATGACACCCCGAGGAGAAGGTGCAACGGGAGCTGGTCGTTGTACATACAAAACATAGCTCCGATGTGAAAAGTCTTCGACTTCGAGTCTGTGCGGCAACACTGCAGAGGACATCCGGGTCTTAATTGGCGCACCTAAGTGGAGAAGGACCGTATTCAACTTGTTGTTAGAAACTGGTGGCGGCTAGTAGAGACCCAAGTCAATTTCGGACTGTAGCGCCAAATGAAAAAGAATATCTTCACCTGTCACTAAGGAACTTGAGTGCTCCTCCTCCACGAAGAGACGATTGCCTCACCGGACCTAAATTATCAGATAAACTAGAAAATCCTCCTCGTTTGTTCCAAATGACGGTTGTCTCAAGTTTTCATAAATTGTGGGAGGGTACAAGCGCTGCGATAGTAAGCAACCATGAACAGATCCCCCAAAGAGCGTTGTGTCCTTCATGACAAAGCGAACAGACCTCTATTGCATCCTAATGACTTCAGGAAAATTTCATATTTTCGACGTACATCCACCGGCACTCGATTCCACCGGCGAATGACTGAACCTGAAACTCCTCTCTCTCGCTGATGCAAATGACGATGCTTTGGAGCTTTTTGTTTACGAAGGTCACAGAGAGAAACCACGTTTTATGTTCCTCCTCCGGCCGCCTTGGGCACGGTACCATGCAATCGCGGAAAAAGGTATTTTTCGAATGTCGCATGCACAGAACAGCAAATTTGGTGAACTGGATGCACTCTATTCGATGAGTGGGGCCTCGAGCGAATGAAAGTTCTCCTGATGGCTTGTGATGACAATGAACTCCTAGGCAATGAGACCAAATAAGGTAAAAACTTTTGATGGGCTATTAAATGTTGCTTGGGAGGTTCTAGAGATCGACCGAATCATGTCCCCCGTTCGGGGGTAGTGTAGGAGACCTTCATAGAGAGAGAGAGTAAGGAGGAGCTTAAGGTTGAGCACTGCATTTTGAAGGACATTCATGGCGAAGTTCACAGTGAAGGTTAATTATTAAGTACCGCTGATTCTTCCGGTTTCACTGGGAAATCTGTATTTTAGTTTAGTCAAACTTCGTTCGTCTAATTAATAAAAAAAGTTAGGTAACGTTTTTTCATTTGAAAGCAACCGTTGGAGCAGAACACACAGCTTAGGACATATGGAGAAGATTTGGAAGAATACAGACTACATCACATCCTTCGTAGACGAAGAATGATTCCAGATCAGAAGGTCACCGTAGGCACCTACAACATCGAGGTGGTTAAGGACTTCATTTACCTTGGCTGCCAAGTTAATAGTACGAACAACCAACAACTGTACCGAGATTAAACCTAGAATAACTTGGAGTGCGAAATTGGAGGCAGCTTGCTAAGCATCGTGCCAGCTGGAGAGTCTTGTTGGCTGAGGCTCAGGTTTACCCCGGACTGTCCTGCCATTGGAAGAAGAAGGAGGCTGATACTTAATAGAGAAGACTAAGCAACGGATATATGTAATCAGAAAACGTGTCAATCCGGAGGTATATCGGTATGAAGTGAACGTCAAGATACAAATTTCTCGGTAGGGAACATTTGTTGTGAACGAGCCCTTATTTTTTTTTTGTTTGCTATGACATCTGTGAAAAATATTTAGTATACATCAAGTCATTGAACAGACAAAATCATATTTTTTCATCGTGTTAAAAATGTCGAATTTTGTACCAGAAAGTGATGATATGCGGAAGGCATTCATTTTTTGTTTTCATTTGAAAAAAAGTGCTTTAGAGTCGCATCGAATGCTTGTCGAGGCATATGATGATCATGCTCTATCAGAAGCAACATGCAAAAGATGATTTCAACGGTTCAGAAATAATGATTTTAATGTGAGAAATGAAGAACGTGGAAGACCACCGAAAAAGTTTGAAGACGCCGAATTGCAAACGATATTGGATGGAGATGACACTTTGTTTAAAAGCTATGGGTGAGATCCAAAAGTGTGGAAAATGGGTGCCACATGAATTGAATGAAAGACAGATGGAAAACCGAAAAAACACTTGTGAAATTTTGCTTCAAAGACACGTAAGAAAATCGGTTTTGCATCGGATTGTTACTGGCGATTAAAAATGGATTTATTTTAAGAATCCTAAACGGAAAAAATCATGGGTTAATCCGGGACAACCATCAACATCGACTGCAAAACCAGATCGATTCGGCAAGAAGACAAAGCTGTGTGTTTGGTGGGACCAGAAAGGTGTGCTGTACCACGAGGTGAAACCCTTAATACTGATCGCTACCGACAACAAATGATCAATTTGAACCATGCATTGATCGAGAAACGACCAGAATTGGCCAGAAGACACGGCAAGGCAATTTTGCTCCATGACAATGCACCTGCACACAAAGCAAAACCGGTTCAGGATACAATCAAAACACTTGGCTGGGAGCAGCTACCCCACCCGCCGTTTTCACCAGACTTGACTCCTTCCGACTACGATTTGTTTTCATCAATGGGGCACGCACTTCGATTCCTACGAAGAAGTCGAAAATTGGGTGTCTGATTGGTTTGCTTCAAAAGACGAACAATTTTATTGGCGTGGTATTCACAAATTGCCAGAAAGGTGGTCAAAATGTGTAGAAAACAATGGCCAATACTTTGAATAAAATGTTTTTACTTTCCCATTAATAGTTAGTGTTTTATTTTCAAACCGGTATACCTGGTAAATGGACGAAAGGCACATTCGATAGCGGATACCCCGAGTCCTGTCGGAGATTATCTTTTCCATGTTAATTCGAATGTCTAGAAGTTAAAACTATGCACAAGGCTGCCCGCTTACTGCCCATTTATCCGAAAGACAGGTTATGTATCAAAGACTCAATCAAAGACGGTTCAACTTTTCCCTCCATCTCTCAGAGAAATAGCAACTAGATGTAAGCCCTAGAATAGGCTTTCAATTAGCAAATAATCACGACAGCCTCTACCTCTCGCTTCTAGTAATAAAAACCTTGGTACTTACAGATGTCATCGGAGATGAATAGACTTAAAGACGCGGATAACTTCGAGACTCATCTGCTCTTAAATAAATCCAAATAAGACATGTAGGTATAATAATGTAATATTAGTCGCGCTGGACCCAGCGCTACAGGGCCAGGGCCCTTCTCACCAACTACTCGTATTGTAAGCGCTATTGTTCTTTCACGAGTGGAAGGGACACACAGTTTTATGCCGACTCTGAACAACCAAGTTTGCCTAAACAGGGAATACTCTTTGATCATTGTTAGTGACTCGAAATAGGTGGGCCCGTGAAAATTATTTTTGTCGTACCTGAACAGGGATCGAAACTACGACGTCGACAGTACAAGTAGGTATAGTGCCCTCTGTAACGACTTCTTCAGTAGCCGCATGGACGAGGAGAAAAAAGAAACAATCTCTTGCGCTTGCAAGAACAAGCCAAAGCACACTAGGTGCACAACTGATTCAGTCAGCAGGGTGACTGTCGCTCCAACCAAACTTTCCACTTGGTGCGTGTATTTGCTAAAATGTGTGTACAGTGAAATTTGTCCATGCTTTACGAACAATTCGTCGTTGTTCCAGCATGAAGGTAGATATAGTACATAGGTACAGACTATACTGAAAGTAGACAAGAAATTCAGTGGCTATCAAGCAATTTTACCCCTACTAACGGATAGAGGAAGCAAAAGCAAATACTTAAGCCAAAGAAAAATACTGTAAGTATACCAGGAGTAAGGTTTCGACTAATAAGATTAATTCTAAAACTACTCGAAGATCTGATGTCTGTCGACGAAGTCTCTGTATTTACTTTATATTTACACTTTTAACACTTTTACAACCCAGAGTTTGTAGTATATTCCCTTGGAATGGACATCCCTACAGAACGAACATTCATGAAGGCTCTCAGGTGTCCACTACAGAGAAGTTTCACTGTATTTCTTCCCTTTCCTTTTGGCGAACATCAGATTGTAGAGCGAAGCAAAATTAAGCAGAGTTCAAGGACTAAAGCATAGACCCCAGTATATGTACTGTCGTTTCACTTAAACTACAAAGCTACAAATTTTAATGAAACTACGAAACCGAATTAATCGTTGAGCGCATTTTTAAACCAAAAGGAAAACTGGTCATAAAGACATTGATCGAGAAGGCTAAACTAGTATACGTCTGTTTCGCAGATTTGGAAAACCATACGACCGAGTTCCGCGAAGTAAACTTCTGCATGAAGGAGGAAGCTTGAGATGGTCTTTCCAACGGCCAAAAAAATGATTAACATTTCATTTTCCTTCTGAAGTCGTCGCCACTGATCCACTCTCGATATTGCTTCCGGTGTCAATTCGGGAAACCGAGTTTTTACAGGCCACTCACGTGGCCGAGAACAGATGTTGCTTGCTAGGCGCCTCAATTTGGGCGTTAAGAAACGATTTTTGATCCGTTCCCTGCCTACATCTGAGCGTCGATGATGATGATGAATTCATATAAAACCTTCTCATTAGTGACAACAAAAGCCTGAAATCCATCGCACGAGTGACGTTGAAGATATTTCATGGAGACACCGAAATAACCAATAATCACCAACCAGTTCCTGTTGATTTCCAATGCCTCGCTGAACCGCGATTAACATTCGAATCGCCCACTCAGGCAAACCGCAGGCTTCCTCTGCAGACGCGCAACTTTCCCGATTGAGTACTGCTGGATTCACTGCTGGATGGTTGCTGGTAATCGCATTCCTCGGATGTTAAACTAACGATCTGTTGCGAGAGAGTACTCGTAAATTATTGTGGTTTCATAAAAGTTTATTTCAACTAATTTGCGAGAGCTGAACATTTGCTTCCTTTCGCTCAGCGCTGCCATTCAAATTCGCACATTTCTGGAATCCTGATGGGCAACCATCATAACTATGGCGAAAACTTTGGAATGCAAACTATCATTCAGTCGTGGGACTCTTAAACAAACTCGCGGGCATTCCTCAGACGAGTGCATTGAATTCGCGAGGCTGTCGTTAATTTGAGATGTGGTTCTGTGCCATCCCACCCGCTTCCACAGACGCAGTGCGGCGACAACAAGCGAACATCCAAACGGCGGCGGGTGGTCGGACAAGTTATGCTTGGAAGTTTAGGTTTTCATTAGGGTTCGCATACAGCGCCATGAATCCGCACTTAATTTGAAAAGTTTTCGGTCGATTTCGCTTTGTTTTTGTGCAACCGTGCGATGGCAACACTGGCTCCTTGTGCGGGATTAATTTCGCTTTGTCTAGCGTTGCGTAACATTTAATCCCACGGTTCAGCCCAGAAAATTGAATCAGGCAGCGGTCTAATTGAGAATGACATTCAAAACGATCTGGTTAATTCGGTGACCTGCGGAGGTTTCCGTTTCCGAGTGGCGTGGCGTGGCGCGGCGAGCGACGGCGTAACCCTTTTCGTCTGCGTAGCACCTTGATATTTTATTCATGACCATTTTATGGTTCAGTGGAGGGGGCGACCCCTGTGGCGTGGCAACGAAGAAAGTTTATTAATTACATTTCATCGCAAATTGTGTCATTGCTTACGCGCCGCTGTTCACTTTCTTTTTGCGGCGTTTTAATCGGTCGAGAGACTTTTTGAGGTTTGATACTCGAACTTGAGTTGTCTTTCAGTTCCAGTTGCTTGCGTCCACTGCACAATGTCGAGAGGTTTTCGGTGTTGTTTTGGTGCTCCTCAGCTGTGGTGATTTAATTAATGAGTTGACAGGAGAACGTCGGTCGGTGGATGTGGACATGGTGGAGAATTTAGCTGCAGATTGTAACAGGAGTTAAAGCAACTAGATACACACCAGCATGCACTTCTCTTGCGTGTCTCAGCTCTCTAGGTTCCTTCTGAAAACCAACCATGAACCGGAGGATGTTATGCAATTTATTCTAGCGGCTCGTCAAAAATGTAATGTAAAGTAAGCAATAAAAATGGTTTCACTCGACTTTACCTTTTATTTCAGTAAGCGATTAAGATGAGGTTAGGGAAACATGACCATTATGTGACAGGGACGACAATGATGGCGGATGCAGGTTGCGTAGTTTGACGAATAAGGGTTTTTAGGTACTTAAGGTATTTAAATATTGCATCCCCCTTCTAAAGCGCCTCCATTTCCAGTGTTAATAGATTAGTGATCTGACTTGTTTTCTCATAAAAAGCTGTTTCTTTACTGACGTACCCATTCGACCACATTGTTTTGATAAACAAACGAACGTTTATTCTGCATTTCTAAGGTCATCACATCTCACCCCGGTATGAACCATTCAAGCCTTCCTAGAGGTAAAGCACACACAAGAAATCCACGTACGAGAGACACAAACGAGAGATTTTCATGCAGCTCGATCCTCTGTCATCGACTGTAACTAATCAGAAGTTATGACTTGATTCAGTCACCTCGTCTTGGGTGACTGACGTCAAGCGGTCGCCTACCTGATGAAATCGCATTCAACGCATGCCTAGGAAGTAGTAACGATTTGGACATTCATTCCATGTGACCAAATTCAACTCAACGAATATAAGATTTTCCATAATGCAATGCTAACTGAGCATTTTCAACCTTGGCACATGTCATAAATCAAGAAACACTTGAGCTGTCAAAAATAAAAAAAAATAAAAATCAAGCAGCAATAAACACACTCATTATCCAGAGAGTAACTATCTCCTCTCTATTTTCCAGTGACAACCTTCGAAACATGCCTTTCCCTATAGACGGCACGGGCAATTTGGCAGAAACTAGACCTAAACGTATACTCAGTCTACTCAGAATAAGGATGCCTCCACCAATGTCACTTAATGTCCCTAGACACGTATGCCTTGGAAGGAGGAAGACGTGTAGAAGAACGTTCGCTACCTCCACGATACGAACTTAACGGTAAGCAAAAGCGAGTAAGCAAAGGAAGTTCTGTGAAACGCAGTCGAAAGCGTTATTTCATAACGCACTTCAAACAGAACTGAGACTGAGACCCTGATCGGCGTTCAGCACTCGTCACGCCACTGCATAGTTCACCTAGTGCTGCGAGAGCTGGTTTCGCGAACGAGACCGAACTCGTTAATTGCTACAATCAAAGTCAAAAAATATTTGTACGGTCCCTCGTTATGGCCTTGTGTTAATAACAAATCACAAACGCTGAGAATAGCCACCCAAGTTGAGATATAAATTCAAGCTAACAAGTAGCTGCCACAAGTTGATTCACATTATGTAATCGTTTCCAGACGATTCTCACCTGGCCTCGTTTTAGGTGTGCCTGATAGGGACCCCCGTACCCATTGGATTACCTATTGAAAGACTAGATACGTTAGTTGCTAAATTCTTTGAACTTGGAGGTTATTCCGGTGGATTGTTTGCTTTTGTAGGACTAGCATTTCGACGGAATCTGTTTCCATAATCATCTCGGACTAAGTAGAATCGCGGATGTACTCCATGATTGCTACTTTCCATTAATCACGGGGTCGTTTCTCGTTAGTTTTCGTTGCCCGTTAGCGCGTACGTGGTCAATTGTGAAAACCAAATTTGAACACCAGATTAAAGCATATTAACTTTTGCCTTCGCTGGGATTCGAATCTGGGACCCCTATAAACCATCTCAGACACTCAACCACCTAGCCACTCAGTTGTTCGTTACCTCTTAGCGAAGTCCATGTTAGTTTGTTATTTCGTGACCCTCTGTTGGGATACTTTGATTATCGTTGGCGTTCGAAGCGTAGGGCATTGTTGACTACATTCTGTTCGAAGACCTGGTTGGAATGAGCGACCTTCTTGCATATAAGCGTTGTACCAGACTTCCTGCATTTTCGCTTCGGAAGTTTGAACAAAACCCCCTCCGTTGCTTCTGGGGTGGTATGAGGAGCTGTTGATATGGTTGAATTTCCAGTCTGATGCAAATCGTCTGCACTTCGTGTTGGTTAATAGGATGTACAGTCATTAAATCTGATATTCGTACATACAGATTTGACAGTAGTGTACATTAGACCTTTGATTTCACAACCAAATAATACTAAAAGTGTTTGTGGTTCTTGAATAAATCCAAAAAAGTTACTTTGTATCTACTGTACGAATATGAGATTGATTGACTGTGTGTAAATGTAAGCCTCTGTGGCGCATCACTAGTCAGTCCATGTGCCCGAAAAGGACCTCGACTGCTGGCTGCTCAAGCGTCTGGCATGGATAGCCTACATATGTACCAGCGGCCTTCTTCTCCAGCTATGAACATACTTCTAACTTCGCTTGGATTAGAGATATCAGTGAGAGATAGATTACTGAGTTGACTCTTGTGTTCACAGAAACCATAAATGTGAGGCTATTTACAAGACTGTTGACGAACTTCCATCTGAGTATGTGCTCACAATTTAAATCGTTCCCACTTCAGTACTGAATGAATTAACGAAAATGAACGAAGTGTCCATTACAGTTTCTGTGAATCTTTTAAATCGGTTCCTTAGAATGGTATACATAGCTTTATTCCAATCATTGCAGGAACAATCCCTTAAGGTGTGCAGATTATCATGAAAATGTTCCGCAGCCTGGTCTATTAGAGGGGGCCGCACACAATTAACACTCTAGTTGACTATGCTTGCCTACTTGGACATAAATTTGTACCATTAATGGAGTAGGATGCAGTTGAATCTTATCGTCTCCAGGTTTGAAATCTAAACTATCAGGTTAACTTGAAGAACAATTGAAGCACAAAAAGCTTCGAAAAAGCATCGATAACAAGTCTATTAACATTCTAGTCTGATTTTAGAGGGGCAAGCAGCAGACTGTGTGCATGTGTTCATCTTGACAGTGAACAAATATAAGCGTGCTGGACTGCTTTTCATTCAAGGTCAGTGACCAAGAATAACAGCCACTCTGTACGAATACTCAATATAAGAGAATTGCCTTGGTTTCAAAGTTCGGGTCTGATAAATGAACACTAAGCTCGAAATGCATGTACACCAGTGGCGTGTCGTGGAAAATTTTAAAGGGTACTCGAAAAAAATATACATCTTCAAACACTTTCTGAAATAAGTCCAAAACCACAAGAAACATTGCCAACATCGTTCTGCTGGAGGATATACAGGTACACTTGTACATCGCAGTTAGAAATCGGGACACAAATTATCAAATGATTGTCTGAAGCATGGGCAATTAAGGGTTAGGGCTAAAACGTTCACCTTTGTAGATCCTTCACCTTCCAGGCGATCCTGGAAGAAATGTACGTGGTCGACTTAATAAGCTGTGATGGCTCCTTCGAAAAAGCATGAAATTCGAACCGTTTGCCCTCCACTGGCCTCAATTTCTTATTGAACAGCAATAATTGGACTCTTAAAGTTATCTACACATCGCATTTTGCTTCACTGAATTTTTGAAATAGTAACAATCTAAGAGAAAACTATAAACAAAATTCAACCTCTTATGTAACCAAACGTGAAATAAATTTAACGAAAGGCGCGCCTGGCTGGTAACCTGAGAGGAGTGACGAAGTCGCACAAGATGCTACACCATGCCGAAAAGCGTAGTTGTAATGAATAAAGCCAAGATGTCTGCATGAATAGCTGATTCTCACATCCTCTAAGCAGAGTGCTCACGACCTCACTGAAAGCATTTCGAAAATTAAGCAAATTGAAATAAAAAGACGTGCCGAAGCAAACACGAAAATAACGTCCATAATAAACTCCTATTAAAAAGGGTCACTTTAAAGAACGTAACTCGGGGGCGCGGTTCGATTGCACGGGCCCCCTAGGCAAGGCGAAAATGAAAAATGACCGTAACCCGAACACACTCGCTTATTCATTTACATCCAGACCCAGTTCAGATTAAATTCCCTTGCGCTTGCCATTGGGTCTAGAAGCGCCGGCAAGTTTCGCCATCTTGGGATCAAAAGAATACAAAAAAAAACCGAAAGGTCGCAAAAAAAAGGATGTCCTCTCGGTGTCGCACATCCCAAGACGAAGCAAACCCATCGTGCATTTGTAATAAACACGTTTATGTCAACGTTCCCGGAATGTGTGCGGAATTTCAAGCCATATCGCAATCAAATTTCAATATTTCATGCTCCTTATCGCGCGCCTCCCTCTGGGGCCACCTTCTGAATTAATCATCATCACCATCCGGGATTATGTAATTCAGTCGCAGGCGAACAAACAAAAACCCAAAGTCGACAGGACATTCATTCTCCGTCTCCGGGGCGAGTGTCTCGGGCTCTCTGGCTCTCCAACTGTCCCCGACCAGCGAGCAGGGCATGGAAATAAAACAGAAAAAAAACCCTGATCACCATGCAGTCTAAAAATAGACTCCGCACAATAAAACCAACACACACACAAAATTAGTTCAGAGTCCTTACAGCGGAAGAGACGAGAAGAACACACACAGACTCAGCAGAAAACGGCGCGGCGTCCTTCCGTGGCAGGGCAACGACAACGAAACGCTAAAACTCAACGAGCGCCAACAGCCAAACCAGCAGCACCCCCCAGCCCGACAGATAAGCTCGAAGGACATGGACACATGGTTCTCCTCTTCCAGGACATGACACAAAAAAGACGAGAAAAATTGTCGTGAAATAGGAAGAAAGCCATTTGACACAGTTGTAGTTTTTATTTTCCGACGTCTGCTCTCTTTCTCTGTGGGGAATACTCCCCGGCCGCAAACAGGGCCGCACACACATGGATCATCGCCGTCAGTCTGTGTGTCCGTCTCCCAATGATCCCCCGCCTAACACCCGAATCGATACACAATTTGCTGTCCGTGCAATAAAGACAAATGCAACCGAGCACAAAAAAAATTACACATTTCCTGGTTCCCAGTGACAAGTGCTCAACTTCAGCCCTTCTAGGGACGTCCACAGCCACTATCCGTCACCCGACCGCACCGCAGTCCTTGGGTTTAATAAATTCATAAAGGTTGACAATTCCGAAGAGGGTTAATGCGGCCATAAAGTCGTGCGAAATGGCGTGAATGTGCGGCGGCTGGGGGGAGGGTATGCAAGGAATTTCCGGAGCACATGTGATGAGTTATTTCCTTCGAATAGTTGTTTTTCTTCCTCGATTTCCCAATTGGCATTGAGAACTTCGAAATCGTTTAGGCTGTCCTCTTGTGTCTTTAACTTTGGCGTTCGTGCTATTTGCCGGAAACATTCTGCGAATTCTAGCGAGGGACACGCTCGTGTGTCGTGTGACCCGCCGAGAGGATGCCATGTGTCTTGCTGAAGCGAAGGGATTGTGCCAAGGAATGTGGTCCCCGATTTCTTTTGACATTTTTTCTTCCGGTTACAGCTTGGTTGTGAGTGGTGGACAGTGGCGTTTGATAAAGACGTAGATTTGACTTGAAGCTGGACCGTGACAGGGTACAGAATGAAAATAAAATAAGCGGTCTTATTTGGGACGGTGTTACTTCACGACATCAATTAGAACAGTATGAATCATAGGCTATAACACGTTTGACGTCCTGTCAATTTACACGATACCGACACCTGTACCCGCTCAATACCTATCGAAGGCAAGGTCTTGCAGCGAGCCTAGAGACGATGTTATACGCCGCTGCGTAGTTGATTCAAGTTCAGGTTTTGGATCAGTTAATGCAAGCAAACGACGGCGCCGTAGTTCAGACCGGCCACCATAAGGCCACTCGAAAACTACGTAAGCAGAATTAAGTCAACTAAAGCAATTCAGCGCATATAGATGACACGATTATAAAGTGACCATAATAACCACTTCGTTCAGTTTCGTTAAGTGTCGTTAAGTTTCGTTAAATTTTGTTTACTTCTATAATTTGAATTTTCACGATGGTTGTGACCACTTTATCGCTTTGATTCTGACAGAAGCTTAATTTTAATATTCTGTTTTGACAATACATACCACAAGAAATTCTAAGACAATTCTAAACTAAACACGACTTTTCACATAACTTACCTGAGCATAAGACGACTTCAAGAAAATCGTGGCCAATTGGGCACGCTGGGCATTATGTTATTATGACGCCGCATCCCGTAGGGTGTCAGGGCCTATCCTCGCTATTGTCCTCTCACGAGTGGAAGGCACCTACAGTCTTATGCCGGCTCCGAACGGCCCAGCTTGAGGAACTTTTATCTAGACAGGAGCATTGTCAGTGACTCAGAAGAGGTAGGGCCGTGAAAATTATTTCTGTCGTACAGACCTTGGATCAAACCTGGTCGTCCAGGTTCAACTGCCTTGGGGGTCGACACAAATACTCACAACGCCACGGGCCAACTGCGCTGTTCCTTTCCGCTTAACTAATTACCGGTTGTATTTGTATGGCATACATTCTTTCTCATCGAAGAAAGTTGTATGAAAATGAAAAAAAAAAAAAACAAAATTTTGATCAAAAATCATCAGTGTATCAAATCAACTGTCTGTCAAGTACAGACGAACTTGACATTTGACAGCAAACAAATTGAGTTCGTGAGTCGCAGCCAGGTTTTTTTTGCATCGATGACGAATTTTAGCGTTCTCTGGCAAGTGACCGATTGTGTCTATCATCCTTCGGTGGCGAAGATGCCATGTCTTCAGACAAATGGCTACTTCCGTAATAGATTCGCAAAATTTTAGTGCCTTCCTAGTTTGTACTGTCCAATCAAAGTGGTGTCGATGTGTATTCAAGCGTTGATGATGAACCACAGTGGACATGTGGTGGAAAAGGTGATGGATCCACTTGCGCTACGAATGCAAAATCGACCCAAGTATGCGTCCATCCGATCGAAGCCGCCCATGTAAGTATTTATAGTATTCGTGTATCACACTGGGGCACACAACTGATCCCATCGATTACGACTATTTGTTGAAACGGTCAATAGCTGGAGTTATTGTTGGAGCATTTTCATCGGTAGTCACAACTTTGTTGCCGTTCCATGCTGTTGTAGAAACTTCGATGTCGTATTTCGAAGCCACACATTCAATGATGTCACAAGGATTATCGAGCTTTTGAGGATGTTTGCACTCACTGTCGGCGAATCGTTCCAAGTGAGTATGAACAATGAATGTGAAGTTAAACAAGTATGTACCGGAATGGAGTTCGATCATTGAAATCATCGATTTTGCAAGTCATTCTTCTCTTAACAAACGGAACAAAATGAAAACAAACTTTTTTGCATGTATCAACGCATTTACACACATTACATATTTTATGGCGTAAGTGCTCAGAGTGCCATTGGCGCAGGAACTAAAAATCCCCAAAAAATTATAATTTTTTTTTTAATTTTTGAACACTTTTTGGACTCAATAATGAATACGGAAATAATTTTTTCGGAGCCTGATTCGAATTCGTCAAAAATATGGCGGATTTTCATTAAGCGTAATCTTGTATACACCATTCTTGCTAAGCATGTGTGTCGTTCGGCGCCGTCTCAATTAGGCTTCAAGCTTTGAAGTTGGATTCAAGCGCCAACTGGTGTATACTTTTTAGCTTGAATAGCCAGGCCAGCTCCGGCCACCATTCTTTAGCTTTGCCAATTTAATTAAATTTAGAAAGTGAATTTCTGGCCTAGGCCTTACACGGTCATCGTAGTCTAAAGACTCAGCAGGATATAGGCTTTCTAATTCCGTCCCTATAAGTTTTTAAAACCTTCCAAAGTGAAAACGCCTTGTAAAGTAAGGCATGAGAAGGGTAAGGTATTCAAAAATGAAACAATTGTGTTGCATGCATTAAACTTTGAAGAATTGTTTGACTCGTTTGAAGACTATGCTCGCTAGTCTTTTTGGCCGACGGAATGGTGAGGTCTCTGGAAACTTGGTGATGGTATTTCAAAACTACTAGCATGAAAGCAATACGCTTAGTGAATTGAGATTTGAGCATTTGAGGTTTTACTCATTGTCTTGGTGGGATTTCTTATTTTGCCTCTCTTCGTACTAGGTTCGAAATCTGAACGAATTTTTTGTGTGAATTCACACAAATTTGTTAACCGAAGAATATGATTTCTTGATTTGTATTTTTAGAAAATAATTGAGTACAGGCAGCGTTTCTAAATGCACAGACAGCATAGATCTACTAACTCTTCGAAAGGAGCTCATAAGCGATTTGCCCTCTGTGCTTTTGAACATCCTGCACGTGTGGTGGAGCCGGTCTTGGCTATAGCAGAACGCAATAAAACTATTCGCACACGCGCTTGGAGTGTTTTTACTGGACAAACTTTGTGTTCAAAGTTTTGTTTTTGTGTTTGAGTGTGCTCAAAATGGACCCGTGTGCATTTATGTAAGGGATAAGATCGATAGTACGAACTGAGACCAGACTAGTCTAGACTAGACTGCCAGTAAAACAATACATCGTTTGGAATGCCAAATTCATATGAAAGGCTTGAAGCAAGGCGGAAGCTTTGCTATATTTCGAACTGAGGCACGTAAGGGTTGTATATTTCCCGTATTTCCCTGACCTCCAGAGGCAACTCAACATTCTTTTATCAAATCTGGAGGTTCCCAAGCAAGATTTGTACTCAATTTCGAAGACGAGTTACGTAACCAAGACTTCTCCTATAACCCCTCAAAATGGACAACCTCCCATCACTGCTCCTACTCTTGCCTGTCATACACCCTCCTTCTGATACCTTTTCACACTCAAACCCATTCGACATCTGTTCTATTTGAAGAAAATTCCAAAAGCGACTCAACAGCACTTCCTCGACTTGAGGATGAATTCCAAACACACAAGGGCCCAAATCCCATTGTCCACTCTGTCTCTTTGTGATCTCCGCAAAGTCCACTTCGACGGAGATTAGGTCCAGCGAGAGTGCCTTGTGTCCTCCCAGTCCTCTTCACTTTAAAGTCGTTTCCCTGCACTCCTGCCTGGGAGTTAAGAAAACAAGAAAAAAAAAACTTCAAGCACACAACATCCCTTGCATGTCCATTCCGACTTGCTTCCTGCTGCCCGGCCGTCGCTGTGGCAAACAATCAATCTTAAGTGGGCGCGCACAGCCTCCCCCAATCGCAGGACGAACGCTGACGACTCGCACTGAGTGCTGTACAATCATAAATATTTACTGCAATTTATTATGTTTGACTTGCGAGCCATTGAATCCTCCAGAATTATGTAATTAAGTGGGTGACAGAGGGTGGGCCCCCTTGATGACGTGATGTGCAGTACGCTGCTCCGCTTTCAATTATCATTCGCATTGTATGTGCGTTCGTTATCTTATCGGCCGGGCGGGAGGTGGGCCTTCCTGAAGCAGTGGAATAATCTTAATTAATCGGGCATTGACGGAAATTCGGATTATGAAGCTGTGAGGTAATTGTTGTGGCACAGTCTTGATGGAGGAAGGGTTCACTCGAATCGATGACGTGTTTGTGTGGCGGAATGCAATTGTGGGAATTGTCATTGTTGCAAAGAGGCGGGATAATCCACCACATGCAAAAGACATGTGAATGGCATGGCATTTCACGTGAAACCAGCAAGTGCGTGAAATAGTACGGGGCATGTACTTAATTGGGACTTGCTGCAATTTTCTTCTTGTTGGCTATGCACAGCCTTTTTATTCGTACCTCGTATTCTTAAATTTGATCCGTGTCACGTAAATTTGGGACCATCACATGCGTTTGATAAAGTGTGAACGTGCTCAGACGTAGGCGATGTTCGAGCTCCACAAACTGCAGGAACTGCTAGGCTCTATGCTCGAGCAATGTGATATCAAAAAGGGATATCACATTGCAGAAGCTGCAAGGATGAACAGGAGGAGGAAAATACTCATCACCTTCTCTGCTCCTGCAGTGCTCTTGCCAGTCGTAGGTTCCTGCATCTAGGAGCCTACTACTTCAGCGGCCGTAACGAGCTAAAAAGTGCCAGCATTGGCCAACTAAATCGGTTCATCAGCAGCACCAACTGGTTCCAGCGTTAGGAGAAGTCAGAAGTCAATCTGTGTGGTATCACAATGGGCCTACTCTGGCCTAAGTGTGACTGCTCTGCAGCAGTCAGCCACTACTACCTAACCTAACCTATGCTCGAGCTGGTCCTCCGATCTTGCAGCGACTGTTCGAATAGGCAGTGCTTGCAGGAATACGTGCACTACCAGCGGATCACAATTGCTAACGTCGATGCTTGCGATAACTTGCTTTGCTTTGCACTCCTTCTTGCGCTGTGTCTTGCAATCTTTTCAAACTATTAGCAATAACGACGTAGAATCGCCCTTGGCAACCGATGCTTCTTCGGTTTGTCAAAACAACAGGGCTCGAAATTCCTGACTCGAAGGACCAAAGTCATGCTCTACAAACTGTTATTCTGCCAGTCTTGCTTTATGGAGCCGAAAGCTGGACACTAAGCAAGACTGGAGAGCTGATTCTTGGTGCCTTCGGAAGAAAAACTCTGCGTCGGATATATGGTATCGTCTGCGAGGAATGCGAAGGGAGGAGAAGACTCAACCGCGAACTTTAAGAGCTGTACAAGGATCTGAATGTAGTCCGGAAGGCAAGAATCCATCGACTCACACAGCGAATGGACAACAACGCTCCAGCACAGAGGGTCTTCGAATCCGAGCCTCCTGGTTCGAGAAAGAGAAGAAGACCTAACCTCCTGTACAGACACCAAGGCATCGCGGATGTGAGACAGCTTGGCCTTGATGACTGGAAGCAGCTTGCCCAGGACCGTCTTTGATGGAAGACAGCAATTGCTCAGGCTCGGACCGTTCGTGGGTCATCTGCCTGATAAGTATGTAAGTAAGTAAGCACTACCAAGTGATGATGGTGTTTACAGCCTTCTCATCGGGCGATCAGTTTAAAAAAGAATCACTCGACTAACGCTCACCAGACCACGTCATAATTAACGTCTGTTGGTTGGAAATGCTGTATGAGACTGGGTACCTCCCGAGTGACATTGGCGCGAGGGTAATACATTTTTTTGGTATTGTGTGGTATGTGCTGTTTCAAGGATTTTATTTTACCATGTTGTCTTCATGAACATGATGGTCCAGCGTGGTCCTTATACCAAAGACAGAGAAACGCATATCAAACCGAAAAGACTTAAACCATTAAGTCAATCATGCTTTTTGATTAAAACTTTAGAGGAACTGCAACTGAACTATGCACATTATTTGCGATCATTATCTCAGCATGTTTTCCATCTAATCCACGTGAATCGTGGGACGAGTACAAGGATACCTGGTCTTTCTCAAATCTAAGAACTCTTATCGGCGTTATAACCGGGTACTGCGCCATTGGAACCTCCGCCTCGAAATTATGCTTTCCCCTCAATGATTTTTGCAAAAGTAGCTGAGACGAGAAGGAGGTGGGGACTATTCCATCCATCGATCTTCTTGGTAATGGCAGCGCTCTCTCTCTCTCGAGCCGAAGGTGAAGTAACCATAGTGCCCACAACCTTGCAGAACTAAGTTGGATAAGTAGCCAGTCATCGTTAACACTGTTTTCATTGTGGAATAGAATCGATTAGATCAGGCATCTGCTCTCAACCAGCATTCAGTTACTACAACCTAACCTAACCTTTCCTGTTCATCGGGTATTTCTTGACGGTCTTGGAATAAGTAAGCTCTAAGTGTTCTCTGGCTGAATTGACTGGGCGATGACTGACAAAACCTGACTTTTCTATTGGTCACCAGGACCAAGTCTCCGATATAAGGACCAAGTCTTTACTGCCCCAAGACAGGCTGGTCGAGAGCCAACTGCGTCTCCAAGACTGTCTATGGAAAGAAGCTAGATGACGGGTCGGATGCCTGATAGGTAAGCAAGCTGACAGGGCAAAGATGGAACTCCAAGTCGGACACAAATTCATTCTTTCGTCTGTCATAATAATCGGCGGATGTGAGCGCCAAAACTTACACCACTTCACTTTCGAGGTGAGTTCTTTTACGAACGGGATCAACTGTCCATCGGGGAATGTCTTTTATCGAAGGAGCTCATGATCATCTCGTTTTTTTCTCGTCCCTTTTATCTTACGTTGAGTACGTCGTTCTTGGTCGGAAATGCGTAAGTGAGTATCGTGATCTTCTGCCACTAGGCTTATATCAAACACACCCGACACTGGATCAGACGTCTTCAGCAGAAATCTCAAGCTTATGGCCCTATTTCTTCAACTCGGTAAGATGGTGAGGGCAATCCAACACCTCTGCTTTTTAGATCAGTACGATTCACGTCTGAGAGTAACAAAGGACCACAAGCCTTAACAAACAAGCTTAACTCCCAAGCATGCTGGTATATCTCAACTTCCCCCCGCCACTAAGGATCTTAAACCACAACCACGACGACACTCCTACCGTGAGCAGGCTCAAACCAATGCGAGTCTCAGCGGTCATTCCTGATCTCTCGTGGTCAAGCTACCAATAGGATGCCACAACATCCCAAGAGTGGCCGCCAATGTAATAACGTGCCCGTCATCTTGCACAGTCCGTGTCATAAAAAAAGTCCATTTACTTATTGGTTAGTCGAGCTTGAAAGACTTATTTTTAACTAGCACTGGTGTAGGTTTGTTTTCTTAAATCAGTAGCTCTTAGCTCAGGATTTTGGTCGCTTCGTGAGCCAAGCATGACTCCTACCCTAAGGGGGAAGGAATTTGGCCTCCTTCATAAGGCAGGAGTAGTAGCCCTATCAAATATACATCTGCATCAGCCTGTCAACCTCTTAAAGGTCAGCCTGTCCAAGAGTGTGTACATCGAACCTGTATCCACTTTGAGCCGCTGTCCCAGTTCGTCGCCGACGCCACGTACGTATCCGCTTCATCTCCTCGCCTGCGACCATCTCATCCCGGACAGTCTACCCCTCGTGTCATTACTTACATCGAATTCCATTTAGCCGACTGACTGTGAAAGGATCCACTAACCTACATCAGCCGATGGCACTTGTCATCCGTACACCGAGAAGGAGGCAAGTAAAGTTTGATGTTTCTTGAGAACACTTACTATCTCGGCGCACTTTCCACTGGCAGAAGTGACACGTTCCGAGGGCAGAGCTTACACGCGTGAATATGTGCCACCGAATTGAAAATACCATTCCGCGCCGGAGAGCAGCAATTGACATCAATAGCACGCACTCACGTTCGGTACATATCACACTTAATGACGTGCAAAGTGACTGAGAAGAAGGGCACAACAGCCAAAGAGTTCATTATCCTTTGGGGATTACTTAGGCGGCTCTCCTCCGAGTGGTGCTTCTGAATAATTCAATGCAATTAATTGCCGCTTGAAGTGCGTACACGCGGCTGCGTGCCTGCACCTTGGCGTGATGAAGAGCCCGGCAGTCGGTTTCGCGGTCGATGTCAACTACGAGCACTTGCTCTTTTCGTCAACAGTCGCCTCGAGTGAATCCTTCAAATGTCATCTAGAGGCAGACACGAGTTTAAAATTGAATATGCCGACCGTCCGACGCGACGGTGTCACCTCTCTTGCACGCCCGAGGCAGAGGCGAACTCCTTATTAGGTTAAAGCAATTTCACGCTCCCACGAAAGCCATGAGCATAATTGAAATTCATAGACGCTCTCGTCCGGTCGTGGTTGCCTGCGAATCGAAGGACACCTCACTGGAGTCGGAAGAGCGTCGTGCCTGTCCTTTGTTTTTGCTGCCGCTTCACTGCCGCATTGTGTCCTAGGGACGGCGATGGAGGGGACAACGGCGAGAAGTTAACAAAGCAAAACCTTATTATGTGTGAGATGATGTCCTCGTGCTGCTTCCTCGCGTCGCCTGTGACACAATCGACATTCGATGGCGTGGAATTTGCTCGCATTTCCCGCAAGGATAATGAATTGGCACCGGTCCTGGTGCCGCGCCGGTGACAGTGTGTGCTAAGCTGCGATGTCTTTTCGTTTTCATTTTATATCGCATCATAAAAATGATTGCGTTGTGTCACGGCAGGAGCGCTGAAATCGAGAGAACGACAAGTGGGAAGGACAAGCGGGGTCACAGTTGCGGAGGAATGATGCGACGGGTGGTTTATGGTCCCGTAGGATAAGAAACGATGGCGAGTAGTACGATATAGAGCGCTGATGGTTATTGGTTTCACAACGTGGATGGTGGTGCTGTTCAGGGAAACATTTTCATCTCGGCGCGTTTGCAAACTCGGAAAGGTGAACAAGAACTTGTCCATTAATGTGTGAACACTTTTCTGATGAAAGACTATTTAACGGTTGTGCGCAAATTTACACTTTTGTCAGCACAATGTTGACTCGTGAAACAAAGTAATCGGAAGTCATTGCATTTACACACATTTTAACCTCAAATGCAGCACTTACCCCGTCAACTGCCATGTATGGACAAACGACAGGCAAGCTTTTAACAAATTGCGTCTTAAAATTTGCAATAATTGCAAAGTAGTGATGTTTACAAAACCGGTGCGTTTTGTTTGGCGCTCATCTTCCGACTGCCACAGCGACGCTATTAGGCCTACCTAGGACCTGTGCACACCGATTTCCTTGTTTTCTGACGTGTGTGAACCGATTCCGAGACGTTGGAGTACATCCGACGACATCGAAATTTTCACCCCCAAATCTTGACAGTGGTTAGTAAGGCATTTTTGTCGATTTTCTGGCTCATCTTCCGACTGCCACAGCGGCGCTAGAAGGCCTACCTAGGACCTGTGCACACCGATTTCCATGTTTTCTGACGTGTGTGAACCGATTCCGAGACGTTGGAGTACATCCGACAACATCGAAATTTTCACCCCCAAAATCTGACAGTGGTTAGTAAGGCATTTTTGTCGATTTTCTGGTTCATCTTCCGACTGCCACAGCGGCGCTAGAAGGCCTAAATAGGACCTGTGCACACCGATTTCCATGTTTTCTGACGTGTGTGAACCGATTCGCAGACGTTGGCACGCATCCGACGACATCGACATTTTCACTCCCAAATCTTGACAGTGGTTAGTAAGGCATTTTTGTCGATTTTCTGGCTCATCTTCCGACTGCCACAGCGGCGCTAGAAGGCCTTCCTAGGACCTGTGTACACCGATTTCCTTGTTTTCTGACGTGTGTGAACCGATTCCCAGACGTTGGAGTACATGCGACGACATCAAAATTTTCACCCCCAAATCTTGACAGTGGTTAGTAAGGCATTTTTGTCGATTTTCTGGCTCGTCTTTTTGATTTGTGGTTCGCCTTTCTATTTACAGAAGAATTAATTTGCTGCGCTTTGAGCTATCGCCTGGAGGAAATCAGAACCATGCCGAGCATAACGTAACAGCAGCCTCGTTAAAAGCACATTCGACTACTATCCAGAGGACATCATAGGGCGACCGGGACCCCTGTGCCATACACGAGTAGAGTTGGCTTTAAGCAAAGCCGCATGTTGCCTGATGACGATTGTGGCTTGAGTACTCTGCATCATTTCCATCACAGTCCAAAGCAATTCACAAGAAGATTGAAAAATGCGATCACATTGTTGACGCGTTGCAGGAACCTTTCAAAGAATCAAAATCTCGCAAGGATCTGACTCCTCCAAGGACTCCTAACGAATTCAAAGCCACAATCGAGAAGAAATCGTTTTTCTTTTTCCAATTCATTCCTCCTCTCCAGATTGACATCTGTCAGCAGCCACCTCCGCTCCGCACCCCCTGGGCGGAACACAAACGACAAATACGATCTCCTTCCAAGAAAATAAAGACGCTTTCAAACAAATTTAGGTCATTCCCTTATCCGGCTTCGCGTCGAGTCGTTCGTTAATTTAACCATTTGCTTATCATCGCCCATCACCCCTGTGCCGCACCCGCCACCATCCTTCACGATTTACGCTCTTAAGTGAAAAGTCATCGTTTCCTCCGGCAGCGTGGTTTATCGATACATTTATCATTTTTCTTCAACCCACACGCCCTCCGACGGAATGTGCTGTGGTTGCGTACCTCCGCGCGCTCCCAGCCGAGCTGTGCAATGCAAATAAATATTAACACATCGTGTCATCGCACAGCAGCCGTATCGGGTTCGTGTCGTGTCACGAAAAAAGGATACGCCATCAATCACCACCCATCAGGGCCCCGGCGACAGCCTCCGTGCCGCCCGCTCCCGGCATCGTTCCCAGGCGCATCCAGGAAGGAGCGCCTCCTCTTAATAGAATTACCCAAATCAATGTGTTCATCCGTTGGGTGGCGAATGTCGGCGGCATCCTAGAGCTGGATGATTGCCACCCACCGCGGAAAACCTGCACCCTCCGGTGAGCCGGCCCGCGGGATTCACGACAATCCGCGCAGGAATTCACAAGGACCTGTGCTAACGGAGAATTAATTCAAGATGACAGCCCACCTGGCTCACCTGGCCCACCACCCAGGATGTCGCCTTGGTCTCCCCGACTTAAGCGAACGCGATTGAATCCCATAAGTAGCGAGTTGAGTGTTCCACGGGGCCGACCTGAAAGCACCCAGATTTCAATTGGTATTTAGAACAGATAACACTCGCAGTTAATGCGCGCGGAATGCTGATGAGAGCGCGTCAGCTTTGCGGTTAGCCTGAGCTGTGTGTGCGCGGGGTGATAAATGCCCGGGGTTTGTGTTTCGAAGGCGACGCAAGTTATGTGCGTTGGCGGCGCTGACGACGGTATGTAGGTCATGAAATGAAGAATTCCGCCGACGTGCGTGGGGTTGCTTCCCAGAATTGATTTCCAATGGCAACCAGACAGCGTCGTGGGTCGGTGCTCAGGGATCTGTGTTTTCCAATTCAGGGAATTTCAATTGAAGGATGAATTGCGTCACTGTCGGCGCGGGGACTTTAGATCGTGCATCCGACATCTATTTCAGATGATTCTATCCCCGGAGGACGATAGATTGTCAAAATAGGGGATAGAGTTCGGGCACAGGCACCCCCAGAGTGGAGGGTTTCTCGGAAGTCGACAATTGTTGACGGCAAGCGGAGAGGTTGCTTTGTCCTAGAACAGGATGAATGTCGCTTGAGGCCGAGTTCCGCTCAATCGCCGCCATAAATGTAAATCACGCCCAGAACGGAAACGATTCCCTCGGAAACGGAAAACACATCAAATTTTGTGGAAGTTTATGTGCAGTCTCCTGGGAGGTCGCCTTGCCTCAAAAGGGGAAAGGACATTTTGTTCGATTTTTACTCTTTCAACGGACGTCGTCAAGATGCTTCCAGTCCAATCGGACCGAAGAGTCTTCGATACGGAGTCATTGAGACAACGCAACAGAGGACATCTCCGAACGAGATGGCGCACGTACATAAATGTAGATATACCTCGACCAACTTGGTGTCTGCAACTGAAGGCAGCTGGCGAAAGATCATGCTGGCTGTAGAGGCTTGTTGGATGGGGCAATTGTCCACCCCATACTAAGAAGAAGAAGCAGTCCAATCAGTGGGTTGTAGAGGGTGCCATTAACGTTGTTTTTCAAACAAAATAGGGTCCAATGCTTCCGCCGGACCATATACCAGGATACAGCAGTAAAATATTTCTCTGTACGCACTTCACGCAGACGAGCTGGTGTCTGGTTGTCCCATTGCGTGAATTTCTCTGTGGCCAAAGGTGCAGTAGGTGTATTGTCAAGGCTATAAAACGATTGGATTGCGCGAAGGGCATTTTTCTGGAATTTTGACAGCTGCCATCATTTTGTGCTGTATGCAATGGAGCACCTCAAAGCTCTGTTCTCGGTTCGTCATTATTATCAATTCACTCAACGGCGTTGTCTTCTCTTTTAAGTTTCATATCTATGCACACATCTCTCAAACCAAGCTGCGTTTCCTCTCCAGCTGCTAAATCAATCCAGAATTTGCAGCCTATTGCCGAGTGGGCTAAGCTCAAGTGCGTCTTATGGCCAATCCTGAGAAGCTCAAAGTCCCTCCAGCCGACCAACGAACTCTATGAGCAGTACTGTGACAACATTGGCCTAGTCAAACAAATTCGGTTGTCTCGGCTGAGATTTTTATGCCAAGTAAAAATAATGGACACCAACGCTCATGCTCGGAATGTCTTCAAGAACCACGAGGAATAGCGTGAAAGAATTCGTCTCCGATGATTGCCCAGTTAGAAAGCAACCCTAAACAGCTTGGGCGTGTGAAAATATGAAAGCTACGGTCGAGTCCTTTAGGCAGCTATTTCAAAGCAGTTAAGGTCACCGTGACCAAGTCAGGTCACCGTAGGAAGCGGGATTGAAGTGAAGAAAATTGGTGAATCATTCCCCCGCAACTCACTATTGCTTGGAATTTATAGTTAAGTCCATAACAAGCCACTATATGCTTTTCACTTTGGACTTATTTTTAATTTGAAATTGAATGGAATACGGCGGAGATTGAGTGGCGGCGCACAGGCTTGTATGACAGCCCAAGTTCGGTTAGGTTGTAGAGGAGACTGGTGTAGCACATAGGGCGAAGTAGGCACATCAGGTTGCCACACGGGTTGACTAGGTCCTATTCTTCCAAGCAAATGGTGCGGTTTAGGTTGCTTGCACTTCAAGATTTTTATGTACGTAAAAAAAATTATAGGAGTTATTTTAGTTAGGACGAGAAAAATGGGAGTTGAGTGTATGAAGACTGTTATGTCATGTCAAAGGTAGGTGATTCCAAAGATGTACAACATGAAGGAAGAAGTGCCTGCGTGACATTACATTGTATCAATGGTGGGTCTTTAGGTGGTATTCCGACTCGACCAGCTGAAGGCAATCTTTTCAAAAAGATAATCTGGCTGATCTGTAGTCTAAGAATGCTTCCATTTCACATTCCAATGTAGAATGCGACGATATTCGGAGACATGTTCATATCTGAGATTAAAAATATTCTGTGCAATATACCACGTTGACTTACTTACTTACTTATCAGGCAGACGAACCATGAAGGGTCTGAGCCTGAGCAATTGCTGCCTTCCATCGGTTACAGCCCTGGGCACGCTGCTTCCAGTCATCAAGGCCAAGCTGTCTTGCGTCCGCGATGACTTGGTCTCTGTACCGGAGGTTCGGTCTTCCTCTCCTTCTCGAATCAGGAGGCTCGGATTCGAAGACCCTCTTTGCTGGAGCGTTGTTGTCCATTCGCTCAGTGTAGTCGACGGATTTTTGCCTTCCGGACTACATCCCCATCCTTGTACAGCTCGTAGAGTTCGCGGTTGTGTCTTCTCGTCCATTCGCCTTCCTCGCAGACGGGACCATATATCCGACGTAGAATTTTTCTTTCGAAGGCACCAAGAATCAGCTCTGCAGCCTTACTAAATGTCCAGCTTTCGGCTCCATAAAGTAGGACTGGCAGGATAAGGGTGCATCGCGTATGTGTTAGCGTTTTGCCACACAACCGGATCAGTTTTCCCGGGATCCCGAATTCGGCCATCGCTTCGAATAGCTCCTTGCGATGAATGCTGTCGTATGCGGCTTTAAAATGAAAAGATGGTGAGTATCGATTTGAAACTCGCTGGTCTTCTCCAGGATCTGCCTTAGTGTGAAGATTTGGTCTGTAGTCGATTTGCCGGGCCGGAAGCCGCACTGGTACGTGCCGATTAGTGCGGTGCAAAACGGCTTTAGACGTTCACACAGTACGCTGGATAGGATCTTGTAGGCGACATTGAGCAGGGATATACCTCTGTAGTTCTTGCAGGAGGTAGGATCGCCTTTTTTGCGGATGGGGCTTATGGAGCTTATATTCCAGTCGTCGGGCATGCTTTTATCTTCCCAAATTTGGCAAATGATCTGGTGCATGCTCCCTACGATTACATTGCCCCTAGTTTTGAAAAGCTCCGATGGCAAGCCATCTGAGCATGATGCTTTGTTGTTCTTCAGACTTTTAATGGCTTATCCGACTTCTTCAGAGCTAGGTGGGAGGACTACTTCGTCGACTGAGTTGGGATTTTCTGGTTCCCTATCACTCTCTCCTGGTCAGACCCTCTAAGCAGCTGTTGGAAGTGTTGCTTAAACACATCCACTATTCCCTGTGGGTCCGTAACTAGGTTACCGTCGCAATTTCGAAGAGCCTGGGTGCCTTTCCTAAAGCCTGTGGCCAGGTTTTTGGCTTTTTTGTAAAAGGCCCGTATTTTTTGCTTGTCCCTGGACTCTTCGATATCCTTGAGCTGGGAGGTTGCGAGAGACCTTTTCTTCAGGCGTAGAAGCTTTTTCTCCTCCCGTCTGCTCTTGTTTTCCGTTGCAGCGCTTTTTGGTATGCCTCGTCGGTTGCACGTTTTTTCTGCTCACACTCGCCATCATACCACGGGTTTCTTGTCGGGGGTGGAAGGTAGCCTAATGTAGTTTCCGCTACCTTTTTGATGACCGATTGGCAATGCAACCACATCTCCTTGGCACTTGACGTAGGCATACCGGAGACTTAATTGCTCTTCGTAGGATCTGGCAATCCCCGGTGTGCTTAGGCGTCCAATGTCAAAAGTTTTCTTTGTCGGCTGGTGCAGCTTTCTGACATTGGACAGTCGTTGACAGCTCTTGTAAATTTTTGGGAAGAAGAACAATCATGGCAGATTGGCACTATGAGTGCTCTGGCGAATTTTAGTTTTACATTGATAGGGAGAATATATTTGCTAATTGATAAGCCTTTTAGTGATGTATATATGTTAGATACTACGCTATCAATGAGATCAGTTCACGTCAGTTCACTGTTTCATTCATTTTCACACAGGCACCAATGATGCGGTGCCAAGGAATGTGAAGCGACGTACTCTTTTGGTCCTAATTCTTTTTGATTCATGCTTTTATCTCGGTAGAGCCGGTAGAGCATGATTCGCTAGCCTCCTACACACTAGTAATGCAGTTGGGAACTACTTCGAGGGACTTGTTAGTATATACGGTTCAGTCACCTGTTGCCTCTTGTGTTCTTCATCTTTCTGCCCTTCGAAGTTCGCCCTGTACACAGACTACGTATATCTCCGTCAAATGTTGCTGCCATTGTTGTCATCTACAATGTGCCCACAGCATAATGTCTCTCGTATCCTCTTCTGGATATTCCAGCCAGTGAGACGACCACGTACCTCTGAAAGCGGCGCGATCTGCTCAGACAGAAACTGCGGTAAGGAGGTAGATACGGACATACATACTGCTTTGATGTCCAAAGCTCGAGCTGATGGTTCCACCTTCGTTTCGTCAAGTTGGTCTTCTCACAGAGCTTTCGATCTAGCTTTCTCTTGGGCGTGTATGCGCGTTTTTTTCTCCGGACGGTTTGTGGTTCGCTGAAGGTGAAGCCGTCTTACCTCCGTTTTCGCCATTGCTGTTGCATTTGCATTTGCAATTTGCCATCCCACTCCTGTGTACTTTCACATATTTTAAGGAGTAGTGAGAGCAGTTAGCGTAATTAAGAGATTTTTCGGAGTATTTCCTGAGCAAGCCGCTTACGGGCTGTAGCTCCACCCAAATCATCAATTAACATCCATTCGGTGGCATATATTCATCAAATAAAACTAACCTTCCACAAAACATCGCTTTTGTCTCAAATATGATGTTCCACAAGGCAGCCATTCGGGCCCTCTTCTCTTCACCATCAACGATGGCGATTAGCACAACAACCAAGTCGTATACCAACTCCTCATCGCCACAGCCAGCAAAACGACCTTACAACATAGCGTCCCTTACTCCTTTTAGGACGGCTCTAGCTGATTTCCAATCTTGATGGACCAAGAAAAAAAAAAAAGGCAATTACTATTTGCCTTCAAAGAATTCCTCCCCTCCGTAGTACTCAACTCCACTCGTGTACATTCGATTTTGTCACTTCCATCAAACCACACATTCGCGGTGCGGTGAAAAATCAATAGCGTCTGGTATCAAAAAGCAGGCGAGATAATCCCAATCTTTCGCCCCGCGTAACCGGAGACATTCACCCATGATTCGATTCTGATTGCGCAAATCCTGAGCACGAAACGCAAATTCGAAACCCAGACAACAATCACATCGCCCGCCCCTCCGGGGCATCACGTGTCGATGTACTTTCCCATCGATCATTCGCCGACAAAAAACATCACACAGCCACCGTCTGACGCCATTAACCGATGCAAACAAATTGTGTAATCCCCACGAAATCACCGTCATATCTGTATTTGCACTTAGGATAATTTGCGCAGGAATAGTGTATGCTAATCGCGGCCCGGGAGCCATTCACTCCCGCTCGCTCCATTAAGTGGCTCTCCCACGCCCCCTGCCAAGGACTCCTCGTGCATGAGACATTAATGTTTTCCACCATCCAGCTAATATCACTCACCGACGGCGCGGTAACATGTGGTGTCGTCTTGAAGCCTCCTCCTCTCCCCCCATCGCTGACGTGAAAGCAGAACAGACGCCACCACTTCGCTTTTGTTTCTTTACACGAATTTCGTCATGTAGGTGCGATTACGGCAAATATTTACCCTCGGCAGGTGGGAATAAGCGAGGCGAAACCACCCCCTGGGCCATCAAATAAAGTCGCGTACGAGTGCGTCTGTCGGGCTCCGCGTACGCATGAACTGGCTAAGTAGGCCAACCTCCGCCTCCGCCCGCCCGGTTCCGGTCCCGTTGTCACATTCTGGAGTGACACATCCGGCGTCACTCACACGAGTGGTCGGAACAAATCTCCCGATCAGTGGATTCCTCCGATAAATTTAGATATCTTGGGACTCTCGAATATGCCGCACTGGCCCTGGCATTCGCTCGTGTGCATTTGCGTGCTCGGAATTGGCACATTCCATGCCCGAAATGCAAAGCGAATCATCTATCGTTTGATGGTAATTATGCGGAGCGCAATGATTTGCACAGCTGTGGACGGCCGCTGTGGTTTGGACGCCCGAATTGATGGTTGCACGGAGGCTGTTGACGGAATTAGACCACTGACCAACGATGCTCGTTCGAAAATTAGTTTTCAAATGGATTTCGCACAGAATGTGGACTGGCAATGGTCACGCAACGGACTGGAGCTGAGGAATGTTCATCTGTTTCGCATTAATCCGGGAAAGTGTTTTTCATTCTGCACATGCCATCCGGACTGGTGCTCGTCTAAAATGGTGACGGTTGTTGAAGTGGGTGACAAGCTGCCGTCTGTATATGGAATGACTTGCTATGGGCGTTGGCTTATAAATATCATGTGCAAACTATGTGCTCTACATTGGTTCTAGCTGCTAAGGTCCAAAAAGACTGACTCTGAGTCTGTAGGACAATGCAGCAGGTGGCGGGCGCATCCAAGGTCTCACATAAATAGAGAAGGGCCTAAATGTCTCCACAATTAAACCGGAAGCAGCTACCTAGGCATAAAGTGAACCGGGTGACAAACTGTGCAATCCCCTATGGTGATGCCAAAGGAGACGGGATCTTGCTTGGGATGGCAGTTTGTTTTTCAAAGCGGACTTATGCTTTCTTCTGACATCAAGGAAGAAGAAGACTGCCGACTGCAGTGAGGCAGTGAGAAAGTACGTCCATGAGAACGCTGAAGACACTCCCATATTCATCCATCATTCGGGAGTCACAAACGACGTTTAAACAGTGTCTTTCCTAGACGCACACAAGCGGAAAAGGAACTCAAAAAGTTTGGTGCGCGTACTGATCGCACTTCCTGGAAAGGCTTGTTGGCTGACGCAGCGAGACTTCTTGCCATACCCTACCACATAAGAAAGAATAATGTGATGTGTAGTGATTGTCCATTGACTCGTTCAATTCACGTTGCTGTCCACACTCCACACTCTTTCTCATTTCTATAAATGATCTCATATCTCGTACATTGTTACCGTCGACGTTTCCTTTTGCGTAACGCAAGGTGCCTGGCTATGGTGGCCCGTGGTGTTGTTGTCGACTACAACCTCGACGTCGTAGATTCGATCCCTGGCCTCTGCGACAAAAATAATTTTCGCGGCCCCACTTCTTTCGAGCCACAATGGTCAAAGAGTATTTTCTGTCTAGAAAAAGGTTCTCAAACTTGGGCGCTCTGATTCGGCTTAGAACAGTAGGTCCTTTCCACTCGTGCGAGAACAAGAGCACGCACAACACGAGTTGTTGCTGAGAAGCTTAGCCCTGGCCCTCTATGGGCTGTAGCGCCACCCATGTTATTATTACAGATCGGTTTCGAAGACCGCCTTAGTTGGAGGACTAGATAGTGATTCCCTGGTGTCGAAATCATTGCATAGTCCTTCCTATCAGCCAGGAATAGGATGAACCTTATTATTATTATTAATAAGAATGCCCGGCCAACTGTGAGGTGTGGCCATGGAATATTGAAAAAAAGGGCGCAACGCGATTTATTTTTCGGGTGGAACTACTGGCTAAAATGGTGTTTCTCCCTTCTCGGACAATTTCAATAAGTGCCTCATAAGTGGCCGACAGGTATTGATTTCTTTGATCCATCTCTTTTCAAAATTCACCACAACTAAGCAACCAGTTCCAATTTTGGACACGTAGAGGATATTCGATTGCAAGTGTAGATAGGTCTAGTGAAACCTCTAAGTTCGACAAAGGGATTGCAACACTGGAGCATCTTTTTCAGCAACTGCCCACCACAGGCACTTGGTAAATACTTCTTCGACTCTCTCAAGGATTTCACAGAATCAGTTATGTAATCCGTTTCGGCCACGGTTCAAAACCCTTCAGTCAACCGGTGTCCTGTGCGAGGATAAGCCATCGCCAACACTCGAATCTTCCCAAAAGCAACCGGCAGGAGCATGAAACGTCGCGGAAGTAAAACCCTTGCCGTTGTTCTTTGCAATAGATCACTGGATGGCGGAGTCTTTTAGGGTTCGTGACACGAAGAGGTGGGTGTAGGGTGACGCCCTCAAGACTAGCATTGATAGACCGACGAAATTAGATGAAGACGGATTGTGGATCTATGCAGAAATCGGTGACTGAGTCTGGACTGGACATGACAAGGTGATAGAACTCTGAGCAAGCAGAGATTTGCGTCACTGGTCTGTTCTAGTCAAGCAAGCGCAGAATGAGTGTTCCTAACGAACAATGGCTGCCATTTTAGGGACTCTGCGCATCCTACAAAATAGCCTAACCACTGCGGGGACGCACTGTAGCGTGTTACTAGATGGCGCCACTTTCAATATGTAAGCACTTCTTCAGACAAACTGCCATATTCTACCTGTAGGCCCAAAACTTCTTCCACTTTCTCAAGATCTTCCATTTTCTCAACTCTCAGTTTGTCCGATTGTCAGTTCAGTACTTTTATTAGCTCTTAACAAAGTGGGTCATGACCCAAGTCGAGTTCGAAAGAAAAAACCCCACACTTCAACAATAACAATCAGATTAAAACCACTCAAGAAGGTAAGCTTCCCTGTTCGATGATGTTTATCTGACCACCCCGCAATAAGCGGGAAAATTTGAACGCCCAACACTTTTCAATCGCACTGATCCCACGCTGTGTTAAGCATACTCCATTTAGATATGTCTCCACGTTTTAACTACTCAGGCATGCACTAGGCTGATGTTCTCTCTCGCCGACGTCGTATACAGTTTCTGTGGGGAATCTGTTCTGCTCTACTGAGTTATTTTTTGACTGAATTATTGCGGTCTTTGTCTGATCTCACTTGTCTTTGGTCCCGAACTGAATTCCATCTCTCTCTCTTCGGCCAGTACGTCAACTCTATTCCTCCACCTTGAACTCAGGTTTGTCCTTTTACTGACCCGCCCACCTGGTCTCTAGTCAGCGATCACTATGTTATCACATTTTTTCGCAACTCACCAAAAATTCGTTCGAATTAGTCGCCCATGTTGCTTGAACTTAAGCCTCCGCTTTCTCCGCTTCCTCCGCTTTAGGTACGAACTTTCTCAAGGAGTGGGTGTGTCCTTGAGAAAGTTCGTACCTAAGCTAATCGGGTTTCATTTTCCTCGTTTGACCTTTACTTCCTACGAAGTAACCTTCTTCAAGGACGACAATAGAATCTAATCCAATTCACTCCTACGCTGATGACAGTACTCTCAGATTTTCACATTTGTCCCAAGACTCTCGAACCTGATTTTCGGTAAAAATTGGAACGGGAGCATGTGCTGGGAACAATTCTGTTCTTCTGAGGTAAGAAACTGAGGAATGGAGTGGAGTTCAATACTGTTCGCGGTCACTTGCTAGTCAGCCAGTATACCTGTATGGCGCTTGTGTCGATGAAACCGTGTGCTTCAGTACAGCACTTAATAAGAACTGCTGCGAAGTGTCGTGGTTCCTCCAATCGATGTACAGTGGACTCTCCCTAAGTCGAAAATCAAAATTTCTTGGAGTAAAAGGGAATTCAATTTAGAGAGTGTTTTTTTTTTTGAAAAATTGAGGAGAATGCAAAAATGCGTTGAATTATATATTCGAGTTAGGGCGAGTTCACTGTAATTCAAACCTTCACGAGGGATAGTCGTAGGCTCGAGTATAAGACAGAGATGTTTTTTTCTTTATTTTTACGATAAATAATAATATTAATAATAAAAAAGAGAGCTGGATCGCTGCTGCCAATCTCGTCGACGTCTCCGCACGAAAAGAAGCTTTCAGCCAAGCCGGTACCGTACGGTGATGACAGGCGATGGCCTTGGTGGTTCTGACAGCTGTCCGCATGAAGTGCGTTCAGCATAGAACCGAGTGCAGGCTATTGTAGCGTTTCATATTTATTACTCCGCTACATGGCTCCCCACGTTCTAGGAGCAAAGCGCGATGGTGGTTTAATAGTCCTCCCAGACCTCGTTGTTGGCCATAAGTTATTCGCTGATGATGAAACTTCCTTAGCTGAATTTTCCGTATTCGAGGTTAGCTTGCCTTCGGAGCTGGCCATTCTATAAGCTGGTTTGAGTCGCTGCAAAGATATGAAAACCTGTTTGTTAGGAAGGGCAACCTTGAAGGCATTTGGCGTTCGAGAACCGCATAAGGCCCAGAACACGCGGGCTGCAATGGGCGCTGAGCATGATCGTTGCGAACGTAAACGTGCGATGAGGTTTTCAGTTCCCTTGGTATGAAAATAGGCTTCGAATTACGGCTGGAGTACGTTGGTGTGAGTTGCTGAAGAGTTTCCCTCAAATCCTGTATGAAGCTTACTGGTTCACTTGAAGCGCTGCATCGTTCGAAGAAATCTCCTGGCAGGCGTAGTTCGAGTCCGAACATCAGCTGTGCAGGCGTGGTGCCCGAATCGTTAACCATTGAGCGAGGTCCGAGGAGGACGGCAGGTAGGGCGGTTACCCAACTTCCAGAGTTGTGAGCGGTGAGTGCTGCTTTGAATGAGCGGTGCCAACGTTCCACCACCCCGTTGGCCTGAGGATGGTAAGCCGTAATATGACTGCGTTCGCAACCGAGTATTTGTGCAAATCTGTGAAACAAGGCAGATTCGAACTGGCGGCCTTGGTCTGTTGTCAAACGCTGTGGACAGCCAAATCGTGCCACCCAGTTGAGCAGGAATGCATCGGCAACCGAAGTGGCTGTGATTTCCGCAAGAGGAATAGCTTCCGGCCAGCGAGTTGTTCGGTCGATGCATGTGGGCAGGTAGCTGAATCCTTTGCAGGTCGGCAATGTGCCGACGATGTCGATATGCACGTGCTCCAATCTATCAGCAGCTGCGAAAGTTCCCATGGGCGGGTTGGTATGTCTGCCCACCTTGCTTCGTTGACAATTATGACAACTCTTGGCCCACTTTCCGATGTCCACGTTCATTGCTGGCCGGCGCAGTTGGTTGAGTGCCCGCCATTGGTTAGAGTGGTCGGGGTCCTCGGTTTAAAATCTGGTTCAGTCTCCTTTTGCAGCTGGGAACAAGTAAACGGCACTTTCACTGGAGTTCTCGATCAGTGGAAGAGTTCTCACTAGTGGTAACACAATGCACCAAATATGGGCTAAGTGTGCTGGCGATTTCGATGGCAGCCCACTTACTTACCGTAAGCTCACAGGGGACAACAATATCGCGGCCTCAATAGACTTGCTCCAACACTGGCGTATGGTCCTCAGTTTGCAATCAAGCAGTAAGTCTAAAGGCTTGTTTTTCAGCCGTAGGCGAACATGGACTTGCGACTGACTCCGATCCACAGACATTCAAACCAATGTGTACAGGCATCGCCTCGCCCATTTTCTTGGAAAAGGAGTGTGATGGTTGACCATCACTTCCAGGCGAAGGCCAAATAGCCCATTGTGAATCCTCTAACCTGTCGTATATAATAATATATTTATTAATATATATGGGTGGCGCTACAGCCCGTAGAGGGCCAGGGCCTAGCTTCTCAGCAACCAGTCATGTTGTGCATGCTATTGTTTTCTCACGAGTGGAAGGAACCTACAGTTTTATAGCAGTTACCGCGAACGGCCGAGTTTGAGAAGCTTTTTCTAGACAGGAAATACTCTTTGAGCATTGTCAGTGACTTGAAAGAGGTGGACCGTGAAACTTATTTTTGTTGCACAGACAAGGGATCGAATATACGACGTCGAGGTTGTTGTCGACGTACGACGCCACGGGCCACCACCTAACCTGTCGTATATGCCTTTCAAGAGATCGTATATATCTATCATTCACTACGTCCGCAGTGTCTGAAGAATCTACGTCCCAACGAAGTTAGGCGCCGATTCTCGAGAGTTTGGCAGTGGCAAAGCAGATGTTTGATCGTCTCGGTTTCTTCGTCGCCGAAACTGTGGGACACATAGCTGGACTCCTGACTCCATTTCCGAAGAATTTTTCCGATCGGACAGTGTCCTGTAATCACTCCGAAATCACTAAAGCTCTGGCCGCATTCATCTTGTCATTCGACTGTTAATTCTTGCATGCCGAGCCGAGTTGATTTCCTGTATTATTGTGTTATGGTTGTGCTTTTTCGCGACGTGTCGTCGTTGAGGTTCCGTTGTTCCGAGGCTGCTTGCTCTTCCGTAACGAGGCTGCTTCCTCTTCCGTAGCAGATATTTTTTTCTGTGGGCGGGTTAATAGCCCTCGGCACAAACGCAGGGGAAACGTTGCATGCATTAGTTCACCTCACAACGGGTGTTGTGAGAGCTATCCAGGGGACGCCGCTTTAGGGCTGCATGTCAACTCGATCTATGGATCGACAAGGATCATTGCTGGCATCCCACCAAATTGATTGATCTGTGGCCCAGGACCTAGCAGAGTTTGGCCTCGTGGTGTCTGATGGAACTCAATGAATCGCTACATTTCATGAAAACCTTTAATTTCGTGCAGCATCCTATTGACTTGAGTGCAGCCTGCTTGTCTACAAAGATGATGATATCCGACGTTGGGACATCAGTTTCTTGTAAGTTTTCGGCTGCTTTCTCTATTGTCAGGATCTATGCTTGGAAGACGCTACACACATCAGGGATTGCAAATGCTGTCTGTGCAGAGTGTCCGAGCAGAATCCAATCCAGTACCTATGTCTATCGATCCGTCGGAGAAGAGGGCTGATGAAAAAAAGCGGCGACGGCCCCCTTGCTAGGCTATTGTCTCGCTCGTACAGTCACTGCACTGCATTCACCTCATCGTGGACATGACAACCAACCAAACGATGTAACGCCCGCCTTGCAGTTCGCTCTTCATCTTCGGAATGGAACAGCTCTTCAGGCACTGGATAATTCCCGCAGATTTTTGCAATCTCTTGATGTCGCGTATTGTTGAATTTAGCTTGAACTGAACCCCCAGTCGAATGCGTCCTCCAAGCACAGTCCCTGGCGAGGCAAAAGCAATTATCGCTTCAAAGCAATTGCGTCTCACCGCAGGAGGCGATCTGTGTCTGTGCTCTGTCAGGTTATCGACAAAGCAGACAATTTATTCAAAGTTCAAGCGCAAACAACCACCGGGGCCTCCCCCCGGCATGTAGTTATTCACCCCGAAGACCGAGACGCGACGCTCAGAACAAATAAATTGCTTCTCCGACTGACTGGCAACCACCCCTCGACGCACGTCTAATAATAACTCACTGAAAGGACATGTCTTTCCATTTAAATCAATTGGCTTTGTGTATCCCGTCCCCCACGCAGAAAAAAAAAAGAATGTAAAATCAGGGCAACCACCTATGCGAGGGGAGGGCGGGCCTTCAAATATTTCCACTTGAGACCTTGTCTTCCACTCCCCCCCTTCCCACTCGCGCCACTGATTGCTTTTTCGTTCTTTTTTTCCAATTTCCCTAATCGAAAGCTTTTTCGGAGGATATTCTATAAATAAGCAAACACACACTTCGATCACGGCGACCCTCTCGCGCACTAATGGGCGGCCGCAGTTCAAAAGTCCCCCGAAGGTGTGCGATGACTTTTTAACAAGGAATCACTGCCGGCCGCAGCGCTCTGGCTTCCCAGGGATCCATCATATCGATTCGTTCGCATCTCGGTCCCGGCACCCCAGCACGCCTTGGCATGGCACGGCAACTATCGCCGGATACACACCGACACCCGGCCGACCGACGAGTGCCGTGGTCCGTGGATCCTTGGCAATCAATCAAAACGAACAAAAAAGCGAAATAAAACTTGTCACTTCGACCTGAAATTAATTTATCAAATGCTGACGACCGGGTGGGGGCGTGGAAGCGGCACGTGGTCGTACGTGTGTGTATCGCAAGGGGTCCGCTCTCTCGCCTTGGTATTCAACTTTCTAGTTCCGGCGGCGGCCAGAGATGGCCCGTGATATTGATTCAAGTAAGTTTTAGTGTTTACCCTTCGATCGGGGAGTCCTGTGCCGTCCTGGTGACATGGTGACGCGAGCGAGAATCTGAGATGGCCGGAGGGGGAGGACGTCGTCCTCGTCATAAACAATGGCAATCGTCATTTCGGCTGACTGATGCCCCGGGTGCTGTGAGAGTCTTGCCTGTTGCCCGGCAGACAAATTACATTTAATTTCCGGTCGATTAGGATTAGTGTGCGCGGTCGTCCCTCGCCGAGTCCTCTGTGTCCAAATACTCATTAATTTTCAACGAAGTCGGTAATTATTCCGTACGCCGTGTTTCCATGATTGATGTCGGACGTCTGTTTGTCAACGCGGGAGCTCGCCGCGGTATGCCCGGAGGTTCGGCGCGGCGGATGGGGGTTTGTTTGTGCGTCATTTAGTCAGATATACACCGTAATTATCTCTCTTATTATTCGACTCGTCGCGGGCAGCTGCAGAGCAGCGGGTGGGCTGGCTCCGGCAGTTTGATCTGTGTCTTATTGAAAGAGATCCAAGACAGGGCGGAGTTCTAAGTTTTCGAGTTTGGTGGGCTAATTGTTAGTTTCTACTAAATTACAGCTGAACTCTGGAAATAAGAGACCACAGCCACAGATTGGAGGTCACACGTCACACACAACGTGTGGTTGACTGGGGTTCGTTGTCGCCGGCTCTATTGGGAGGTGCGTCACATGGCATCTTTTAAAGAATTCATAATTTGTTTGACATGCATTGGCTCGGTGTAAGCTCGGATGATAATCTAACTCAGTCCATTTGAACAGCTTCATTAAACCACTGTTTCTCCATAGGTACATCCGGAGGATTGGCAGGAGCACTAATTGGACTCTTCAACCACTCATGGTTCAGTTGATCAATGTCGGCATAGAGAAGTTTCTGGTCTGGTGTCTTATTTTCGCGACACTATGCACCTAAACATCGAACTGAGTGACATCGGTGAGACTGACTGACGGTCCAGTCGTGCAGTCTTGAATGCTAATATCTCGACGTAGTCCAAAGCGGCTGTCATGTTAGTGTTTTTCTGTACGTTGAAAGGTGGAAACCTCGCATAGGTATCAATGGTCCGTATTTAAGTATAAGGTTGAGTAAACACTAATTACAAAAAAAATTGTTGACCCATCTTGCTTCTGCCCACACCATGAAAAATAACTCAACTTCTGTTTCTTGGCAAAATGTCATCAGAACTTTTGATCATTGGCAGGAATAAGACTGTTTTGCTTTCATTTTAATTCGGGATCGAAATTCTTCAGAAAGATCTGGCGTTACAAAAATGCTTAACCAAATGCTTTCAAACGATAACTTTGGCGACGGCATATCTGAATGAATCCCCGAACATCTGCAAAATGTAGAAGCCCACACATGAATGTGTTAAACAGAGTTTCAACTTAAAAAAGGATAGTGGATGTTATTTGCATTTACTGTTCCCTTCCGTTGTTCGTATCGACGATCAGCGGAGTGAGAAGCCAGAAGACGAAGTTGCTACTCTAGAAGCAACTCATTCGGTCGGGGTTCCCTATATGACATACCATCTTCAAGACCAGCATGGAAAAGCTTTCGATATTTGAGATACTCCGAATATGCACCGGTCTCACCTATGACAGGGACCGTCAGAAGTACCCCAGAAACAAGAGACTTTACGAGGACGCCCTCATCGTCCACATACAAGAGTACTAATTGAAACTGTTCCAGAGGCAATGACATGAAATTCGCAACCACCAAAAAAGGGCTATTAAGGACCTCAGAAGTTCGACCCCCGGACAACAATTCCTCAACGCATTACATTTGTACCACTGGTTCGGCTGGAGCAGTTTTGTCCATGCGCTCAACATGGCCCAGCCATCTTAGGCGTTGAATCCGTAGACGCCCGACTAGACTCATGTCGCTCTACAGCCCGTACAATTCGTGGTTGAATCTTCTTCTCCAAGAACCTTCAACGCAAACAGGACCAAAGATTGAACGCAGAACTTTTCTCTCGAAGAGCCCTAGTGCGTCTTCATCCGTTCGTTACTTCATTAACGACTCGCTGAATTCGACCACTCACGTCAATGTCGTCCGCGTATGCTAGCAATTGCAGGGATTTTTGGAATATCGTGCCTCTGGTGTTGCCGTGTGAGTTTTGCTAGACCTTCTCAAGTTAAAAGTTGAAAAACTCACAAGAGAGCGCGTCGCCTTGCTTTAAACCTTTTTTGACATTGAAGGTCTCGGTGAGTTCGCTACCGACCTTGGTGGAGTAGCGAGAGTTCTCCATCGTCATCCTGCACAGCCTGACGAGTTTGGTAGGAGTGTCAAAACTAGACATGGCGTCTCTATGCACACTGTCATATGCGGCCTTAAAGTCGACAAATAGGTGGTGGGTGTTGATCTGCATCTATTCAGTCTTTTCCAGTTTCGGCCGAAGTGTGAATATTTGGTCGATGGTGGACTTCCCAGGCCTGCAACCGCAATGATAGGGACCTATTATGTTGTTGACGAATGGCTTCAGGCGCTCACACAAAACGGCAGAGAAGATTTTGTAGGCGATGTTAAAGAAACTTATCCTCCGATAGTTGGCGCAGTCAAAGAGGTCTCCAATCTTATGGACCGGTTAAATGAGTTAAATTCATTTTTAACGTCAAGTGTGTCTACGGCGTAGAATTTGTAACTGCCTCCTTTCCAACCGTCTAAATTTTACGGCTGATTGGGTTTTGTCTTAAGGCTTGAGTCTCATAGTTTGACGATCGGCCCATTTTAAATTTCTAGGGATATGCATCGTGTCCATCAATTGGCTTTAATGATAAGCTGTAGTCTGCTGCATATAGTAATATTCTAATATTTTGCCCCTAGAGTCGACCATACAAAGGGTGCCGACAAGATGGCGGATCATCCGGTGGTTTATTTCCTTTTGGTAGTAATACCGACCGCTGGTATTGACATAGTTCTGGAAATATTTCCCGCTTAAGCATGCATTGGAAACGTTAAGCAAAATGTCTAAGGACGATTTGGTATACCGCCTGGACCAGGATCCTTACGATTTTCTACCCTATCGGTGAGTTCATGGTTGTCACCGCTGGAATAGGTTCGCGTTCCGATTTCGCTTAGTAGAACTCCATCATGCTGAAAAGGGAACGGCGTCTTTTTGGCGTAGAGTTAAGACTTGGATAAGGACACGAATAGTGACTAAATGTTATTTTGTGTTCTCTTTCTATTTGATGAATTCATTCGTTTGTTTTGTTACATCGGTCAGATCGTTTTAATCGTTATTTTTTTATTCAATTATCAAAACAGAGTACTTACTGCCAAACGGTCTAAGTTCAAAGGAACAACTGCACCCAAATGCAAATAAAAACGTACAAAATAGAAACCGCTCCGAATTCGCGTGGGAAATACCAAAACGCACGCAAATGCTTCAACATGCTGACGCAGTCGAGGAAATCCCCTCAACTTCCGCTGTCGTGAGTTCATCCACCGTTCATCCCGCGAGTAATCTGCGATAGTTAAAGCGTCTTTCAGTCGAAATCCCCGTTTGCTGGCATCAGCAATCATTTTATTCTCATTTGCCGTCGTTACTCGTAATTTACTCGACTCGTGGTAATTAAGATCCGTTTACATCACGACCACTCCTTCGCCGAGCTGCGGTGCTTAATGTCTCATCATTGATCTCGACTGCTGCGCCAAGTCCCCCGCCCGACGGCTATAGATTACGGTTTTAATGCATTGTCTGTGTCGTTGCTGAAATTGAATTCACTGAAATCGTCTTATGGTCTCGGTGGATTCTTCGCTGATTGTTGATGGTGCCGCGTCGTGTGTGGAGCTTAGTCGATGATGACGGGCTGTACATCAACATCAACGTTATGTGACCGGCGAGCAGTTTGGGGGTGGCTTTGCTGCTTAAGTCTTGGCAGTGCGTATCGGTTGTGGCTACGAAAATGAGGGGACGTACTCGAGGGTGAGATCATGTTGGCGAAAACAATTCTTCCGAGCGTGAGTAGCCGAAGAGGAGTATCTTAAGTGTAGTGGACGGTGAATTAGAAGAGATGATGGGGGCAATTGAGATGAGATCCCACAAGATAGAAGGGAGCTTACAGGAAACCTCTGGCGTTGTGTCATCTGCATACGCAATCACTTTGCAGCCAAGCTCTTTAAGTGATGGAAGAAGGCCACTACTGACTACTGGGTTCCAGAGAAGAGGTGGATTCTTGTTGAGTCTATCCGATCTTGCATTTGGAACAGTGGCCCTTAAGTCACCAAAGTGTGAGTGATTTCGACTTAGAGAGTTTTTTTTTTGTAAGGAATTGTGGAGAATGCAAAAATATGATCAACAATAAATTCGAGCGTGGGACTGTTCGACTTATGGAGTGTCCGCTGTACTGGTGTACCCAATTTGTTTGATTACTCCTCCAACCAGTTGGTTAATCCGTGAAACGAGTTTCTGTTCAGTTCTAAGTTTCGATAGTTCCCATATGGATAACCCATTTACATGCAAAACACAAACCCTCGTCTGTTCCTTGAGTAATCACCAGCAATATGCGATGAATGCTGTTCAATTTGAATTGCCAATTGAAAGCACACTTACAGCTGACTATAGCTGCTTACCTGGATCTGAAGGGTCTAAGCGTGAGCAATTGTTGCCTTCCATCTGTGACGGTCCTGGGCACGTTGCATCCAATGATCAAGTCCCAGTTGTCTTATGTCCGTTATGAGTTGGCCATCAGGATTTGAGGTTTCCCTCTCCAACCCAAACCAGGAGCCTGGGATTCGAAGATATTCTAGCAGCGGATGTTTACCTTCCGGACTACAGCTCGACACATCGGTTGGGTCTTGTCTGCCATTCATCTTCATCGCAGACGGGAAGTCATATCAAATGTGAAATTTTTCTTCCAAAGGAACGAATAATCAGCTCGACAGTTTTGCTTCACGTCCCACTTTCGGCACATGGAGGAGGACTGAAAAGGAAAGCATTTGGTTGGGAGTACTGGTTAGTTCTGTATGTTTCCTGGAGAGTCATGCCACTTGAGAGATCTTGAGAGATCCAACAACCGAAGGCCGAACTAAGTTACTCCCACCGCAGGCTCGGATCTTTGGTCCTTCGTAACAAGTTCATCGGCGATATCATTTCCCGTGATCGCTTGGTAGCCCGGTCTTAGCGATTTGAGACTGCCGAACAAAGTCGGAGAAGACAGGCATTGCCCAACAACCCTGGAAGTGGTTAAGGGGTTGTGTAAGGCAAGCACACGGCGTGTGCTATACGCCGCCGCTTCTGCCTGTTCTTCACAATATTGTTGGTGACCTTTAGCGTCGCATATTGGAAAACCGATGCAAATTTACATAACAAGATGTGCAGTCTAATGTGGCCACCTACCACGATGGCGCCAGCCCTCTACTGTGGTCCTGGAGCCATCAGTGAACACTCGACTCGACACTCGACAGACCTTTCCTGGCTCAGACTTCGGCCAGAGTTAGTCCTGAGTGCAGGTGTACTTTTTATGCACTCATGCTCCGTGCGTCAGACTGCGTAGCAATAAGACTAGTTAATTACTTATCAGGCAGACGAACCATGAAGGGTCTGAGCCTGAGCAATTGCTGCCTTCCATCGGTGACGGTCCTATTCACGCTGCTTCCAGTCATCAAGGCCAAGCTGTCTTGCATCCGCGATGACTTGGTCTTTGTACTGGAGGTTCGGTCTTCCTCTCCTTCTCGAACCAGGAGGCTCGGATTCGAAGACCCTCTTTGCTGGAGCGTTGTTGTCCATTCGCTCGATGTGGCCGAGCCAGTGTAGTCGACGGATTTTTGCCTTCCGGACTACATCCACATCCTTGTACAGCTCGTAGAGTTCGCGGTTGTGTCTTCTCCTCCATTCGTCTTCCTCGCAGACGGGACCAATGAGCATGCTAGCAATGAGACTAGGTTCAAGGGAAATGCAAGGTCATGAAAGGTCCAGAGAACCACTTCTTTGATAGCTCATCGTCACGATGTGGATATCAAGGTGGTGCATCAAGAGCAAGCGTACTAGGTGAGACCCATCTGCAGACGACCTTTGTTTGAAGCTTTCTCAAGGCAAGTGTTACGTATTAACGTAAAAACTTTTTTTACCAAACGACCTATTCATATGAGAGAATAGGTTGTTCTTTTTGTCTTTGTTCTTTTTATGGCGCTACAGTCCAGGGTGAACCTGGACCAATAGCCAACTCAGCCAACAAGCCTCTCTAGCTGGCACGATCCTTTCTTGTGGATCGGGTAAACGATACAAAGTTTCCATTCGTCAGGCATAAGGTTAGGTAAGGTTATAGTGGCTCACTGCTAAGGGCAGTCACACTTAGGCCAGAGTGGGTGCATTATGATACCACTCGGCTTGACTTCTCCTAACATCGCAATCAGTTGGTGCTTCTAGTGAAGCGATTTATCTGGTTTATGCTTACGCTGATCAGCTCATTGAGGCCGCTGAAGTAGTAGGCCCCTAGGTGTAGGAACCTAGACAGATCACTACAGAAGCAGAGTAGGTCGTGCATGCTTTCCTCCGACCATCTCCTACAGATAAGTTGGTGCATGTACCCTACAAGCTCATCTCAAGCTTCCTTAAAGAGTTCTGCAGACAGTCCGTCTACACCAGCAGCTTTGTTCGACTTTAGTCTCGATATCGCTATCTTGACTTCGTCTAAATCGGGAGAACGGAATTCTCTTCTATCTTCGTCAATTGCGTGGAGTGGACCATTCTGATTGACAGCGGTATTGTAGTCCTCTTCGCCGTCTGTCTGCAGAAGTGATCCCTCCAGATCCTCACTATTGACTGCGACTCTACTACGAGTTGTCCCTCTTTGTTGCGACAGGCTTCTGTCCTTTTCACAGTCATGTCAAGATCTAAAATAGTTCTGATCATAGACCCCGAATTTGCGGAAAATTCCCTTACACTGCTAGAAAGCTGATAGCACCCATTTTCGACTTTATGGATTTTTTTCCCAGAGACGTTTAATTTCCAGATAGTATTAGTTGAGTCAGGCTCAGACCAGTCAATTTCGAACTTCTCGTGTAGAGAACAACTTCGTTTTTGACAGAGGGGCATGCCTGGTACACCAATCGTCTCTGTCTGCGCTATTGAACACACAAACGCTAGAAACGATCTGACAGAGAGGGTGGCTACGTTATCCGCAAAGGCCTGGAAGTAGGAGTAAGAGTTCTTGAGAGCAGTAGAGAGCCAATCAATACGTAGATTAGCAGAAGAGACAAGACCACCCTACGACTGCCTCTGGTAACCCCTTCCATTAGGTGCTGTCCATAAACCGCATCGGAATTGTAGTTCTCTTCATTAACATTGCTTTAATCCACCACACGAACGATTCATTGTGATTCACCGTGTTCTGTGGCCGAGTTATACATGCCATGAAATGTCGTTTTGTCAGAAGCACTCTCTTTATCGATGTCCAACGTGTACCCTTTCCTGTCTAGTGTACATTCGATTCTGCCAACGACGATTTTGAAGCGAAGTCTCACCGCGTTGGTAAGCATGTTGCATCTGAGACAGCTTATCGGTTTTGAAGAGGCATTTGATAGTGTTAATCGGGAAATTATAAAAGACATGCATGGCCTCAGCCAACTTGGCGTGCGAAATTAGAGACAGCTGGCTCTAATACCCTGTGGGCAATTAGAAGAAGAAGAGAAACAAGAAAACATTCATGATGGGTTCACACGTCACACAAAGGATAGCTGTTTGCGGAATTGGCAGACTACTCTTTATATTGGTGATAAGCGCAGTGCTACATACGGCCTGTGCAACAGGAAATGAAGGAATTCGATGGACTCTTACATCTGAACTCAAGCACCTTGACTCTGTGTCTCCTTGATCTTCACCAAAGGTGGAAAGGTAAGCAAGACCTAGACGTCCTTGTGCTGAAAATTGACTCGGCAAAATCAAAAGACCAAACTCATCAACTCATATATGTTGCTCTACAGACGTTGAGAGAGGAGAAAGAGTTTGCTATACCTTGGGAGTATTGTCTCAACCGATGGCTGAACCGAACTGGATGTAGGTAAACGCATAGGACAAGTAAAATATGCGTTCGGGATGCTATGCACTGATTGGCGAAGTAATTGGCCTAATCACCAAGCGAATGCCTGCTACTGTATGGATGTAGTACCTATCACAAGGAAGCTGCAAGCTTTTGTCAATAGGTGCCTACGCTACAGCTTAAGTTTCTACATCATTCTGGCCAAGCAGCATCTCTAATAAACAGTTTTACCAGAGCTGCCCATGAATCTGCAGGCACAACCATAGAACGACGAAAGTGGCAGTCGAGGGTTCACAATCTCCGAGGGGCGTCTGGTCCACAGCTAACCAAGCGCTGCAATGGAACTCGCTTACTCCGGATAGGGCGGCGGTCATGGAAGTATGTGGCACAGAACAGTTGAGAAGAAAGCATGTCAATGGGGGAATGAGTTGGAGAGAGATGAGACACATTTCCAGAAACCGCACTCGATGGGCGTTGCAGAGGCCCTAGGACCCACAAGGAAGAGAGGGCGAGATATTCCCGGAACCAGACGATGAATTTGCAATGACATTACTCACTAACACCTTCACTCACAAGAGAGGACAGTTCTTAGGTCGAAGTCATGTAACGGGTACCCTTTTAACGCATTGAATGGAAGGATAAGAGCCTTGCTGTGCCGAATTGAAGCATCGTGTAAAGTCCAACATTTCCTCAAACATACACCTTACCCTGCACCAACGACCGCGGCATGTCATCCAAGATTTCAAGCGGAAACTCCGCAAGACTTTAAAGACTGCCACAAGGCCATTTCGAATCCTTTATTGCCTCCGCTTTTTTCACCCTCGTGGCCGCGGTGGATTAACACTTTATGCCCGCTACTCAAGAGCGGATGTCATTTGGGAGCTCCAGTCGTTCGGACACCACAGAGATTACAAGTCATCCCGGCATTTTATTGCGCAATCCCGCACAAAAGAGAAAACCTCAAAGGTACGTCCTAGAAGGTCAACCCATCGACGGACACGCCACTCCAAGGCTAGACTCGATCTGCGGCTGAATTCCCGGTAGAAATCACCACCAACTGGCGGTCTCGTAAAACACAGCTCTCGCCGCGTGTGGGAGTGACATAAAAATTACTCAATTAGAACCACGCTCGCCCGGAGGCTCCGTCTAATCTTCAATTTTCGACAACGCGTCCTCGTCGAGTTAATGGCGCAGAAAATTTCAAAGCACTTTACTGCCCCGACCGCCCGGCGTGGCGATTGACCAAATTGAATTCATCGGCCCGAGCCCGGCTCCATCTGCGCCGATTGGAAGCCGAGCCAATTAGGAGCACATAATCAGTGTCAGACGGGAACACGTCGCACTCGCACGCACGTCGCGCTCGCCGAGTGCAGCCTCGGGGGACCCGGTTTATGGGGGAATAAATATATTTTTATGGCACAAATAAATTTGCGACAACCCCCTCTGGTGCATACGTTCACGTAGCTCCGGGTGCTGCTAATAAAAATTTATCGATCAACGAACACTTGCCCACACCGGGGACGGTTGCAAAGGCCAGGCTGGCAGGCACACACAGGGCCGCCCACGCTCCAACTCCCGAGCCAGGCTACCACAACAACTGGAAGTGTCAATAGCTGTTGTGGGTTATGTTCCTGCTTTGTAAGGACGGCCGTCACCCCTAGTCACGACAGCCACTCGAGTGGTTAGACACCATCAAACTGAACAGGCGACGGCGGCAGAGGCGGCGTTGAATTACGTTCCGGAAGTTGTAAACACATCACCAATTAGTCAGGCACCCGGTGGGAGGCAGGAAGTCCGTACGTCGCTGCAGCCATTGTGGGGGCCGTAATCAATAAAATTAGAAATCCAGCTTTGCCGGCGAGACGACGGGTGCAGAACGACCGCCCGTTCGTGGCAACCTCTCATCCGGAGTTGCGACTGCAGTTGTTTTAATTGATTCTCAAGAAAACTCAGAGATTGTGCCGCTCGAGCACAAGTGGCACCTGGCACGACCTTTGTTGCGCCACACGAGGTTAATTGGGTCTTATCCCCGTTTCCCGGGGGCTAAACGATCCCGGCGAACACGAAGCTGCGGCCGCAGTTCCCAGTCGTTGGCGGCGAGTCATTGGCATGCTTATTAATTTCCGCATTATTAATTCGATAAAGCATTTCCGCTGTTTACCAACGGAAGGGAAGTCAAGTGAAGCCGTTCGAGTTGTTTCTGCAATGCCACCCAATTAACTTGGCCTCGAGACACTGCTGTGCTGTGTGGGTGGGTGTACGGAGGATGGCGTTCACATACAGCGGAAGATTGAGGGGGATGACGGTGGCACTGTGGGCTCGCAGCGGGTGGCTGCTTGTGAAGCTTTGATTGAATGCAAACGAAGGTTTTCCGAAGGTGTTGGGTTTTGGAAAGGAGAGGAAAGACAAACAGCAGAGGCTGTTAATTTTGTGGAAAACGATAAGGCCCGGAGATGGGTGTCAATGTTCAATAGAAGAATCAGAGATGAGCTTCCAGACGTTTGTTAATTTAATAAACTGCAGAACGTACTTGTTCACTTATGTAGTCATCTCTGAGTCTCTGAATAGTGAATTGATGGAAAAATGAATTGTGGCAAACTATTTTTCAAAAATTTGGTGAGGCGATCAACCTGTCCAATTGACTCTTGCTGTCATGGCAAATATAATCACATGGACAAATGATCCTTGTTTTCTTATCACTTCTCTGCTCACAACCAGCACAGCCTAGAGCACTAACCACCACTAGTTCCATCATGTATCATGTATTCATCAAAATACAGAATAGAAAACTAGGCTTGGACTTGGATAACGGAGATCCCGTCAACAGGCAAAAATTGGAAAGACAGACAAGACACAGACTACGCTGATGATGTCTGCCTTTTTTGCACAGAATGAAAATAGAGAAAAAGTAAGCAATCAAGCCCTCATAGCGCTTTCAACTGTTCAGACAAAACACTGCAATCTGATTCGATGGAAAGGCACCATCACTGCTAAGAAGAAAGATGCGCCAATTGATGCGTAAACCATAAAATCAAACCGTACCTAAAATAAACACCTGCATTGGCAAACGGTTCAAAAGTCAATACACACTGAACTCGCATGGATGACTATTCTTAAAGTTTGTTCAATGGTCGTATATCGAATTATCACATTTATAATGGGCGGCATTCCTCAATTTTACGCAGACTGGATTCCCAGAACAAGCGACAAAGGTGTCCGGTGTACTACACTTACAAACGATGAGGCTTTTGTCAAAATTAACAACATTGAGTTCCTCGAATCAATTGGTAAAAAAGAACTCTTGTGAAAGCAGTTGACTTAACTGCCAGCATTTACCACTGAACTGGACGTTACGGCTCGGCGACCGTTACCCTTCAATGAGGCATATACTAAAATTTGGACGGAAGCGGATAAAATGATCTAGCAGTGAAGGAGGGTAAGAGAGATGTTCTTCCTGACCTGAAGAATGGACAACCAACATCGATGTCGACAGTACAAGGACCATCAACTCTGGCATCACACGTGGAGTAACTTTTCCAAACCACTATTTCTTTCGGTCCCAGAGGCAGTTAAGTAATAAGTAGCGAAAGATCTGGTTTAATACAATATTTTGACCATTTCTGTCCTGATCTATGGCTTTGAGGCCAAGGACAAACTCAAACGGAATGGACAGTGGGATGGGACAGCGTGGGTGTAGCACGTGGTGCAAAAGATGGTGCTATGGTGGTGCAGCAAGGGACAACGATCGGACTTGGTGGAGAGTCTTCATGGTTGATGTCTAGAACCGGACAGGAAGTAAGATGATGTTGCGGAGCTTGTTAATCGGGTTGATGTTAAAAAAAAAGGAACAAATTGGTCTGCCTCCAAAGAATATGTTTGTTTCAGTTCCGTAGTAAGAATGAGTAAACCAAGTGTTGAGCCACAATCATTGGTTTATAAGATCAGTCTCTAAAGCCCACAGCACCCTTTTCACCCTTGTTGTGAACTACACTAGAAGAGAATACATTTAAAGTCTCTACTCCCAGTTTGTCACATAAGGGAGACCTCAACCAACTTGCAGTCTGCATCGATGGTTGCCTACATGTGAAAGGGTAAGTGTTGCACATCAAACTCTGCCAATCCAGAGTGCTTAGGGTCATTCATTTGAAATACACTTTTGTTCGATCGCACAAAGAGATATTCATCTTCGGTAATTTTTTTCTCCCAGTCCTCTCCCTTCGGGTAGTGGTCGTAGAATATACCCGAGGTAAGGCATGCCTGTCTTAAAAGGCGTGTAAAATCCTGAGCTAAAAGCTAATGGTTTAGGAAAAAACCTACTCCGTTGCTTGTAAAAATTATGGTTTCAAGCTCGCAAACAAAGGAACAGACGGTAAGTGCCTTATCTTACTATAGATACTGCACAATAAGTCTTGGCTTTATAACAATGGCTGCCAGTCCCGGGATATTATGGCCTACTGGATGGCTTGACCAGAGGCTATAGTCTAGTGCCACGGGAGATCAGGCTTGCGCCCCTGAGACCCGCATAGGTTTCACCTGATCGCTTGCGGTTGGCCCCCAAAAGTCCCGGGGAGAAGTGGAGATATACCTGCATGTCTGGGAGGTAATCTTGTCTATTAAGGCTATGGGCATTTGCGACTCTCCGACGTGAAAGGTATTGATTCAAGTCTATGTGGAGTTGCAGATAACAAGCGGGTGCTACGGCCCAAAGAGTAGCAGATGTGTTAGATGGGTTCCGCCACCTTACCAAGCTGGATAAATAGGTCCATAAGCTTATTTCTAAATTTGGAACTTCAGATTCCTACTGAAGGCCCAGCCTCGTAAAATGGTCCAAAGATATAATGTCTTCGTGATATAAGCCTAACGGCAGGTGATCACGTAAATTACTTATTTCTGTCTGCTTGTCTGTCCTTCTATTCCATGGCGACATTTTTGAAGTGTAGTGGAAATTCTCTTGCATTTCGCACATACTTTGTATTCACATATTCACAACTCTCTCAGATGCAATCAAGGGCCAAGAGAGGAAGAAGTTGCATACGTCCTTACTCAATAATTTTGGTTCGATTGGGCAGTATAAGGAAACTCTTCTAGGGCTAGATGACGTTCGATAAATGAACGAAATCTACTGGGCTGCAGAAAGTCGTGGTTGTGGGATTGACACCCTGTAATACCCACCGCCCAACAGCGATGTGCTACTCCTGAGTCAGAGCTATTTGCCAACCAAACCCTTTTTATTCCCAAAATTCATATCAAAAGAGGATCCTTGACTAGGTCTTGATCTATTTAAAATGACTGACATTAATATTCGGTTTTTTTATCTGCATCATAGATCGCTGGCTGGGGAGGCATGTTGGTTGAGGTCCAGGTCCACCCCGGACTGTAGCGCCAATCAAAGAAGAAGAAGAAAATCATACATCCCATGGTCAGATTCTTTTGATAGTTTGAAAATATCATTCCTACACCATTAGTTGTTAATAGTTCGTAAAAACCATCCTCAAGTGCCAAACAAAATAAAATGGGACGCAAAGGAGGTAACACTTCGCTTGAAAAATGGGAGTTAGTGTCAAGCCAGCACTTAAACAGTGAATCATTGGCAAAATTGGGCATGAAGCCTAATATGGCCTGTGACATCGTTAGACGCTTCTCGCACTAAGGTCGTGTTAAGTTAAAGCAACAAAAATGTCAATACCCACGAATTATCACGGCGCGAAGAACGCATAATTATTAGAACAATTAAAGATAACAGCCGTTTTAGTGAACCTAAGATTGCAAGTCAGCTGTTGGTTGAATGTGGAAAGCATGGTATAGTCTACTATTCGCCGAATAATGAAATCAGAATTATTGAAGCCGAGTGGCAAGAAAATAGCCCTGCCTCAACCATGCACAACTGGAACATTCATCAAAAGTTTGCTGAAGACTATAAAAAAAAGTTTTGATTCTTGTTTTTAAGTTCTTAATTTTTCTTTATTTACACCATAACCTTTCAATCTGACCCGAAAAGGTTGAACTTGCTCTCATCTGCGAAAATTACATCATCCATACTGGATTTTTTCTCTTCAAATTGTAGACGAATGTCGCAGCTGTATGTATTAATGAAGGTATTTTTTACAGTGTTTCGAGTAAATTAAGTACCTTGTGGTAATGGTAAGTGATTTTTATTCAAAAACCAAGCTGGAAGGGAATGGGTTAAGAACCATTTGGTTTTGACCTGTATCTTTAATTTTTCACACATTCGGTGTAAAAGCCGAATATTATTGACAGTCACTGTACACGGAAAATGTGTCAAATTGCTTAGTGTTATTTTATAAGTGTGACTGGTCATTACGCTGCCGAAGAGACAAAACGGAAAATGGAGAAGCGGTGGCCATCTGGCATGAATCATTCTCGATGTCGAATCATCAGGTTTTCTAAATCTCGATGGATCCTGCTGCATCGATTACTTAAACACCACTACATCTGTTCAACTTCGAGAAAACTTTCGATTGAACCCACATGACATTAGATCGATTTCATCTGATCGATTGTGCATCTGATGATCCACAATCTAGAAGCTAAGGCAAACAGAGCATCATTATCATCCATAAGCCGCGCCCAAATTAAGAGCTTTCTACTCTAAATGTGGTCTCAGAAAGGAATAAAACTGCGTTTCGAGTGCTATCCGTGATCAGGACAAGTAATTCCATCGACTTGAGTGGCAGTACCTGGAAGATGGACACGATTATCACACGACAGCAGCAATCATTTGTTAACAATTGTTGTACAACCCACTTAAGTGCGTTTGTAAACGACGTGTGCAATTTTAAATGTGAGCCGGCTACTAGGGAGAAAGCAGTGGATTGACATCTTGCAGTGTAATCTGTGTACTCAGGCAACCATATCAGCGCGGCGAAGGAGACACAGAACAGTAGATGAGTAATCGAGTTTGTTAGGAGTGAGTTGGGGAAAGCACAATCGCGTTGCAGAACTCCGCACGCGGTGATGCCCAGCTAAAATTGACACCATAAGCTCCTCGAGGACTTAGAGGATATTATTGTAATCAAACGTAATAAATGAGATAAACGTGTTGATCCCTGTGTTCCCCTCCTCCAGCCTTCACACGCCGACAGAAAATCAATTGAAATGGTGGCGAAATAGTGGCAGTCCGGGGCGGTACACTGCCATCATAATTCCTCCCCGAAGTCGTTGTGTGCCAGGTGAACCGTGGATGCCGCACGAAATCCCTTTCGGATTAAACGAATTCTTTGCCGCTCCACACCTTCCCAACTCGATTAGACGTACGCACCCGCCACACCCCGGCCCCTCACTAAGTGAGAGCAATTTATTTTCACTCACATGCAATTAATCCCGAACACAAATTCATTGTGTGTGTCTTGCGTTCCTCAAAGTTAATAGAATTACCCGACGAAATTCAATTTATCTCTTAATTAAGTGGATCTACGAGCCAGCGTCGATTAGCCCGCCAGAGAGATGCGGAGCGCCTCGCAACTCGGACGGAGGAGCGCCTCCTGTCAAACGCCAGTTCGGTACGTAATTCCTCTATCGAATTTCTATTATCGCTGTGTCCCTTGTCGAGTCGGAAAATCTGAGGATTCCCATTCGACTGAGGAATACAGCGCCAGCCCACAAGCAAACAAAGGACTCTGTGTGTGTGGGCGGGTGGGTGGTTGGGTGGGCTGTGCGCAGTGACATCCATTAGCCGAGCAATGAGTAAATGAATCAATGGAGCACGACAGTTTCTGTCTGAATTGGGTACTTTCGGTGAGGACAACAACAGTGTCACGCCATTGAGTGTAGTTGCCGGGGGGAGATGGCTGCTTGTTTGGGGGCAACCGATGCGTAAGCCAGCCACACGCTCACCTATCGTGGTTGGGAAGATGCGTAGCTCTTCATGCGAAGCAGAGTACACACGGCACCCTGCAGGAACCACTTGAGAATAGCTCACAGAAACCCCCGGCGGGTTGATGGGCATTGACTGGCTTTCTGTGTGTGACGTTGCTGATTCACTGACGTCGGCCGTCGTTGGCTGGCAGGGACCATTTGTTTTTGCCTCCTTTTCTCGGGCTGGCACGAATTTGCGTGCGGTGAATGCGCAAGCAAATCTCGGGGATCATGGATACCAATGATGGCTGCCAAATTGGATTGTCAATGAATTGATAGTTGATTGCTGTGAGTTATTTCCTTCTTTTTTTTTCTCGTAAGTTTTAGGAAATGATTGACATGTTCTTCTGTTGCTGATGTTGCTTTGTGGGTATCTGCGGGGATAGTGAAATCAGCCGAACGTCATCGTTTGAATATTTGAGGGTGTATAGACTGGCCTGTCGAGGACTTAGAGCCTGTAGCTACGTCATGTAGAATGCTTGAGTTGCAGCAGTTGTGGCACTGAACTTACCGGATGTCGTGGGCTCTGGTCCCAGACATATCGACTGTGATTCATCATGCCGTAAGCCGATTGCCTTAAATTCGAGTGTCACCCATTTATACCGCATTCTGTGAAAAATGGGCACAGTTTACAATGCCTAGCGAGAAGAAGGAATCAAACCTCAGTCGCTTCGACCGCGTCATCGAAAGGTTAACGAGATTAGCCGCATTAGTACTATGGTTCCACACTGTCAATCGTACTTCATCTGCGATTCGCTGTTGAATCGCAATTAAATCGACCAATTTCTGAAGCGGATGGTAATCGATCATGAAAAGTGGTCCAGTTAAAACAACTTTAAACCAAGCCGATAGTGGTTGAGTTGCGACAGCCAGGAAAGTTTTGCTGTGTGTTTGGTGGCATAGGGAGGGAACCATGAATCGGACTGCCAGTGGGTAGGCAATTGTATTCCATAAGGACATCGAGACACCATCCACATCGACTGTGATCCGTCAGAAGCGCGGGGATCTTTGTTAGGATGGTATTGAGAACACACGCCATAGACTGGACTTGATCACAAGAGAATGATGTGCCAAATTTTTTTTCGAAAGAATTAAAGGTTTATTTTCCATCTTTCCGGTTCAGACATCAATTGCGAAGAGCCAATAAGGCGTAGTAACTTTCCATGCACTACTGCTCCTGTCAACTGCATTATGCTACATCTAGTAATAGACTGCTATCAGACTTGAGCAAAGTGCAAAATGTAGAAAACAGAATTTTATATGCATTTTTTTTTCCACAACCCCCAAACGAAAGAAAATACTATGCGGACTCTGCACATCAATTTCAAAGGATATGTCTGTGGGTAGATGCGGTCGTTCCACGTCTCACCTCCCGATCCATTGATTTTAAAGGATAAGCTGTGTTTCATCGAATGTTGTACCTGACACTGCACTTTTCCAAAAGAGGCCGTCACGCCAGAAATTGCCGATAATATCTATAAAAGGATACTGGACCATCGGGAAAAAATTCGATGGATGCTGATACTCTAGACATCTTGACTGAGCAAATTTTGTAAGAATATTTGTAGTCATGAAAAATTCTTAAACGCAACCATTTGTCCACTTGAAAGGACTGTTTACTGCAATTCAGCCGCAATTAGAATGAGTTCTTCCCACGTTCATCACAAGTCACACCTCACCAGAGACCAAAGAACAATCGAGAGACTGGGCTCCTGCTGGTGAAAGTGCACCAATGAGGACCAAGGTGATTGCGTCTGCCAACAACGTGATTATCGCAGTGTTTTGCGATGGATGATGTACCCTTCACATTGATTACCTCGAACAGTGTAAAAAGATTCTCCGGTGAATAGGATTTAGACATTTAGGCCAGATATTGATTTGAAACAGAAAACGACTGCATTTAACGAAAATACTGAACGGAACCACACACAAGTATCGACCATTACAAAAATCCGGAAATTGGGCTACGGACTGCTCCCCAATCGGCATACACTTCCGCCACAATTAAATGAGATGGACGGGAGAAATTTTGGCTCTAAAACAAACATCTATTATGAGCGGCTTGAGAAAACCCATTTTTACGTTACCAATAGGATTTTCGTTCGGTTCGATCGTGAATTGTAACGTTACACAACATGGTACAACTGTCAACTGTCACAAACTTTTTTTCTGCTCCCCAGTTACATGGACCACCATCAACAGCACGTTTACTCTTTGAACGCCCTTACAGAACTGTCGACATTTGTAGTTCCTCAATAACCGGAACCGGACACTTCCCTGTGACCTTGAAGTAACTACATCCGAAGGAAAATGTGGTATTTAATTAGGAAAAGAAAGTCAAAATATGTACATATTTCCAAACAAGTGACTTAAAATCCAAAAGAATCTTGAACAATCGACTTCTGCGAAAGTATTCATTTTTACGAGCTATGGCTTCTACCAACAGCCTAATCTTTACTACCAGGTACCATAAAAGAGTGCGACTCAACGGCCTTATTCCTCCTGAAGCATCGACACCATTAACCTGATACAGGATGAGGAAGGATGTCGCATTATCTACCATGCTGTACGCCCGAACAGTGGAGAGACAACTCCGATACGAATGGGATGTCGCTCGCAGCCTTGAGCATCTCCATCAGTTCAGTAGAGCCATCTCTGCTCGAGATAGGAAAGAGTGTGCTTAAGAGCGGCACTTTTACTGGTGGTTGCATCGACAATGGTGGCCAACTTAAATAGACTTTTTATTGATAAGTGAATTAGGCTAGTTCTAAGTACTTTTGTCTAGCAAGTAAGTAACCATTTAAAAAAAAAAACTAAATTACATGAACAAAATATATTATAATTACTTCAAACATTCTGACACAGTACGCCGACCTCGGTGTGACCATAAAGAAGCAATAAGTGACGAGTGAAAGTTCTAAGAAATGTCCGAGATATCGCAGACCTAGGTCATTGTAGCAAGATTTGTCCATAGCTCATGTGACGCATGCAACTAAATACGAACTTCGACCAAATTGTTGTTTGTCACGAAGACAGACAGTTCAAATCTACCGAAGCTTCCCGCTAGGTATGGTTGAAGACTCAGTTGCAAAAATAAATGAGGATCTGAGCTATATAGCTAATTGGCCTACCGACAACTGTCTCATGCTCAATCCTGACAACCAAAGCCATCCCACTCTCGAAACAATCTCCTTTTCTATCCAATTTTTTCGTCAATAGAACTCAACTCAACGATAAGAGAATATGTTACATGTGTAAAAAAAACCTTGGAATAGTGTGCAATAGTGAATTGACATGGATTGACCACATCGATAGCGTAGCTTCCAAGATACATGCATCCCAAAGAGGCTTGTCAATCAGCAAATATATTCTCCCTCCAATTTCAAACTTAAACTCGCCAGAGCACTCCTAGCGTCAATTTTGACATGTGGATCCGAATTGTTCGCTGACTGCGGTTATCCTTCTTCCTAAAACTTGACAAGAGCAATCAATGCCACAACCTACGCAGGTATCAAGGTCTCGGTCTCGAAACAACGTCGTATTCCCCTCGGATGCGAATCGGAAGCATTATTAGGCTACTTCTTCTTCTTTGTGTGGCGCTACAGTCCGGGGTAGACCTGGGCCTCAACCAACATGCCTCTCCAAATAGCGCGATCTCTGGCTAGCTGTCTCTAGTCTCGCACACCAAGTTGGTTGAGGTCCTTCTCCACTTGGGTGCGCCACCTTAAACGCGGGCGCCCTCTGTTGCGTTGCCCGACAGGTTCGGATTCGAAGATTCTTCGGGCCGGAGCTGTGGTGTCCATACGCTCTACATGACCTAGCCACCGTAGGCGTTGGATCCGCAGACGCCTAACTAGGCTCATGTCGCTGTACAGCCCATACAGTTCGTGGTTGAATCTTCTCCTCCAGAACCCGTCAACACAAACAGGTCGTGCGTAGAACTTTTCTCTCAAAGAGACCAAGGACTTCTTCATCCGCTTTCGAGATTGTCCATGCCTCCGCGCCGTATAGCAGGACTGGGATGATCAGAGTCTTATATAGAGTCAACTTGGTTCTTCGAGAGAGGGCTCTATTACTCAATTGCCTCTTGACCTCGAAGAAACAGCGGTTGGCAAGAGTTATCCTACGCTTGATCTCGGTACTGATGTTATTTGTACAATTTACTCCGGAGCCGAGGTAAGTGAAGTCCTTGACTACCTCGAAGTTATAGCTGCCCATTGTGACGCTCTGTCCAAGACGTCGATGTTGTATGTCCTTTTTTGAGGACAGCATATACTTCGTTTTGCCCTCATTCACCGCCAGACCCATTTTAGCCACTTCCGTCTCAATGTTAGCAAAAGCCTCACTGACGGCTCGCTGAGTTCTGACAATCACGTCAATGTCATCGGCGTATGCTAACAATTGCACGGACTTCTGGAAGATCGTGCCTCTAGTGTTGGCGTGTGAGTTTCGCACGATCTTCTCCAGGACGATGTTAAAGAAATCACATGACAGCGCGTCGCCTTGTCTAAAACCTTTTTTGACATTGAAGGTCTCGGTGAGTTCGTTACCGACCTTGATGGAGTAGCGAGAGTTCTCCATCGTCATCCTGCACAGCCTGACGAGTTTGGCAGGAATGTCAAAACTAGACATGGCGTTGTGTAGCTCGTCTCTATGCACGCTGTCATATGCGGCCTTGAAATCGACGAACAGATGGTGAGTGTCGATTTGCATTTCTTGGGTTTCTTCCAGGATCTGCCGTAGTGTGAAGATTTGGTCTGGTGTGGACTTTCCTGCCCTGAAGCCACACTGATATGGACCTATCAGATTATTAATGAACGGTTTCAGGCGGGTACACAAAACGGCAGAGCAGATCTTATACGCGATGTTAAGAAGACTGATCCCTCGATAGTTGGCGCAGTTGAAGGGGTCTCCTTTCTTGTGGATCGGGCAAACGATACTGAGATTATTAGGCTACAGATCGTGCATATTACTCTTCAAAATTGTTCACAAGAAACAGAAAAATGATCTTTTTGGAAAGATCAATTTCTGTCGATTGGGTCGTATTATTACCTTAAAGCCCTCCATTCATACTTGTTTAATGTCACGCAGGAACTTCCTTATTCATGCTGTCCGCCTCTAGAATCACCTACCTTCACAGGTACGGGTACACAGACCGAGTTCAGACAATTTTGTAACGACAAGCCGAGGAACTTGTGTGCATGACGGAGAAGTTCTGGAACCACGCCAATCAAACTTTAACACACAATCGTTTCAATGTTTAAAAATGAACTGTGCACTGTTTAAATTCTGTTTCCTGACTTAGTGCACGTTTCAGCCCATCACAGAACGACTCACGCCTTCAACAGCCATTAATTGTGTGCCAGCCCAAGGGAACTTCGATTAACTTTGCCGCATGTCACTCCCAGTCGTCGCCCCTTTATCCACGCAACGACTGCAATCACACGAAATTCGACACACTGCTCGTTAATTTTTACGTATTCCCACCCAACGCAGTGTTGGTCCTTGGCCATTGACATACCATGAATTCTCGTCGAATATGCCGAGCGATGCACATCATGTGTTCGATTTAATCAGCTCCATTTAATGGCTCCCGAACCCACGTTACGCCGCCCGAAAAGGAATTAAAGCTTCCCCATCCAATTACGCCCACAATCTCGACCCCCACCTCCGCCGAGCAGCAACAGAAGACGCCGCGGAGCGGCGTTAAACAATTCAGCTCAGCAAACTAATCAAAATGAAACAAATCCCTCTAATCACTGGACGCGCCATCGTGGAACCCCACGCGGTCCGCCCAGCCAGCCAGCCAACCGCCATGCAATTTATGTATCCGCCGAAGCCATCACGTAACTGGGTTCCGATAAATCCACGAGGAGAATTCCTCTGTGTTCCACGGTTCGCCTCCGAGGAGCGACGCGACGTCTTGGCATTCTCCCCGTGACCTTGGTGTCTGCCTGCAGCCACGCCGTGAACCCTCTCACTCCGTTCGACTCCTAATGAGAATCGCATTAACGCCAGTGCACGGGGAGGTTGGGTGCCGGGTCAAAGGGGGGCCCTCAGATGGCACCGAACAGATTTTGCAGTAATGTGGAATAACTTCGAGTCTTGAATGCGCTCTAATTGAATGTCTGACGTCGCCGGGCCTTAATCCGCAGTCCGGGACGCAACGTGTCGCCACTTAACGAAGTCAATTATGTTGACGGGCACGGGAACTCGGGGTGAACGGTTGACACTTGTGTCATGTGTCATGCCTCGATTGGCATCATGTTCACTTTCAGTTTCGATGAGGACTGTCGATTGGCAGCTGATGCATCAACAATGGTCGTTGCGGCGGAGGAGGTGGGGTGGACAGTGACATGTGGACGCTTTAACTGGCTGCAGGTACAAGCTGACAGACACTTGGCACTGAAGAGAAGCACGTTGACTTGGGTTCCAGTCGCACTCTGGGAAATGCACGATTGTGTGCACGGCTGTGTGCAGTGGGGGTGGCGCTGATGGGATTGTATGCTTCAGAGAATGTCAGCGGATGTCGAACACGGGACAGGTGAGAACAGGACTACTGTCATGGGAAATATAGAGAATTGAAGAGACGTTTGACGGCAGGAAGACTGTTGTGTGTTCAGGCTCCGCATCCATTGGATCGATTGCATTTGTGCCGCTTGGCAAACGAACTTGAAGATTTGAACCGAGACAGACTGCCGCTTGAGAGCGTGTCAAGGATCGCGTGCGTCTTTGTGTAGTTCACAGAAAAGGTGGTATTCATCAAGCATACTCAACAATAATTACTCACACTTTTTCTCTCGAAAGAAACAGCCGATTTATAAAGATCATTCCAATCCATCATTGCATTTCCTTGTTCCTTTTGCAACGTTGCGTCTGCAATGATCTCAGAAATGGGATACGAAAAACTTGGCCTTGTGGAAACTGGCTGGAAAATGTGCTGAACTTTTGAACCCATGACATTCTTCTAGAGGCCGCGTAGACAAGTATACAGAAATATCTTCCACATTGTTGCACAAGACACGCTTTTTGAAGACTGGTGTCGCAAAACAACCCTAAGATTTGAAGTCGCCGCCATTTGTGCTGCAAATTATTGGCAATGCCGGCAATAAAATTTGACAGCTGATAGTTTAGAGCGTAATGGCCCAACAACGTGTTTTCATATTTGAACAATGTTCGTAGTCGGCATAAAACTTCCCTCCACTCGTGAGAGAACAATAGCACGCACAACGCGAGTGGTTGCTGAGAAGCTAGGACTAGGAACTCTATGGGCTGTTGCGCCACCCATGTTAAGTTATAATTTAAGGGTTCTTACTAACATTTTATCATCTTGCTACATTTATTGCATTAGGTAGTGATGATTATGTAGTGATAGCTGCTTCGCTGGCAGCTGGCAGCTATTCAAGCCGTCTGTCTATGTTTTCTTAGATCTCGCGTTTGGCTTGTTTGTGTCACATCAGCGTCATTTTAGCTTTTTAGACTCAGGACTAAAATAATTACTCTACCCACACAGTCAGGTAGCATGACAGCTATAAACGGACGATAGGACGCAAGGACGACAATGCTGTCTATTCATATTTTAGCTGACTCAAATATGGACCTAGTGCAGGAAGATAATTTTATGACCAAATTCAGATCCCCCTGACATTTCCAGAACGTTGGATCTGGTAACTCGTCTGCAAATCCTTCATCAGCAGAGTCTAATATGAATGTAGGCGCTAATCCAATGGCCGATATAACACACTGGTGATACACAATTCAGCTGTGAATCGTCACCTCTGGGACGCTTTCGATAGTGGCTTTAATGGCTCTGGGCGATATTTTAATTTTGAGACAATCATTGTCTGGTGGGTGTAGTGTAATCAAACGTATACTTGTCGACGGTACGACGACGAAGCCACGATGTATAAACCTAATTAAAATTACAGGAGAAACCTGGTTCCAGTAGGCTCACAGCTACAACCGACTATATACCTCCCTCTCTAGACCCTTCTGACTTCTCACAAAATCAAAACTTGTCACGAAATGTCGCGACTCACTGAACTACAGCTCACTCGAAGGGAGTGGAAAAGCGGATTAATTGACCAGACAAGGATCTGAAATGGACGCTGATGTATACCAGTAAGAAGTGAGCGTCAAGATACAAATTTCTCGGTAGGGAACATTTGTTGTGAACGAGCCCTTATTTTTTTTGTTTGTTTGCTATCACATCTGTGAAAAATAGTTATTGAACAGACATTGAACAGACAAAATCATATTTTTTCATCGTGTTAAAAATGTCGAATTTTGTACCAGAAAGTGATGATATGCGGAAGGCATTCATTTTTTGTTTTTATTTGAAGAAAAGTGCTGCAGAGTCGCATCGAATGCTTGTCGAGGCATATGGTGATCATGCTCTAGCAGAAGCAACATGCAAAAGATGGTTTCAACGGTTCAGAAATAATGATTTTGATGTGAGAAATGAAGAACGTGGGAAACCACCAAAAAAGTTTGAAGACGCCGAATTGCAAACGATATTGGATGGAGATGACACTTTGAGTCAAAAGCAAATGGCAGCAGTGTTAAATGTTGCACAACAAACAATTTCTGACCGTTTTTACTTTCCCATTAATAATTAGTGTCTTATTTTCATACCGGTGCACCTAGTATGATGTCAATGTCGTCGGCTATAATCGCTATAATCGGTATAATCGTCACCGACCTTGACGAAGCAACGGGCGTTCTCCATCGTCATTCTGCAAGCACGCACGAGTTTTGCAGGGACGTCAAAGCTAGACAAGGCGCTGTATATCTCGTCCCTATAACCACTGTCATACGCGGCCTTAAAGTCGTTGAATCGGTGGTGGGTATCAACTTGAAACTATTGGGTCTGTTCCAAGATTTGCCGCAATGTGAATATTTGGTCAATTGTGAATTTTGCTGGCCTAAACCAGCACCTGTTGACGTATGCCTCCAGGCGCAGTTTAGAGGGTCTCCTTTCCTTAGGATCGGGCAAACGATGCTCAGATTCCATCCGTTGGGATTTTACAGGTGAGTTGGTGTATGTACCTCTACCGATGCACAGCTTCGATGCACTTCACTTTGGCGATTACTGCCTGTTATGATCCCTATTAGTAATAATAGTAATAAATGGGTGGCGCTACAGCCCGTAGACGGCCAGAGCCTAGGTTCCCAGCAAGTTGTGCTGGTTGTCCTCTCACGATTTGAAGGGGCCTACCAACATAGGCGGACACATCAGTGCAACCACCAATCAGCACAATATACCAGATCATATATGACACAACCATAAAAGATGTTAACCCGTCTGGGCTTGCGAGGAACAAACACACAACAAGGTCATAGTGGCCAGAGATCAATTTTGGCAAAACAAAGCAGCTTCTGGTGTTGGGCCGAAGCTCGATCCGTGTGCTCGTCGAAGAAATGACAGGACACTGTCCGATCGAAGTAATGCTCCGAAAATAGAACCAGACATCCTGTGATCTCTGCCGGAGTTGCGGCGACGAGGAAGGAAGATAATTCAAGGTTCCTCGATGCAGGAGAAGCCTAAGCGCCAAGGGCGATTCTGCGACGGCTCTCCACTATGACGTGATCTTCAGAATCTGCGCCTGACTTCACTGGGCCACAGATTCCTTACAGAGCCTTCGGATAGAACGATGGCAGACGGTTCGGTTCTTTTGAAATTCATAAAGAACACGTGCCACAGGTTAGAGAGAACTGTGGACTCCACTAATGAAGATATGTACAAAGTGAGCCCTTTGGCCGTCGGGTGAAGGCTGTGGTCAACCACCACACTTCCCTTCTTTAAACCAGGCTCAACCTTCAAATCTGATTAAAATCTAGTACTTTTTTTACGAATTCTGATGATCTGACGGCAATGTTTTGCAAATCGCTTAAATTCGGTTGGGAATAGTGGGCATTGGCCACTGGAAAAGGGTTGATTTACATGCTGCGAGGGTCGGTAACGAACGAGTCAGTTCTCTTCAACGTACATCCAAATTTTCACCTCGCCTTCCCACAAGACACCTCTGAAATGGAGCATCTGTCCACCTTCCCGTTCTGAGATCGAAAACAGAAGCAACCACTTCCCTCATCCCCTTCCACTGGCCTGTTCTCTCCTCCACTCCCACAACGCCTTATGATGTATTCCACTATCTCACCGATTATTCATTTACTAAGCTTTCGTGTCCACATTCATTCTCTAAGGCTAACACGCTGCTTTCTTTCTTTTCAGGTTCACCTTAACCCACGCGACCATATATCAAGAGCATCTGTCAAGCGGGCCCTTTTGACGCGAACCAGCACGCATTAGCGAGCTCTCATTGAATCCCCCACACAGTCGCGCCTGGATTCAATTATCCAACTGCCCGCCCAGCTGGCTGGGAACACACCGAAGCCAGAGATAAAGCATAAATACTTGAGAGCGCACGGGGAGGCAGTTGAATGAATACTCAAGCGTCGAATGTTGTCAGATGATGTGGGCAAATCAAAATGACAGAGAACCCCCCTTCGGTGTCAGCGGCAGCAGCAGCAGCAACAACCACATCAACGAGAACGACGAGCCCACCCGGTACAATCAAGGCCACCAACGATGATGATGATGGTGGCGTGCGACGAATAATTCATGAAATCGATTTGAATCACAGCAAATTGGATAACGCACTACACGCCGACGATGGCCATAGCAGGCGGCAAACCGCTGCCATTCACAACGGCACTGCGAAGGGCCGCAGCTCCCCAGAAGCGCAGGGCGCACTGAGTTCGGTTCCAACAATTAAAGATCCATCATCGTCGTCATCGTCATCGCCTGCACTGAGTGCCCGCAGTCCACGGAGGGACAACGACGACGACGACGGCGTCACCGAGTGTGTGGACCGACGGCAAATGGACGAGTCGGTGTCCACTCAGCGTCAACAGGCGCAGCACCAGAGAATGGGAAGTGTGTCGGGCATGGCTAATTCGCCCACACGTGTGCACTTGTCGCCGCTTTTTGTCGGCCAGCCGACTGACGGCAGCAGCAGTGCCTCTTCGAATGGCGGCAGCAGGCAGGCCACCGCGCAGGACGTCGACGAGGTGGCCAGGCTGTTCGAGGAGAAACCGGAGGCGTTCGAGAAATGGCTGACGGAGAGGGCTCCGTCCGAGGCGTTGCTGCGTCTGCAGGACTTCATCGAGAGCCGCCGGCCACCGAAAAGGGCATCGGTGACGTCGGATCTGTTCCAGCAGTGGATGCAGTCATCGCCTGTTCAGGTGAGTGTCGTTTTAAAGATGTGAACCCTTTAAGTGATAGTCCTTGAGGCGCTAAAAAGCGTCTTGAAGCGGAAAAGGGTTTTCGATCAATAAACACGAGCATTTGCCTGTGGTTTGCGTTCCCCGGGGAAACCAGTTGCATGTGAAGTGTTCGCCAGAACCACCTCGATGCTCATTTAAATTGGATTGAATTGGATTCGATTGGATTGCGGGGGAGGGAGTTTTGCGGAGAGCGCGATTATCATCCCCCTTCATTCGCTGGCAGCACACAATGGGTACCATCTGTTGAACTGCTTCGGTTATTGACGCTTTATCGCACAAACGCTGATTAAGGAGATGAAGATGGGCGACTGTAAAGCGGAAGGAGACCTCCCGACTGCCGAGGGGAGTTCGCTCAAGTAATTCTTGAAAGACGTGGTTTTTCTTGAACGTCAAGTGCTGGGATTCAAGATGTTCTCAGATGCGTTAAAGTTGTCATTTGCTTTTGATCATTTAGAGCGGAGTTGCTGGTTTTCGAGATGAATCTGACGATGAGTTTAAAGGCAAACGGGTGGATTTTGAGGAGACTGGTCGTTTGGACGGAGGTTTGCGAGTTAAACAGCATTCAGTGTTACCCCAGGGACTCTATAGAGTCAAAAGGACCTCCGCTTGACTCGGGGACTCATCATTTTTAGATTTGGCTCATTTATCTTAAGGGTTGAGGCTCACAACAATCCGCATCAAGGCTGCATTCTGCAACATCAGCTTAATCGGCGTCCTCGCCCCAACGGAGTATTAAGATGACGATAGGAATGACATATGGTCAATGCACTAGCGACGATACCAAGGCCGTTCTAGAACATTTGAATGCAAAGCTGGGCTAGGTAGACGTCTTGCTAGAGTCATCGGCAAACGCAGCCTACATGACAACACTTACGAGAATGTACTCAAGCCTTTTGGCTTCGTGACGGGGCGAAACCTATTACGCGGTTTTCTCAACATTGTCAAAGCGGCCATCCCCTGATCGATCAACCCTCAACCAGATTGATCACATTACAATCGGCATCAGACAGTCCTCCAGTATTCTCGATATGCGAACGTTTCGAGGTGCTACCTTCGACTGAGATCAAGGACCAAGGTCAGAACTCGGATATCGATAGTATACCGGAGAACAGCAAGACCACAACGTTTGACATCAGAAAGCTATAATCGCAATCGACCGCTAGAAATCCCGACCGAGTCTGCCTGAAACTCTCAGAAAGTCCAAACCTGCCAGGCTAAACACCATCCTAAAAAATCCCATGCTTTGACAATGATTGCCGGCAGGTGCATTTATCGTAGCAGGCAGCATATAAGAATACGCTCTGTGGGCGGTAGCCTGGACTAAAACTGCTGCTTTATGTCTTCTTCTTATGGCGCTACAGTCCGGTGTGAACCTGGGCCTCAGCCAACAAGCCTCTCCAGGTGCCACGATCCTTAGCCAGCTGCCTCCAATTTCGCACTCCAAGTTGGTTGAGGTTCTTCTCCACTTGAGTGCGCCATTGGCTTCGTGGCCGTTCTTTATTGCGCTGTCCCACTGGTCCGGAGTCGAAGACTCTTCGGACTGGAGCAGTGTTGTCCGTACGCTCTACATGGCCAAGCCATCTTAGGCGTTGAATCAGACCAGATTAGACTCATGTCGCACAATTCGTGGTTGAATCTTCTTCTCCAGGAACCTTCAACGTAAACAGGACCAAAGATTGTAAGCAGAACTTTTATCTCGAAGAGACCAACTGCGTCTTTATCCGCTCTTGAGATTGTCCAATCTTCCGCGCCATACAGCAGGACAGGGATGATCAAGGTCTTATATAACGTGAGCTTGGTCTTTCAGGAGAGGGCTCTTCTACTCAATTGCCTCTTGAGCCCAAAGAAACAGCGGTTGGCAAGAGTCATTCTGCTTTTAATCTCGGTACTGATGTTGTTCGCACTATTAACTTGAGAGCCAATGTAGATGAAGTCCTTTACTACCTCTAAGTTGTAGCTGCCTATGGTGACGTTTTGGCCAAGTCGTTAATGTTGTGTGTCCTTTCTTGATGACGGCAAATACTTTGTTTTGAACTCATTCACCGCTAAACCTATTTTTGTTGCCTCCGTTTCAGTACAAGCAAACGCTTCATTGGCGGCTCGCTGAGTTTGGCCAATCACGTCAATGTCGTCCGCGTATGCTAGCAATTGCACGGATTTTTGAAATATCGTGCCTCTAGTATTGGCGTGTAAGTTTTGCACGACCTTCTTAAGTACAATGTTGAAAAATCACATGACAGCGCGTCGCCTTGTCTAAAACTTTTTTTGACATTGAAGGTCTCGGTGAGTTCGTTACCGACCTTGATGGAGCAGCGAGAGTTCTCCATCGGCATCCTGCACAACCTGACGAGTTGTTGTCCACTCGAGAGGTTCAATAAACATGAAGGGAAGCACTAACTACAAACGCAGGCAGTCCGATCTTAGGTTCAGGTCCTGAGAAAGTTTTCTCTGATCCTTGTTTGGAAAGGTCATCGGCGATCTTATTTCCAGCGATTCCATGGTGTCCTGGGGCCCAGATGAGTTTTAAGTGAATTTTGACTGCCAATCAGGCAGAGGTTTCATTCCTGAACCTAGGACGTCGTTTAAAGGGTTGAGTGAGGCATGAAGCACATTATGGCTGTCACAACAGACGCAGATACGTCGTTCACATACTTCAAAGGACTATAAGGATCAGTGTTACCACAAGTAAAACTTATTTATGAGTCCCAGAAGCTTAAAAAACGAGTCATTTTGAAAATAAATGAGTCTCAACAAAGGTTATTGATAACACAATTCCTCCTTATGTGTAAAATTGAACTGGTTTGTTTTATCTTTGTTGGAGGTTTTAATACTACACTGGAACACTCAGACTCAAGACTGGTGCATTGTACTACCAGACACCAGCCTATAGTTCCATAGAAAGACCAGCAGGCGCTTCTGTGATTAAAAGCCTACAGAATCATCGCTCGCTGAGGACTTGCCACCTGATCCAAGCAAAATCGGGCTAGTGACAGAGAAAGTGCTTTGCCATGACGTCGTCCTCTGCACAGGTGTGGCAGAGGGTGTCTTCGGTTAAACCAATAACATTTAAATTTTGTGGCTCCTTTTTGCACCGGTAAGTCGTCTACAGTCTTCTCTGTCAAGGGATAACAAGAATGCCGCTTGGTCTGTCTACATCCTTGAGACTCATGCCATCATCTGATAGATACAACCATCCCTAACCACAGACGCAGGTAGTGCGAGCGCAGGTTCAGACTCTGAAAAAAAAATATTCGTCAGATCCTTGTCTAGCAAGTTCATTTCCAGCGATTCCTTGGTGTCCTGGGACCAGGATTAGTTTCAGTGAATTTTGACTGCCAATTAAATTCAGAGAGGATTTATATTGCTTAACTAACTTGGGAGTGGTAACATGGTTGAGTAAGGCCTAAAGCACGACCCATTCACCTGTTTGAAATATAGTTTGTAGCCATTAGGATCGCATAAGTTTCCGATTGGAAGAACGGACCCATGTTTACTTATTAAGGTGTGCAGTCTAATGTTGTCGCCCCTTGGAGCCATCCATGAAGATACGACTACATTCCTTTCCTGGCTCGAAGTCTGGCCAGAGCCATTCCTGGGTGCAGAACTAGTATGTGCTCAGGCATTTTAAATGAAAGCGTTCAGGAAATATTAAAGCGTAGTTCACACCTTGCAAAGTTATGAAAATGGCAATGTGAAAGAGAATTTGTAATTTTGCTCTTCAAAAAATGAGTCCCCGAATCAGACTAAACAAAAATGAGTCATATTGACTCTATAGAGTCCCTGTGGTAACACTGCTAAGGATACAAGTAAAATCAGAAAAAGACACTGATTTTCGGTTCTGCACGTGGAATGTGAGGTCTCTGAACAGACCACGTGCAGCCGATGAACTCGCGGAGGCCCTGGACTGCTACAAAGCAGATGTCACCGCCATCCAGGAGATGCGATGGGATGGGCCGGGCAAAAGGAAGATGAGAAACTGCGACATCTATCTGATTGCTACAAAGAGGGAAGGCAGCGCTTATTTGGATGCGTTGTTCGAGGCAGACTTAGGCAAAAAGTCTTAAGCTTTGATTATATCAGCGCCTCATAATAATCCGCATCAAGGCTAAATTCGGGAACATCAGCCTGATCGACGCTGCCTGCACATTCAATAGAAGAAGAATGGAAACGTTGTCAAAAAGTCATCAAAGAAGCTGCCACTGATGTGCTGGGTTTCACGACACCACCCAGAAGGAACCCATGGTTTGACGACGAGTGCAGGCAGGTACATGCAGCCAAGCAGGAGGCCTACAAGGCAACGCTGCATCGAACAACGAGAGCTGTTCGTGAGCTCTACGAACAGAAGAGAAGGGAAGAGCACCGGCTTCTCAGAAAGAAAAAGAAAGAGCATGAGAAGCGCGCGGTCGTTGAGATGGAGAGGTGTTACGACAGGAAGGATGTCCGAAAGTTTTACCAACAGGTAAAACAAGTATCAGGAAGGTACAGACCTCGGACCGAAGCCTGCAGGGACGAAACTGGTCAACTAGTAGTAGAATCGCAGTCGATGCTGAGAATTTGGAGAAATCATTTCTGTAGACTGTTAAACGGCGATGACGGCACAAATTCCGCTGTCAGGCAGAATGTTTCACTCAATTTGGACGATGACGGACGAGAATTCCGTCCCCCCGATTTAGACGAAGTCAAGATAGCGACATCTAGACTGAAGTCGAACAAAGCTGCTGGAGCGGACGGATTGTCCGCTGAGCTGCTTAAGGCAGCTGGAGATGACCTGGTTGGGCGCATGCACCAGCTCATCTGTAAGATATGGTCGGAGGAAAGCATGCCCGACGAGTGGAATCTCAGTGTCGTTTGTCCGGTCCACAAGAAAGGAGACCCCTTTGACTGCGCCAACTATCGGGGGATAAGTCTTCTTAACATCGCTTATAAGATCTTATCTGCCGTTCTGTGTGAACGCCTAAAGCCATTCGTCAACAATGAATGGCGTTTGCTGGCATTGAAGCGGAAGCGGCTAAAATGGGTCTAGCGATAAACCAGGGCAAAACAAAGTACATGCTGTCATCAGGGAAGGACGCACAACATCGACGTCTCGCACAGAGCGTCATATTGGCCAGCAGAAACTTTGAGGTAGTCAAGGACTTCGTCTACCTAGGCTCCGGAGTAAATAGGGACAACAACACCAGTACCGAGATCAAGCGCAGAATTACTCTTGCCAGTCGCTGTTTCTTTGGGCTCAAGAGGCAATTGAGTAACAGAGCCATCTCTCGAAACACCAAATTGACCCTGTATAAAAATCTGATCATCCTACTCCTGCTCAATGGGCAATGAGAGAAAAGTTCTGCGTACGATCTTTGGTCCTGTTTGCGTTGATGGCGTTTGGAGGAGAAGGTTCAACCACGAACTATACGGGCTGTACAGCGGCATGCACCTAGTTAAGCGTCTTCGGATCCAACGCTTAAGATGGCTAGGTCATGTAGAGCGGATGGACACCACAGCTCCGGCCCGAAGAGTCTTCGACACCGAGCCATTGGGACAGCGCAACAGAGGACGTCCTCGCACTAGATGGCGCACACAAGTGGAAAAGGACCTCAACCAACTTGGTGTGCGCAACTGGAGGCAGCTGGCGAAAGATCGTGCTGGCTGGAGAGGCATGCTCTTTGAGGCCCAGGTCCACCCCGGACTGTAGCGCCAATCAAAGAAGAAGAAGCAGTTCTCTAGGAGAGACTGTAACCACGATATACCATACGGATCGTTCTCGTAACCCAACTCAATTTTTTTCCTGTCTTTTGCCACATATGTTGCAATGAAGTCCGCCCCTGAAGGCGAAGAACGGATTTCTTTCGTCAAGAATAGGGAGTGCTTCAGACGTCTCTTAAATGTGGACAACTCCTGCAACACAGAACACCATTTCGGCTTCATATTCTTTTAAACAGCTCTTAAGTCGGTTTTGTGTTGACACCAAAAATCAACAATGCACCTGACGACGCAACAAATCTTCTCAAACGCTGTTATTCCACTTGAACTTACGCCACCAATCGTGGTAGATTCCACCCCCACCGGCAACAACAATGCATTCCCACTCTTAAGCCCCCACTCAAGATGAACACAGCACTTTCGCCAAAGACGCAGTTACTTAGGACCTACACCTCATAGCAAATTTGTTCATTCGAACTCGAAAGCGTTCCCACAGTCACCCCGGAGCACTCTCAAATGTCTCTCAAAGGACGAAGTTATTCCTTTTCCAATTTAAATGCAAAATGAACGTCGCAACCAATTTAGACTGTAAAATAAACCGGAAAGCCCCCGCCCACAGAATCCAGGTAGAAGCAGAGAAAGGATAAACCCTTCCATCGCGCGAAATGCTCATAACCGCACACAAAGCGCTCCGAAGCCCGCACTTCGGTCATGATGTCGGATGCCTGGCATGACAACGCCACTCGCTTTCGAAAAATAACCCAGCCAGCCGACAAGCACTGCACTTTGTTGTGCGCTGCTCCCTTTCTGCTCGTGAAATATGCAAACTCCACCACGCCAGCACTCACCGGATCAGCTGTCTGTCCGACGTCGGAACCCACCCGAATCCAAGTCAAAGGGAGAGCACACGTCCGTGGCCGGATGGAGAGCGCCCAATGCACGTCGTGCCGAGTGCCTGCATGCACGTGCATCCGCAGAGGATGGATGGATAACTCTGCGGGCGTCCAGGCACACCGCAAGCACACGGACTTATCCAGGATTTCCGCGATGGACGGGGAACAAGGAAAAGTTCTGGCTGTGTGTGCCCACGCGCCGGGTCGGGGTTAATTAAATGTCCAAAGTTTTTGCAGCACCCAAGCCGGGGAGCATGCATTTGCATTATCGTTCCCGATGACCGGATGGGGTCCACTGAAGATGAGGCACTTTGCCTGCAGGATCGATGGCAAGTAATGCTGGGACGCCATCCCTCCCGAGGAGGATATTTCCGATTCAAAGACATCCTGACGTGATGTGCGGTCTTCTGAAGGAGCACTCACATGTCACGAGTCAGCAGACTGTTGGGTCCTTCAACATTTACGACGTCTGAATGGAGTGGCAAATGGAATTGGAACGGTGTTCTGCAAAGTGCACGTACTCCGGTGCAAGGTGAATGCGTCATTTGTTCAGCAGTGATACTTAGCACATCTCGAGCGAGGGAGACATGCGGGGGAGCCTAAGGTTAAGTAAACCATCCCTGATGCGAGAGTCAAAAGATCAACATCTGCCCCAAGGAGGGGGAGGTGGCACTCTAAAGTGCTGTAAAGTGCATTACTTATCCCATCATGTGGCCAGGATTACATGACAACACGAGAGGTCTTCGAGGGCAAGGACTATGATTGCATAGTGATGACATGGTAAGTCCTTGAATAACAGCACAGCGGTGAGTGGCATTACGAGGCAGAACGGCAAGGTAATCAAATGCACATGATACTCCCTTCAATGGGCTAAGGTCGCATCAAAAGGCCAGATCTTTGAATTCCAGAGTTGTTCAAGAGGACGGGCCGGCGTACAGCACATTCCTGTTGAAATTATGAGAGAGGCAGTGGGTATGTCGTAAGACGTTCGTTTTATTTCATCTCATCTTCGGCAGCCAAGCGCAATCAAGTGCGTTTCTGAACTTGGCCCAGTCGCCTTGACGAAGGTCTTCCAAGCAGTTGACTACCCGATGGACATATAAGGCCCTCCTCGAATGTAGTGATGCTGGAGACATTCGTGCCATGTGAACAAGACGTCGAAGTACATCCCTTTGCGCTCGAAGTTGAAAGAAACAGCTGCTCTATCGGTTTGGCATACTCCAGCCTTCGTGGGTACCACTCTTAGAGATAAGCTTGTCAGGTACTCTTCCACTGGGCCTAAGGCCACACTGTTCATCATCCAGACTCGAACACAGCTGTACAGTGCGCCTCTAACACCATAGCGTCGACTTTCCCGGGTAGACTTAAATGAGATCTACCCCTGAAGCTGGAACAATCTCTTTTGTTCCCTTTTTAAAAAGCGCGACAATCGCGTCACTTTGCCGATCAGAAGGTGTCTTACCGCGTTCCCATGCCATCTTCAAAAGAAGCTGAATTCATGGCTCCTAAGTGGAGCACAGAGCCTCAATGATTAACTTAATTCCAACTGTGTTGCTCTAACAATGGCAATTGGCTTTTCGCATGCCTTCTTCGATTGTGCCTCTCCATGTCCTAGCTGGCGCCCGGAGACGTCTAGAACCTTATGGGTTGCAGCGGAGAGCCTGTTCGGGCGATGTTATTGCTCGGTTGTCTTACTATGTGCCGGATCCAATTCCATTTGCGTCGTTTTATCCCACACGATACTGATGGTTGCTCAGTGCGTGCCCATCAACCATTGTTCGAAATTCGTTGGGGCCACCATCTTCGCAGAATTCTTATTAGACAACGGTTCAAGAAAATCCGAGATTTTAATCTGGACGTTTTTTTCAAGATCTAACATTCCCGTCCGCACCGCTTCTACTCTCCAAGACTGCCCAGATACTCAAAGGATCGAACACTTTCTATTACTTCATTCGGTAACACCATGTGGTGGCCCGTGGCGTTGTGGGTATGTGCGTCGACCCCAATCTCGACGTCCTAGGTTCGATTCCAGCTCTGAGCGACGAAAGTAATTTTCAGGACACCACCTCGTTCGTGTCACTGACAATGCTCAAGGAGTATTTCCTGGACCAGACGCCTTCAGTAAGAATCTCAAGTTCCAAGTTAATCTTATTTCTATAAGCTTATGGACTTATTTCTCCACCTTGGTAGGGTGGCGAGGCCCATCTAACACCTCTGCTACTCTTTGGGTCGTAGCACCCGGTTGTTTCACGTCAGAGAGTCGCAAATGCCCAACGCCGCAAGATTAACTCTCAGACATGCAGGTATATCTCCACTTCTCCCCGCGGTTTTGGGTTTTAAACCACAGCCACCACGATGCTCCCACTTGGGGCCAACCTCAAGTGATCAGGATGAAACCTATGCGGGTCTCACGGTCGGAAGCGTGATCTCCCGTAGCACCAGACTATAGCCTCTGGTCCAGCTACCAGTAGAATGGCATAACATACCGGGACTGGCCGCCATTGTTATAAGCCCAAGTCTTTTATTTTGTGCATGTATCTATAATAAATTAAGGCACTAACCGTTCATTCCTTTGTTTGCGAGCTTGCATCATTTTGACAAGCAACGGAGTAAGTTATTTCCTAAGCCACTAGCTTTTAGCTCAGGATTTTACACGCCTTTTACGACAGGCATGCCTTACCTCGGGTATATTCTACGACCCCTACTCGAAGGGGGAACACGAGCCACAAGACTCGCTCTTTATCCATTGCCGAAATGATGTCACAGTTGGACTACTCTCCGCCAAACTCAACACTTCGGCCTGCCATCTTCAGTGACCTGTTCAGGGTTAACCAGCTCCATTCTGCATAATGTCCACACCAGTGGAAAGCAACACACCATCTTTTGATCTGAGTCCTTAGATGGTGCTTATTTCCACTTGGTCTGAGGCGGTGAATGGTTTACCAGAAACGTCGCAATAAGTGAGATTATATCAACGCTTTGGCGAAAGAACTGGAAGAGGCAGCAAGTAGGGCTGGACAGTTGCACAGTCTAGAGAATCACCGCTAAATGCAACACCCGATGAAAAGTCTAGACAGCTGCCTACTTATTTCAGATGAGGACAAGCTCAATCGTCGGAAGGAGCATTCTGCGGTAAGTTTTCTGAAGATCAAGCTTCCTAATGCAGTGCAAACATTGAAGAGGTATATGTGTGCTTCCTGCGGTAGCTAGGATGATAGCGAAAATAGCTCTATGAGGACTAAATGAGCATATGGAAAAAAGCATATTCGATGAAGAGAAAGTGTGTTCGCAACTAGTTGTATCGCAGTGGCTCCTCCTGTGTCGACCATATGAATACCCTGCGGATTATCATCGAGAATATCGGTTGTAACTGGTGCAAATGTGCTATTCATCGATTTCCAAATATTTTTATTAATTAGTGATGTACTTAACTTTGCTCTGGCATTACTCAGTCATATAGGCACATCTCTCGATCATATAGGCCTTGTAGGACAACCGGTTGGGAGAGTAGAGAGTTTCCAATACCTCGACACGGCAGTATTGTCTCGGCCGAAGTTGATGTCGCAAATTGAATTTCTAAAGCTCAGTCAGCATTCGGTATGTTGTCTACCCATGCCTATCGCTGGGTGCAACACTTATTATTATTCTTATTGTTCAGGGTTTATGGCACCTCGAACTTAAGATCTGTTGTGTTCCCTTTGAAACCTTTGCCATCTTAAGAGCTCAACCCACATAGAGTTCAATTCAGAGTTGTGTTGAGGGTTACAGGCTACTATTGTGCTGTGGTAGAACAGATTTGTCCTATAGTGTGTAGGGGTAGAATTGAGATATCACTTTCAACATTCAATTTCAATATGTTTTCAAGTTATTCCACATTAAAAATATACGTCTATCCTGATTAAAAGTCACCGTCAGAATACCCGGTCTCCTTCGTTGTTCCCTTTTCTACTTCCTTGTTGCCAATAGTTTCGTTTTGCGTTACACACTTTACTACTCAAGAAAAATCACACGTCCACTCGTTACAAGGTCTTCTTTATTTCTGTCGCTCCTTAGAGTTACATATGTTAAGTAACATCTCATGTTTAGGAGTGGAGACTTTTCGGATAGATCATCCGATCAGATTATTCGATACTTTCTTCTTCTTCTTCTTCTTCTTGTGGCGCTACAGTCCGGGGTGAACCTGGGCCTCGTTCAACAATCCTCTTCAGCTGGCACGATCTTTAGCCAGCTGCCTCCAATTTCGCACTGCAAGTTGGTTGAGGTCCTTCTCCACTAACCGATACTTTATGCAGTACAAATTGGTGTTTGTGTGCTGAGCACAGTGACGCCCAAAAGTAAACTCCTGTTTTGGATGAAATCGACTACAAGTGTAATATGTCCTCTGATAATAGGTAGTTGTCCAGATATCATAGTCCCTTGTGACCTAGGGCCTCACAAGATCGCAGTGTGTCTTCAGGATTTACGTTAGATTCTCCGCAGAATCTGCAGACACCTTCTTCTGAAGCTCCTAGTTACCTTAGGTCTTCCCTGAGTTGCAGTGACCTGTTAGCAAGCCTGTTAGTAGGCTGTTCATGCTCATTTTGACACATCCCTCAAGCCTCTTTCAGTTGTGTTGACCCGAGAGCTTTTTGGACTCCTTCATGCCATGAGCGTTGTTCCAGGATTCTGTCCGGTTTCTTCTTTCTGCTTTCCTGAACTCTTCTCTGAGTACATGATCTCCTACATCGGAGAAGTGTTAGGGGCCTACAAAAGGTACCGAAACTCTTTTCCAAGCGAGAGACCCATTTCATTGCCTTCTATCCATGCGTGGGCAGAGCAGAGCCAAACCCTGTTGCTCCTGCTCAGCTTTTGAAGCTATTGTACACATTCCCAAAGAAGCTTTGATTGCGCCACTTGGAAAGCGATCGCTATTGTCACAAGGCTGCGGACGTTTGTGAATCGGTGCCTACGAAATATATTACGGACTTTCTGGCCAGAACTGGCAAGGAACCTATAAGCACCGCAATTCACCGGCGCAAGTGGCAATAGATTGATCACACCCCCCGAAAAGGCGACAGACGCAGCTTGGCTATCGGAAGACGTGTAATCAATTTGTTGACTCTTAGTGCAAGTACAGTCTTGTTCCCTCCTTCGACTGATACCAATTTTCCCTGTCATAAGAAAAAGCTTTCCCGCGGCTATGGTGGCTGGTGCTTGCTTAACCAAGTGGAACGATCTCTGGATGACCGCTTCCAAGGGCGTTGACAAAGCTGATCACCTACTCCTGTGTGCAGCTGATCTCTATCCACGTACTCACATGCGACGTCGCATTAGATACATCGTTGCGACTAGCAAATACTGAGTGTCGATTGCATCTTCTTTTCATTCCGATTCAAATTATTTTTCCCTTTGTCTAATGCGTTGAGCTGCTGCCCTCCTTCTAGTATGACCACAATTTCGCATGTTTTCCAATCGCAGTGAGTCCACCAAATGTATCCACTTTGGCTGCTTTCTTCTGTTCTCCTCCTGATTTGTAGAAGGTAGTGCTGTCCATCCTCAGCTCACTATAGCTTATCTGGAGCAATGCTCAAGCCATACAAAGACTTTTATCGGACTTGTATCAACCATGGTATCGGCTTCAAGGCATCCCGCGGAAGTACTGATGATGGAGACATTCGTACCAGGAGACCACATCCGGGCGTAGCCTTTTCAAAAAGTATCCACTCAACACCCAGTTACTCGTCTCCGCTCTCTAAATTTTTCGTGCACTCTTTCATCAGTTAACGAAAACGCCTCAAAAGGAGACCGTAGACTCTGCCGTCGAATGCGAGGTGTTTGCCAAAAAAAGAACTCGAAATGAGTCAATGGGCGTCCTCACCAGCTCATAAGCCCTCAACAACTTCAAGCTCCATCATGAGTGATGGGCACAGACACAAACTCGATTCCATTTGAGACCGAACCGACAAAAGTAATTATTTCTCATTTTTTTGACTCCACAGCAAACATCTCGCTGGCCATTATTGAGGGAAGGAAAAATCCTAATTATTCCCTCGAGTGTCAACTTTTTACCGAAATATGATGCCACCGCTCCGAGTTATGGTCGCCCAGGCGAAGGGAAACACGAAATAAATCACTTCGGTGCGCCCCCGCCGGGGCTTCGGCGGTGTTTGAAATTGTTTTCGAAACATTATAGATGAAGATTTACTTCACAAATAACTGAGAGAGAGAGATTCATTGCGGCAGGCATTACAACAGACACAGACCGTGGTGGTGCGGTGGGGTGGCTCAAGACGAGGGTTCTGCCTCGAAGTGTGCCACAAAAAGACGCGATTTCAAGGGCTTCACAGTTTTTGAAAACTTTGAATGTGCTGGGGGATGTGGGGTGGAAGCATTTCGGAGTAACTCGCCGGCCAACTCCCATGACAGGGCGGCTTAATTCGCTGGTAATGTGGGTGAACGAGGACCGCTCTGGAGGGACCAGTGACAACTGTGGGTTTCCCAATCGAGTGAACCCAAATCAGTTGTTAAGTACCCCGGCGAATGTGGAACGCGTGAAAGTGGCCTTGAATATGTTAGAAAACGGATGGCCAAGGGTTATTTATTGCATTTGATTTTGACGATCTGCGTAAAAGTGTGGGGCCACAGAGAGAGGGGACTCCAAAGACAGAAGAGGTCTCAACTGTGATTATGAGTGTAGTCGGGAGAGAATACACGATCAGCAAAGATGCCAAAGAAATTTGACAAAAACGACTACGACTAAGAAGAATCATAGGAGTTGATCACTGTCAAGGGACTTGGCGCTACAGCCGATGCCACGATCTCTGTATGGCTGCTTTCAACCATACGTTCACGAAGTTGATCACCTGCTGCGGAATATAGGCAGGATCTGCTGTCTACTCCGTCTGTAGTCACACTGATATGGACCCATTTTTCGTAGTTAGTGCAGTGGCTGACTGCAGAAGACAAGGCAATCATAGGCCAATTGTGCGACTGAGCTGACCCGGGCTGGCGTTGATTTGCTCGTTGAGACTATTGAAATAGAAGGCTCCTAGGTGTAAGTAGCTACGACTTGCCAGAGCGCTACAGGAACCCAATTGGTGATTTGTGGTTTCTCCCTCCTCACCATCCATGCAGCTTCTGCAGAACTCATTGTATGGGAAACCCAACCTGCGGGCATGAGTTCCAATTGCGCACTGTCCGGTTATGACATGTCTTAGTGAGGGTATATGGGTGGCGCTACAGCCCGTATAGAGCCAAGGTGGTAGCTGCTCTGCAACCAATCGTGTTGTGCGTGCTATTCGTCTTTCCCGAGTGAAAGGGAACCACAGTTTTATGTCGACTCCAAACGACCAAGTTTGAGAAGCTTTTCCTAGACAAGAGTACTCCTTGAGCATTGTCAGTGAATCGAAAGAGCTGAGGCCGTGCAAATTATTTCTGTAATACAGACTAGGAATCGAACCTACCCCTTCGAGTTTCAAGCACGTTAAAGTCGACCCACAACGCCACCTCAGTGAGGGTAAGTCTAAGGATCCTTTGTATCCTTTGTTTTGAGGCTCTCTAGGCATTTGTGGTTCTAATTGTGTGAATCTTGAGGAGATGGTAGACTATATTGGTCGACATGGAAGGTGGCACTCCTCGACAGAGGTTGTGCCACACCTATCGAGTTCTTCGGCTTTCCAATTTGCTTTGCAATGCTCGGCTATCTCATTAAGGGATGTTTGAAAATCCATGACATCTTCAGGGTCTTTCTTGCCGCCTGACTGTCCGCACAAATGTTAATATACCTTTTTGTTATTTAATTTTTCTCGAGCCATGACCCCGCTTCTGTTATCGCAATGGTTTCTGCCTGAAAGGCTCAAGGTAATCAAGTATCGTCGTCTGTCTTGGAATCATCTGTGAAGATACGCAGGGGATCAGGGGTCCGATCTGGAAGGAAAGCTGGTAGAGATTTCTTCTTCTTCTCGAAGCTCTTTGGGTTGGGAGTATGTGGTTGAGTGGTCGGGTGCATTGAGTCTGTCTCGAGGCTGTTCTGGCTGCAGATTGCTTACCAAAAATAATTATAAGTGAAAGGTTGGACGTTGAGGTGGACGGCTCTTCAGCCACTCTCTCGCGAACAGCAGCAATATTTTCTGCAGCACGAGCTGTACGAGCATGCGCTGGTGTTTTCACATCTCCTACAGACCTGGTTTGCTCAAATTTTTGCACGATTTTTCCGATTGTGTGCGTGCGTACGTTGGACGACTAAATTGACCGAAAAAATCACAAAGTTTTGGTTTGAACGCCCATTTTCATAATAAGCCTGAATAACTTTAACTCGTCGCTCGATTGTGTATCTTGCGATGGTTCAAATTGAGTTAGTCTGAAATTGAGAAATGTCAAATGAAATGCAGAAAAAACTTGACGTTAAGGTGTGGTTCACATTCAACATTGGGCCTTAAAATTTAACCACCCTTGGTGGTATGATGAGGCCGCCTTGACGTTATATTCCATCTGAGATGGCAAACCCTCGGGGATGTTTTGATGTAAAAATCCAATCGAAATCTAAATCATACTTTAAATATGCATGCATAACCGCAAAACGGATGACCCTGTGTGTTTAGCAACTGCGATTGAAACCCGTTGGCGATGCCCTCCATATGGTGGGATGGGTTCTAGTCCCCCCCGCGATGCTGCATATAATCATCCGGTAATTAAATAAGTGGTTGAATAATTCATAATTTATCATGACGTGTTAAGTCCCATCCTTGCACTGCTACCTGCTCATTTCCATTTGAACCGACCAACCAACAAATGCGAAATGCTTCAATTATTTAACCATAAACCATTAGTCCCGCAGCGGCTTTGTCCAAACACAAACTGACACACCAACACCCATATGCTAATTGTGTAGCAACTGTCGCTGCTGAGTAGAGCAGCAACCGCTAAATCAAGTGCTTGGTTACGGACCAACTCGCAAAGGCCACCCACTACCGCACCGCGCCCACCGCAGGACACAGTCAACAAATGCAGATAAACAATATAACCGAATTTCATAAGTGCGGCTTTGGTTTGATCTCATTTTGATTTAAATCAATAAATATGCATGTATGCACATAAATTACGGACCGTGACGCAGATGGCCGGCCGAGGCGTTTATCTCCTCGCCATCGACACGCGGGCAGTTGCCTGTGTCCTGCGCGAACTTCAATTGAAAAATCATAATTCGTTGCGACTGAGCGCGAATGTGACAAGACGGCACGGTGTGGGTGGCGATATTAATTGGTCCCTGATATGCCGCCTCCCGCCCTGTCAGCCCCCACGCGAGAGCAAAAACCGATTTATCGCTGGGAATGACATGGCGTCTGTGCTGGCTTTGAGTTCGCGTATAAAAATATCCTGCTCCAGTCTGAGAGGGAGTGAGAGGAGGAGAGACGCATCTCCAGTTCCAGGGGTGGTCGTGTGGCGTCAATAGAAGAACCCCCTCGCCTCATTCACCCCAGTGCATGGCAACGTGACTGAAAACAAAGCAGCGCCGGAGAACGATAGAGAAAGAAGAACGTTGCGATTTATGGACAATGTGCTGTGGAACACCTCCCTGCAGACGTCCCTAGACAATGCCGATGTGTCTGACGTGTATTCGCGGCGGCTGGGGACAGATTTCTGTTTCCCATTGATTTTTTTTTACACTGGTACTCACTCTGATTAATGGAAAATCTGCAGCAGAGGCTTAGGGGCGGAATGAAATGCAAAAGAAGCTCATCTCAGATACAAATGCGATGTCAGCCAGTCAGTCAGTCAAACAGTCGAGCGAGGAGACCGACGAGAAAAAAAAGGGTTAGGCAGCTGAAAGGACACGAGCGGGAATCGCAGCTCTCCGCTCTGCTCAAAGAATTATTTTACTTTAAAAAGGGATTTTCCTCTCCTCCAGAGTGGAATGGCGATGACGGTACAATTTATTTGTCGTCCCTTCGAGGGGGGCGGGTGGAGTGACCCTCTGCATGACATTTAAATAAAGTGTCAACTGCAGGGATGGATACTTTATTCGTTTACACTTCCTCGCATTCTGTGCATTTTTGTATGCAAACTACCGAGGGTACTGAGTGCTTCTTTCCGACAAAAGGTCCATCTTGTTGTCCTTTTAGACGTTCTCTATTAGCGCTCATTCCGAGTCAGTTAAGCGGATGATTGGGACGAGAGAGAAAAAAACGAGTATGTGTGTATTACAAGGATTTACTGAGATCTAAGAGTTTTGGGACACAATTGGGTGGAGCTGCTGAATGCAATTATGACGGCAAGTCTGTCTTCGTTTGCAAATTCAGTTCAATGGAGTTCAAGGTCGCGAGTCAGTGTAAAAAAGGAGGAATAAGGAGATCTTAATAGAACTGATGTCTTCGGCAGCAAGTTCCACTAATAAGTCAGCAGATGAAAGCAAATGTGAAAGGAACTCCATTCTAGACCACTTTGATTCCCAAATTTTTTCTAAGCCACTTGGGGACGAAATTAATGGAATTGGAATTTGAAAGTTGATTATACTTCTTTTCACAAGCTGCCGAGATGATATGGTGCTGTTGTGCGAGTTTCTCCTCGGGATAGGGTGAGAAACACGCCAGGGGGACTCAATGGCGAGCAGCAGCTTATCTGAACGCAAAGAGCCATGCTTCCATGGCTTGGACGCGTTGCACGAATGTTCCCATCATCACGTATTCCGCGATGTGCCTTAAATGCGACTGCATCAGGAAGTCGTCCAATTGGAGGACCGAAGACGAGGTGGTTGGACCAATTCCAAAAACACGCTTGGTTGCGCCTGAACATAAATCCTGAGGAGTTAAAGTCGTTGGCGGAGGATCGAGTGGCCTGAAGATCTCTAGTGTGTGCTTTACTCTCGCGACCCCTTTAGTGAATCATGCGGGTTGGAATAAGGTGATGATTATACTTCTGTCTTACTTACTTACTTACTTACTTATCAGACCGACGACCCATGAATGGTCCGAGCCTGAGCAATTGCAGCCCTCCATCGGTGACGGTCCTGGGCACGCTGCTTCCAGTCATAAAGGCCAAGCTGTCAAACATCCGCGAGGACTTGGTCTCTGTACCGGAGGTTCGGTCTTCCTCTCCTTCTCGAACCAGGAGGCTCGGATTAGAAGAACCTTTGCTGGATCGTTGTGGCCGAGCCAGTGTAGTCATCCTTGTACAGCTCGTGATTACGCGGTTGTGTCTTTTCCTCCACTCGCCTTCCTCGCAGACGGAGCCAAGTATCCGATGTAGAATTTTTCTTTCGAAGGCACCAAGAATCAGCTCTGCAATCTTGCTTAGTGTCCAGCATTCAGCTCCATAAAGCAGGACTGGCAAAGTAAGAGTCTTGTAGAGCATCCTTTTGAGCCCAGTTATTTTCACAAACCGAATTAGTATCGGTTGCCAAGGGTGATTTTACGACACAATGGACCACATAGTCTTATTGGGCTTAAATTGCACACAGTAATCAAGCAAGGGCGAGATGCCAGCAGCGATCCCTGTAAATGAGCAGGTTGACATACAGCCTCCTAGTGGCGCCCTCTGGATAGACTTCGCAGCAACCGCTTTTGACGTAAACCAATGTATGCAGCGGCCCTTTGTCCAGGGGCTTAAACTAGGACCCGGTCTCCCAGGTTCGGTGGTTACGCGTGGGGGTAACTTCCCCATCGTGCAAAAATAAATAGTTACGAAGCAACAGCAAGCCTCGGATATGGATGATCTTGCCGCTGTCGGCCCTAGCAAACGTCATAAGGACAACGATTTTCGAATCTGCACGTGGAATGTCAGGACGCTTAACAGACTACGTGTAGCCGAACAACTTGCGGAGGCCCGCTATTACAAGAGATGCGATGGGATGGACCGGGCAAAAGAAGGATGAAAAACTGTGATATTTACTACGGATCTTCACTAAGATGTCATTCGTGAAGTTTACGTTTGTCGGGAGGGATACAAACTCCTTACCTTATAGCTGTCGATTGTAACGTGGTGTACGGCGGGTCGTTTTTCAGCATATATTCAGCATATATTTTGTCTTGTCCTCGTTGACCTTAAGCCCAGCTCGTTTCGCCTGTTCCTCAATTTCTGTGAAAGCTTCCAGCGATGATGACGATGTCATCAGCGTATCCCAACAGCTGGACTGACTTGTAGAAGATAGTGCTTTTCGTGTTTACAGCCGCCCGCCTCACTATCTTCTCCGAACTGCACGGTGCATCTCGTATGTACTATGTGTGAGCGTGGTACGACACAACAGGATCAATTTTGTTCCGGGATCCGGTGGTCTTCATCGGTCATCTACTTCTGTCTGCTTTTCGATAAGTCCTTACATATGCCTTTGATTTGGGCTGGTTCTTGTGCTGCTGGTAAGACATATGGTAGATGGAATTTGCAAGCCCGAGGCATTCGAATTGTGTTTTCACACCGGTTCGCAGATTTAATGTTAATTTATTCGTTTTGTTTGAGCTTAAGTAACTCCGTTTGACTCAGTCTGGATGTATATCGGGTTGACGCGGCTTATCAACTCCAGTTGACCCATCTCTAGTACGAAGACGAAGGAATCAAACCTGACGTTGCTACTGCGCAGTGGTCGTCGACTCAAGTCAATCCTGGCCGTGATGACTGCAGCCTGGCGCCAAAAAACTCTGAGGCACTGTTCAATTCCAAATCTTGTCAGCTTTGCTGTTTGTTAAAGCCTTCAGACGGTAGAGAGTGTCCTCGGAAAATTGATTATCTTTCTAGGCAGGTTCTGTAATATTAAACTAAGCTAGAAACATTACACAACACTAAAGTTTCCACGACTCTTTGCATATGTGTGGGGACTACAGTCTTGCATCATCAAATGGCTTATCGTGGAGGACTTACAAGTGGACAGCGCTTAAAAATTATATCAACGGCCGCGTCCTCAATCGTGCGCAGCGGATGACCAGTGATTGTATCCTGTGGAGTGATAAGAACGACTCCTTATCTGACTTGGAAGACACTCCTTGAACCGTCGAAAAAATTCCGTACAGCTAGCAGCCAACACAGCGGTTAGACTGAACTCGTGTTAAATGTGGAAGCAGCTCCGTTCTGTTCAGCTTAGACAAATGCTGATTGATCTCCTGGAGCAAAAGAACTTCAAACCAACAACTTCTTTCAGTCAGAACGATTGGGGACGCTTATTTCGTTCGCCTGTCATAGACGATGACTGAATAGGAGCATCGAGACTGAATCTAATCACGGACGGTCTCTCCGCTGGAAACCTTAAAAAAACTGGGATGAAGTGCTCGTCTAGTGATGCCCTGCTCTACAAGTAGAATCTCAGTGCCTCTTGTCCGATCCACAAGGAAGGAGACACCTATGACTAGACCAGTTATTGAGGGGAAAGTCACTATAGTGTACGAGATCTCCTCTGTGATCCTCTGAAATGCCGTTTCTCATACATTTTAGACGTCACATCTGTGTGGCAGACCAGAGAAGACCACACTCTTAGCCCAATAATGTGATTTTCCTTGGATGCCTTAAAGCTAGTGTCGGAGTGGTTTGGTTACGAATCCCCCTCTTACCACTCTCTCAATCGATTTTTATACAAAAACTGGCGAAACTCCCCTTAATTTTGAACGTAATAAATCCGTCTAATTTTCTTCTTTTTAATTTCAAAACTAATGTAGCTACAAATTACGTGGATGTAGTAACAAATGCGAGGCGTGTTCGAGTTAATTAGTGAATCACAAGAACAAACTAAACGTGAGTCACGCGACACGCAAAAATGCCGAGAATGCTCGTATAAAACGGAAACAAGCATCGATTTGTTACCGAAAGGGTGGCGTTGAAGGCTAAGTTCTTGCATGTGATGTCATTCGCCAGAGCTTTGTATCAGGAATATGAAGACCCGGGATGTAGTCCGAGGTGAAGTTGAGCCTTGCTTCTAATGAAATTCTGCGAGTGAAGGTTTTTAGAAGCTTTTTTTTCTGGACCAGAGGTACCTCTTGAAGCTTTGATGTTTGTAAATGAGTAGAAAGAGGTGGAAGCGAGTACTTATATACTTACTTATATATAACCCTTCTATTGAAGAAGCTTCCCTTCAATCAATTCTAAATGGATAATGATCAAGCGATTTACGGTGGCGCCAAACCAAAGGAACGGTCAAATTTCCGTCACACTAGATTTAACAAGTTAACATTGCAGCTACCACTCTGATTCTGATTTTTTTTTTATAATTTGCGGGTGCAAGGGGTTATTAATACCCTTAATTGTGCGGGATCAAGACGCAGCATAGGCCGAAGTTATAGAGGGAGAGGAGGTACCTGTGCAAATTGGTTTTAAATATCTGCGGATTGTAGGCTATGGGAAATATTGAGCTGGGAAGAGCATTCCATATTCGTGTTGTGCGGCTGAAAGACGAGGGTGTAAACTGATGTGCATTCCTGCCACGATGTGTATTGCGGTAGGAGAGGAGGAATGCAGTTGGCTAGCTCACTTGGACATCATTTGTCAAAATAGCGATAAAACACGGACAGTGTTTTCGAGAGAGTCTAATGAGCCCGCCATAGTTTTATCGCTCCCTTTTGGATTCTTTCTAGTAGGTGCAGAGTGGTCGTGGGTTACCAGACCAGATATGAGCGTTGTACTCAATCTTAGGGAGAATATACGCCTTATAGATTAAAGCCAAATCAGAGGAGTTGATATATTTCTTTCATCGATTAAAGAAACCTAAACATTTCGCAGCACTTTTGGCGACCTCAAATATGTGATCATTCCAACTAAGTGCACACACCAAGAATGCCATCCATTATGTAGAGTACCCATATGCAAGCGCCACCAACCCTTTAGCGTACTTCGGGGACTGAAAGAGGGACAACAAAAGGTACTAGATTCCAGATCTGTTGCCTGATCACTCTCAGCATTGTCTTTCACACGTATGTTCCTTTTTGAGGATCCTGTGTAGATGGAAGAACTCCATCCGTTACACAAGTGACACTCGATCAGGACGTAAAAGATCAATTGCAAAACCCGCCTCTAGGGAGCCCACCGTTTCTTTCACCAAACACAACTGAGTCAGTGACCCGTGTGCCTCAACCCAAACTAAATCAAAGAACGACGACTCCAGGCGTCAGCTGCCGCAGGACGTGCCTTACATCTTGCAGATTTCTTCTCGCCTTAGGGGATGCACAGACCAAGACGGAATCACTCACTCACTCACACCTCACTGCAGAGATAAATCCGCACCAACCCCCAGCATCCCCAGGCTCGTCCGTGTCCATATGTACATCATCACAAAATCTCTGTTTCATTAGATAAAGCATTCCGCATCCTTTATCCCGAAACAGTCGATGTACGCTCGGTCGGCCAGCGGCGGCGGCCAATGCCCAAGGCCTCCGCTCAATGCGACTAAGTTCTGGTCTCGTAGTGACCCACTTGAAGGAGCCTCAATTGAATGGCGAACAGATACACACAAGTGTGCGTCCTTATTTATCATCCTGCCGTGACCCGCACACACGCACGCCGAGCCAAGAATGTGGGTGAGGCACCGAGGTGGAGCCTGGCCGTAGCGACGGACGTATTAAAACTATGAAATGGAAACCCACTCTCGCGTGGCCACTGTTGAATGCGGGATGTGTAACATAAATTTCCCTTATTTAGTGCTCGAGGATGTTGTGGATGGCGGTGCGGCGTGGCGCGGCCGTCGTGTATCTAGAATTCTCTTTATATCTGTCGGTCAGTCGAGGAGGGAGTGGGAGAGGCAGACACCGACACAGAGGGTGGATACTTGAAGACGAGCGATATAGTTTATTGGGAATTAAATTACTCGCACGAGGGTGACGGTCTTATTCCACTGAGTGGTTTTTGTGGTACCTATTATGCATGTGGAATTTATTGCTAATCTAACGGTAAGAGAACTGTAATAAGGGACTTCGTCTGTGTACCATACGCGTATCGCGTCGCGTTCGATTGCCGATTGATGAGGCAAGACGTGCCTGCAGTGGGCTTGGCGATATTCATCGTTTCTCATTTAATCGAGGTGTGAGGAGGTAACTGTATGGGGCGCATGAGCTCTTCAAACTCGTGAAGGGAACAACTGGATCCGATGTCGTGGCCATGAAGCAGTTTAAGTGGCGTCATTCGTGTACTAGGCCTGCTGGATGAGCTTGTGCCACATTGTGGCTTTAGGTGGCGACCTAAAAATACTGATGTTTTCGGAAAAGTTAATTGGGACAGCGGGAGTGTGTGCAGAGACTTTAACTGGAGAATCTACGCTAGTGGCTTTAAGATGAGTGGCAAAGTCGGTGGGGTCTATTCTCAGAAGACATCGACATTCCTAAAACTTACAGACTGCTGGACAATTGTATGTACTTTGTTCTGTACCGAAACTATTTGCAATCAGGGAAGCATGTCATCGAACCAAAATACACTCAAATATCATGCTCCCGCTTAAAGTGTTCATTTGTAATGACGGGCAAGCAGCGATCAAGGTAATTGTCTCTTGTGCTTTATACTGTAATCTGGTAGGTATAGGAATGACGAGCTAAGCTAGCATCTGTAGGGGCACAAGGTACACAAGGAATCACTTCACGATTCAAGACAAATCACGCGTCCACTCGTTACAAGGTCTTCTCTTATTCTGTTACTCCTTAGTGTCACATGCATTAGGTAACATCTTCTGTACAGAAGTGGAGACTTTTCGGATAAATCATCCGATCAGATGAACCGATACTTTATTGAGTACAAATTAGTGTCTGTACGCTGAGAACAGTGACGTTCAAAAGTAAATCCCTGCTTTGGATAAAGTGGACTACACGTCTTTAGAAGATCACCTCAAAATCTCCCCTTTATCTGGGTTCTATGTCACTGTGACATCTCAGGTAATGATAAGGTCAATTCAAGCAGTCAAAGCTAATGTCTCTACACATTTACTTTAAACAGCAAACCTCAGATGGTCCAGGCTAACAAACTGCGCTACATCAAGAAAAAAAAATGGCCTTAGTACAACCGATCCCAAGCAAACGATCTGCTTTAAGGAACTCGACATGACATCACTAGACTAGTGTCGATATGTGTGCGAGAGCGATGTAGGTGACTAGAGACAGATACACTCTGTTCGACTGTTGTAAGATTAGTGTCTGACTTCGGAGACGGAGACAGGTCGCGACCACGAGACAGATCGAAAAATTGATTGAAAAACATGCAGCAAGACTTGGTAACCCAGCACATTGTCACACTTGCAAGAGCCCGACCAAGAGTACTTAATAAAAATAATAATATCGGTGGGGCTATTGCCCGTAGAGGGCCAAGGCCTAGCTTATGAGCAACCACTCGTGTCGCGCGTGTTGTTCTTTCACGAGTGGAAGGGACCTACGCTTTTATGCCGACTCCGAACGGCCAAGTTTGAGAAGCTTTTTCTAGACAGGCAATACTCTTTGAGCATTGTCAGTGACTCGAAGGAGGAGGGGCTTTGAAAAGGAATCGAACCTACGACGTCGAGGTTGGGGTCGACGCACATACTCATAACGCCACGGGCCACCCTACCGAGAGTACTTGGTAGACCCCATTTCAAATCACTTGACGAGATTTCTGCGAAGGATATAACTTTTATCCTTCTTAAACTATCTCAGGGTAGACACTTTAAACAAAAGGTTCAAGAGCTGTGTGAACCCCAACTTGTACCTACGTACCTGGAAAAACAAAATCGACAATTTTCTGAAATGGTGAAGTCGTTTTATTTGGCTAATGTGTACTTTCCTAACTCGACTTCTACGAAATACACCATTCTCGTCTTTTTTATGATTTGTGGCGGGTTTCTCGAGTAAAAATCTTGGTCCCGCTGCTTTGGACTCACAAGGTGATAACGCATATTTTTATTTAGGCGTTTTCGTACATCTTCTAGTGGTTGACGACAACATACAAATGTTGGGAAAGCGGAGCTTCCACAATAGCCCCATAGGCTGTCGATGCGGCCATTCTCATTTCAGAAAAGTTTCCTTGAACGCTCAGTGAACATCTCAGTTGAGGACTAATGTTAGTCAAGAACTGGTGGCAGACCCGAAAACAGAACGTCAATTCAACAAACCGAACTGGTGCTCTTTACCAGAAATATGAACCGTCCCGAATTTATGTGTCCAACTATTAAAAGAAGTTAGCTCAAACTCTCAAAGGCGACCAAATGTCTGGACGTCATGGTTATGCGTTCTTGCACTTTAGTCAAAGTAGGTCGATTGTACTGCCAAGTGGGTGACTCAATTTCGAGGGGGGCTGGATATGAAAGCCAGTCAATTTTGTTAACAAATTTTACAAGTGTGTTGACGTGTATTGCTGAGATCATTTAGGCTGTCATGGCAATTTGAGCTTTAAGAGGCATTCCCGGACAGCAGGATAGTAGTCCCAGAGGAGATGTTCGATGCTTTTCTCCTTACCCTTATCTAGGCAGCTTCTGCAGAAGTCATTGGGGAAAATGCCTAGTCTTATTGCGTGAACACCTAGTTAGCAGTGTACGGTGATTATTCCTACAGCAGTTCTAATTTTTGATCGTCTGAAGGAGATTAGGCTACTTTATCTATTTGGATCGAAATGAGGCCAGACTCAGCTAGTCAGCCATCTGGTATTTATTTTTTGTTTACAGGGATCATTGAGCTGTTCCTTTAAGGTAGCGGAAGGTTTACCTATGTTACAAGAGATTTCATCAATCGACAGTCTAGTGGCGTGTTTAGTGAGTTCGTCAGCTCAACAGTTTCTGGGAATGTCTCTATGTTCTAGCACCCAGCATAGGCGAATTTTGAACTGCTGGGATTACTTGTTAAGAGATGAGAGATAATCGTTGCTGTTTACCGGGGATCTTACTGCTGCGTGACCTCGGGCGGATATAGTGTTCCACAGCCAGGACTTCTTCTTCTCCTTTGTTTGTCCCTACAGTTCGCGGGGAACCTGGACCTCAACAAACATACTTCTTCAGTCAGATCGATCTTTCGCCAGCTGCGCACACCAAGTTGGTTGAGGTCCTTCTTCCTTCTCCACTTGTGTGCTCCGAATCGAAGATCTTTCGGATCGGAGCTGTGGTGTCCATCCGCTTTTCTTGACCTGGCCATCTTATGCGTTGGATTCGAAGACGTTTAACTGGGTGCATGCCGGTGTACAGCCCGTACAGTTCGTGGTTGAATCTTATCTTCCATATGCCATCGACGCAGACAGGACCAAAGGTCGCACGCATAATTTGTTTCTCAAAACGACCAAGGATTTCTACAATCGCTTTCAATATGTCAATGTCTGCGCCAGAGCAGGACAGGGGTGTTCAGAGTGTTATATAAAGTCAGCTTGGTGTTTTGGGAGAAGTCTCAACAGCCCACAGCAAGGACATGATTTCGCTGATCGCCATTATTTCCGCTTGAAGGAGGCTACTTTGATCAGGCAGACTAACCGATTTATTCACATTTAGACACTCAGAGAAAACGCCACTTCCTACGCCATCTTCCGTCTTGGATTTATCTGTGTAGAAGTGTATCGCTTTACCAAAGGGTATGGTGCCGTCTTTTTTTTGGAATCAGGGTTTTGAAACTGCTTTCTGGGAAGTGTCGTGATGAAGTGTAATCTAATCGGCTGCAACACCACCCGGTTTCCACTTAAAGTTGGCTTCAACAGAAGGAGTGTCCGAATTTAATATTTCTCTCCCTCACTGAAAATGCACGGAGCGGTATTTACAACAGTCGTTTATGCATGTTAACTTACATCCCGACAAAAATAAAACACACTATTTGGATAAGGGCTCCACCAGCCTTACCCTTTCCAGATTTTTAATTAAAACGGAAACTAAGAACAGTATGATTGAATCGTGAATTTTGAATCAAATGCCCTTGTCCAGCGGTCTGGCACTGTGACTTCCTCGCACATCAACGAAGTATATGTACTTCACCGTAATGCAGGTTCTAGTTTGTGTTCGAAAAAGGATGTTTGGACGTGGAGTTTTTAGAAGGAAACACTCTCAATCGTTGCTCTTGTATGTAGGTAAAATTATCCCTACTTCCGCGTTTATTTCCGACATGATCAGCTTTTATAAGCCATGGCTTCACCTCTCTCCTCTTTCTGACAACGCTGGGGGAGTACTGTCTGGATGAAACTGTAACAAAATCTTCACTCGTGTGGACACAAAATACGTATCGTTGCTATAGACGCAATGTTAGGCTAAGCTAGCTAAGAACATACTCCGATGACAGTGACGAGAGTTCGGTCAAATGGCGGTATCGGCGTGGTAGTTCTAGTGTATGCCTCGCTTGGTGGAGCTATTGCAAGCCTCATCCCTCTAATCCCCTTCCCCTCCCCAAATCTGGCTTCCACTCAACTTCCAACAGGCACATTTCCTAATGGGACTGAGAAGGAGAACGCTTATTGATACTGTGACACTGGTACGCACCAGTCAACCCAAGCGCTTTAGCAATAGAACAAACTGTCTGTCAGAATAGTAGTGACTTGCCTATGAGTCCTATGCCTGAATGAGTGTTGACCGTGGAGGGAACTCAATGCGACTTTAAGTAGAGTTCTGTTTCTGTCAGAAGTCTGAAGAATCAATTTCTTTCAAGGTTCAGATGAAGAATGAAAGTCAAGGACCAAGGTGACTACCTTGTGGGACTCCATTGATGCTGTTCAAAATAAAGACTTTAACGATTTCATTGATTCTTAAGTGAAGCAATTACTTTCTTCCCCAAACCAAACAATTAGGGTACCAAGATGGTAGCCCTGTAGGACTCCATTACGTTTAGAGGTACCTTTAGTGCCAAATTAGTTTGCGCATGCAAAGCAACCCTTTTCGACTTGAAACCAATTAAAAGGGACCCCACCGATATTCTCTCTGAATTGCTGTTAATTTTTGATCACCCCTTCAGCGCTTTAGCTCCATCAACGCGGCTTTCAAATTCAATTTCACGAATCCATATCGTCACCCGGATCTACACCTTCCTGGCAATCGCCATTAATTTGCCCCTCCCCCCCCCCCCCCCCCCCCGCCACAGAAGCCCCACGAATATAGCGCACAACACATCCCCAACCCCAGTCCCACCCCCAGTACGAGGCAAATAAAGGACAAGCAATTTCGACACGCAATCCCATTAAATTTATGCCTCCTTTGTCCCATTTCGGCTCGAACCAATTCCCTGACCCAATGACATGCCCTATCGTGGTTATCACACAGAACAACAGCCCGAATGTCGCGTGATATGTGCCACTGTGTGGTGGATTCCGTATCGGGTCGATAAGAAAGCCACCGATCCGATTCAAATGAGGCCCGAGGTGGCAACCCGGCGTGTGCCTGCCTTCCTCGGTGCGACCGCACGACACGCACACAATACACAAAAAGGCCAGGTCTCGGGAAATCGAATATTCGTAACTATAATCGATGCATAAATAAAAGAATACCTACGTGCATGCAAGCACGTCGATAAAGAGGTGGCAAGCGCCCGCAGGATGTCCTCGTGCGCCCTCGCCGTGACATTTTTATACCGACGCACGGATGGAAGGAAAAAAAAGCAGAAAATCGAAATTTATGCATCGCTCGGCACGGAATGTATTGAAAGAGGCGGTTGTGCTGGGTCCCAAAGGATTGCGGCGCGGATACAAGGATTAGGCCGTGCGGCGCAGTCAGTGTTTCGCTACAGAGGACATGGCTGCAAAGTGAATTGCTTGCAGATCCGAGGACACTGGAATAAATTCAAAGTTGAAAAAAGGACGGCGAGTGGTGAACATTCATTCGATTCCAGCCCGGCACATTCCTTTCAATTGAATCCCTTCGCAAGTCTTAATTCCACTTGTATCCTTTCAGCATTTAACTTTATTCGTCTCCCACGGTCTGGGGCGGTCGAAAAAAGGGACGAACCCCACCGACTGTCCAGATCGAATGTGTAATCTGATTTGGTCTCTGATTTGAGTTTCGGAGAAGGGTTTCTGTTCGCCCACTGCCTGCATGTCTACGAGTTCGGCCGTCGCCGCCAAGGACATTCGTAATTACGACGCTTTGTGGCGGAACGAGCATGATGACAGCTTCGAATTACTTAGCCTGCTGTGTGTGGTCTGTACGGCGCGGTGGGTGGAGGGAGGAGGAGGGAACGAGGAAACGTATCAATTTGTCCAGATATTTGCCATTACTCGGTGGGATTGGATATCGTTTATGATTGGCACACAATGAGCAGGACGAGGCGCATTGGACGTGGCAAATGGCATTTCATTGTGAATGGCGATTGCGATGCTCGCTGATCTGAATGTTGGCCTGTCATTTGGTAGTCACGTTAATGCGGGGAATGAGAGTGCGGTGAAGTCTTAATGGCTGACGCCTTTGTTTGGACTGGGACGTTAGTGGGCTGTGTTGTGGTTCTTTGGGGGCTTAAGGTTGGTGATATGCGTCTCGGTGATGAGCATTCTTTGCTAATTCCCCACAGTCAACGAGGTACTCACCACGCTGTTGTCATCACTTTGGGGTTCAACAGTGCCTTCATAGGCATATGTTTGCACAGGAAACAAACGGTTGTCGACTTAAAGCAGATGGTCTGCCCTTACGACACTAAAAGACCATCTCTCTTGCCGTGAGTGAGGCTGGTAGATAGCAGTGCCACTTAATCACTTTTCTTCTTCTTTGTGTGGCGATTCTGTCCGGTGTGGTCCTGGGTCTCAGTCAGCATTCCTCTGAAACTGGAGGCGACCTTAGGCTAGGCGCCTCCATTCAAATTAAGATCTCCTTCCACCTGGTCATCGGAGGCGAGGTCTTCCTCTACCGCGTTGTACTCGAGTTCATCGTTCAATCTTCTCATCCAAGCACCTTCTTCACAAACGGGATCGAATATGATTCGAAGGATTATTTTCTCGAAGTAACCAAAGATCTCTTCGTCCTCATTTGACATTGTCCACGCTTCTGCACCATAAAGCAGGACTGAGACTATCAGGGTCTTGTATAGAGACAGCTTGGTTTTTCGAGACAGTAATTGCCGCCTAAGTCCAAGGACAGCGATTGGCCAGTGTTATCGTTTTATCTCCGCGGTGATGTCATTTTCGGAGTTTATTTCAGAGCCTAGGTAGACAAAGTCTTCAACTACATCGAAGGTGTCTATTGCGACAACTTGTCCAAGATGTCGTTGTTGATGGACGTTTTTTTGTATATTGTCATACCTTCACTCACCGCAAGACCCAACTTAGCCACTTCCCTCTCGACGTTCACAAATTATTCACTGACAGCCCGTTGAGTTCTCCCTATGATGTCAATGTCATCGGCATACGCAAGCAATTGCGTGGAAGATAGTGCCTCTGGTCTTGACGTCTGAGTTCCGCACGATCTTCTCGAATGTTAAAAAAATTCGCCTTGTCTAAAGCCTTTTTGACATTGCAGACATTAAACTTTCGGTAGCGACCTTGACGGAGCAACGGGCGTTCTTCATCGTTGTCTTGCACAGACGGATGACTTTTGCAGCGATGCCAAGATTACACAAGACGCTGTATAGCTCGTCTCGTTCTTAAAGTCGACATCGACATCTGGCTTAAAGAGTTCGGCAGGCAGTCCATCGGTACCAGCAGCCTTGTTGGACTTCAGTTTGGCGATTGCTGCGTAACTTCACTGAGGTCGGGCGGGCGGAATTCTTGTACATCATCGCATATATTGGATGAATTGCGATCACTTTGGTTGTATAATCTTTGTTTAACGCTGCTTCATGTCATGAGTTTTTTTTGCCAGAGGCCGCTCGGTGACTGCCTTCCTTGCCAAGGCGTCGATCATATTATCCTATACCCATAGGGGCAGGTATCCAGCAATGTTTTACTTTATTCTAGTCAGTTCGTTACGCGCGATTGTTGTTGCTATCCGAGTCAGCTTATTGGGTTCCTGGACGCCTGAATAGACGTGTGCCGTACAGTCGGTACTAGACTCTTTTTCTCCAAATGGCCTCAACGCAAATAGGACGGAATCATGAAAAGCTGGAAGGATGTAGAGCTGGACTGAAATGAGCGCCTTGACTGTTGAATGACGTTGGATCGGTTTTTCACGAGAGTTTTGAAAACATATAGAGATTCAGTCGGCATCAGTCAGTTGCAATTGAAGTTTTCCCATCCGAAATGATAATCATAAACTCTGTTTTCTCTCGATGTCAGGGTTCTACAGGGAAATGATCCGAGCCGATGTTGACTTCCCACAGGAACACTGGAAGTGAGTCCTCCCGCATGATTCCTTTTTCGTATGTGATGTCGTGTCGGGTAGTAAAGACGTAGTACTCTCATTTGGACATTGACCCTACTCGGATATTAATAAGTCACCCCTGTTGTTGTCGTTATCCCTTCTCGAGGGCAAGTGCTCATAATGCTGATGTTGGCTCGATATGAATGTTTTCCTAGAACTCGTTAATGATTCGACTCTGACCCGCCATTCGCTCCAATCCGACTTGTCAAGTTGGTCATTTTAATGCTCGGCGTCTGGTGTTTCAGTTCAGAGTCATAAAGTCCATTGAGTTTGGATCACTTTCTTCACTTCAACTCGAAGACATTTACTTCTACCGTCCTCCTAATGAGCATCGTTGGACCGTTTGCCGTGATCCCAGTTGTCCCGACTTTCGGAAAAACAATATAGCAACGAACACTTGGTTTTCCTGCTCGCTGTTGAAACTTAAGGTTTATGGTTGCTCTAAGACGACCATTCCAGCAAGCCTCGGGGCCACCATGCGAAATCGCACACAAATTCAATCAAACCTTGGGATATGTCTCTGGTAACAGAGTAAAAAGTCCCTTCTACCCATGATACACCCTAAATCCTAAAGTTAGCCAAACACCCTTAATGAAAGAGTTTTGTGTCTTGTATCGATCTGGGGGTACGTTCTTGACATGACCATGTTCAAAACTGTATCCACCTTAAGAAGATAAACACGTACCGCTGTCAAAGGAGTCATAGTCGAGGTGTGTCTTCGAGGTTTCAGCTCGACTACTGCTTCTGCAGCGACCACACAGAAGGGCAGGCTAAAGAACATATTTTCCCCCGCGCTGTTACTTATTCATGGTGCAAGGGACGCTCCGTACTCTGTCGGTTCACTCTACAAATGCTTGACAGTCGTCGTTTCTTGTACAACTGTGGCTGGACCTGCATCGTAAGGCACACTCCTACCTCCTGATCCCCAAAATCACCTTTAATCTTCGCTCTGTAACAAATACTTTGTGCCCTTCTTCCCAAGTCAAAACTCATCCAAAAGCATCTACCTAACTTGCAGTTAATTTCCTTGTCATGCTGTTCCTGAAGTTCCTTAATTTATGCCCTCACACCACCGTCTCTGGTCTCAAATTCAGCATTTTTTTCCCGCATTACAAGCGCACAGTTTCCTCTTCTACACCCCCACCTACACGCGCTCGGATAATTGTGAATTGTTTACCATGTCGCAACGCGAACATGCATTATTCTTGAACCGACACATTCCGTCAAGCCAACTGCACTGCGAGGCACAGCATTCTGACGCGTTCGCGAAACTTTTTAATTAACCAAAAGTAAGCATCAAACGCAAAGTGTACGCGCGATAAAACTTTTTCCACGCGCCAGCCGGGGAATGGGTGAAGTTATGGAACACATCCCACGTTGGGGGTGTCATAAAATCATCATAAAAGCGTGAAGGGTGAAGTTGTTTGATTGACAATTCTCTGGAGATTAGTCATCTCAGATGGAGTCCTTGGAGGGACCTGCTCGAGAAGAGGGCGCGGTGTTGTTGGCTTGATGTGGGTGGCGGATGGCGGATGTAGGTCTAGGTTGAGTGTCACATATGGTGGGTGCGGGGAGAGCGAAAGACAAAGCAAGTTAAAGTCAACATTGGCTGGGAGGGAAATAGGACAACGATGTGTGAGACTCCGAGGGCCGTTCGATGAGTCAGTGACTTTTGCAATTTCTCGCGCAATAACCCCGCCAACTGCCATCGATTAATAGAATCGTGTCAAGTTGTAAGCAAGCTACGTCACATCGTCACTTCGTGTATTTTGGCGAAAATTACCCGACTTTGTTAGCCTCAACGTCTTGGTTCACCAGTCCACCGACTAACATCGTGCCCTGGTTAGATATATGGGCACACGTGCATATAGTTTTTTTAAATGATTTATAAGAGCACTACGATATTTGCGTAGACAACATTTTGAGTTGCTTTCTATCGAAACATAGGGTACTACACCCGAATCCGTACGGCTTCCAAAAATTCAAGAGCACCCAATCATTGCTGGGGGAGTTTACAAATGTCGTCAATGCAGACATTAACAAGAATCAAACCTTTGATACTTTGACACATGAAAGGTCGCACAAAGTGTCAGCAGAATGGGTTTGAGAATAGTCCTGGCAAATTAGCTCAAAAGTTATCTGACTGACAGAGGTATCCAAGTCAGGGTAGCTGATACATTAACTATTGAAAAGGAAGTCAAATACGGCGTGCCACAAGGCTCCTAATTGAGCTCTATTTTATTCACACTTCTTACGAACGAGGTCCTGAAGTTATCGGAAAAATGGACTGCTTGTGCGTATGCCGACGACATAGCAATCGTGGTGAAACATCAAAGCTTGCATTTAGCCGTGCAGATAATGCTGGACGAATTCAACGCTGTATCTGAATGGTGCCATGGTAATGGAATAGTCATAAATACTACGAAAACAAACGCGATGCACACTTGCACTCCATCGACGCCTGCTAAGAAATTTTCCATTCCATTCCAAATTTTTCATCGAATTCACCGCTGTCCGTCAATCAACAACAGCAACGAAGTCGAAGTTGTCAGAAGTATTAAATGCTTAGGAATTGGCATCGACGAGAACTTTCTTTGGCTTGAGCACATCAACGTCCTGCGCCTGCACCTTAAGAGCACCATCTTCGCCTAAGCAGGTGTACTACTCGTTAGGCACTCTGGCCTGAGAAAACGCAGCAACATCCCACCTGGATTAGATATCTAGCACACAACATCGTCTTCTTAAAATTTCCAAACCCTTTAACTCAACTTTTCAAGCAGTACACGAGAGACCCACGATGCCAGCAACCAATGAGTTACACGCTTAACACCAGAAGACGTGCCCACGGGATGCTTGATGTTCCGAGAACATACAACTTATATGGAGACTGAGAACTACATTGCACAGTCCCCAAATTTACGAATTCGCTGCCACAGTGTCTTAAAATAATTCCGAATTTCAAAAAAAAAAAGATTTTTAATGGAAATTAATTCCGTATCATAAATTTGTTGGTTCATAAATATTAATCTTAATGAAATAATATTCTTCTTCTTTGATTGGTGCTGAAGTCCGGGGAGGACCTGGGCCTCAAAGAGCATGCCTCTCCAGCCAGCACGATCTTTTGCCAGCTGTCTCCAGCTCCGCACACCAAGTTGGTTGAGATCCTATTCTACTTGTGTGCGCCATCTTGTGTGAGGACGTCCTCTGTTGCACTGTCCAAATGGCTTGGTATCGAAGACTCTTCGAGCCGGAGCTGTGGTGTTTATCTGCTCTACATGACCTAGCCATCTTAAGCGTTGGATCCTAAGGCGCTTAACTATGTGCATGCCGGTGTACAGCCCGTACAGTTCGTAGTTGAATCTTCTCCCCCAGACGCCATCAACGCAAACAGGACCAAAGATCGCACGCAGAACTTTTCTCTCAAAACAACCAAGAGCTTCTTCATCCGTTTTCAATAGTGTCCATGTCCCTGCGCCATAGAGCAGGACAGGAATGATCAGAGTTTTATATAAAGTCAGCTTGGTGTTTCGAGAGAAGACTATGTTACTCAATTACCTCTTGAGCACAAAGAAACAGCGATCGGCAAGAGTTATCCTGCGCTTGATCTCGGTACTGGTGTTATTGTCTCTATTTTCCCCAGAACTGAGGTAGACGAAGTCCTTGACTACCTACCGCTCTGTCAGACACGTCGATGTTGTGCGTCCTTTTGTGATGACAGCATGTACTTTGTTTTGCCCTGGCTTACCGCTAGACCCATTTCAGCCGCTTCCGCTTCAATGCCAGCAAACGCCTCATTGCCAGCTCGCTGTGTTCGTCCAATCACAATGTCGTCCACGTAAGCAAGCAGTTGAACGGACTTTTGGAAGATCGCACCTCGGGTGTTTACGTTTTAGTTACGCACGATCTTCTCAAGTATGATGTTCAAAAAGTGACATGACAGCGCGTCTCCTTGTCAAAATCCTTTTTTGACATTGAAGGTCTCGGTGAGTTCGTTACCGACCTTGATGGAGCAGCGAGAGTTCTCCATCGTCATCCTGCACAACCTGACGAGTTTGGCAGGAATGTCAAAACTTGACATGGCGCTGTATAGCTCGTCTCTATGCACGCTATCATATGAGGCCTTGAAATCGACAGTAGGTGGTGGATATCGATCTGCATCTCTTGAGTCTTTTCCAGGCTGATCCCTCGATAGTTGGCGCAGTCAAATGGGTTGCCTTTCTTGTGGACCGGACAAACGACGCTGAGATTCCACTCGTCGGGCATGCTTTTGCGCCCAACCATATCATCTCCAGCTGCTTTAAACAGTTCCGCGAACAGTCCGTTCGCTCCAGCAGTTTTGTTCGACTTCAGTCCAGATATCGCTATATTGACTTCTTCTAAGTCGTTGACACGGAATTCTTGTTCATCATCGTCCAAATTGAAAAGTGAAACAATCCTCACATTTACAAAAAGTCACTTTAAATCTTGTAATGATAAATGTACAACCACCTGCAGATAAGCATTTAGCTTTGCAGGTAAACTGTTGTAATCTACTAATAAGACGACTTGAAATGAACATTAAATGAATATACGTCTGTGCCTCGTTTGAGTACAAAAATGTTTGCATAACCTACTAGCGCGTATGGAAATATTGTTCGCCTTGACTAAGGTAAGAGTCATCCAAAACCCACACGTTCACCCACCGTTTTCACAATCGACGAGGAGAGAGGTAACCTTTGAAAGCGAACGAATGCGAAGGAGTGCGTAGGATTAAAAGTGATTCAAAGTTTGTGTCGAAATCGAAGCGCGTACAAGTTTTCAAATCAAAACAAATGCGCCACTCGTGGGATTCTCAATCAATTAAATCCACGCCACGAGCCGAGTGCCGGATCCAGCGCCAGAAAGCAATTTGAAACCGATGAAAGATGAGCCTGTCGCATGGAATGCGCGTAAGACACATTCACAAATCCCGCCCGTAACGACTTTCCTCAACTTAAATGGGGTATCTTAAGAGAATTTGCAGTGCGAGCAAACAGCGAAGCGATTACACAGCCGTTCGGGCAAATCCCGCCGGCACTTGGCTGCAATGACATAAACATTTGCCCATTATCTGGCGATATTACGCCGTAACGACATGTCCCTGCCGATGAATAGCAGAACACCGCCCCTGACTCTGTCGCACGCACGCACACGCCGGCACACAAGGAGGCTATCAGAGCAGAGGCCCAATTAATTCGCTGCCTAATTACCCGTACAAGTTATAAATTATAGACCCACACGCACCGATTTGTGTCGCAACTAGTCAGCATTTGTGCGTCGGGATGGACTCCCCGAGCGCCGGCTACGTCCATGCTCACGCATCCATCAAAAGACGAACGCAACCAGAAGACATCCTCGCCACCAGCCAGCCACCCCTTCCGAGACGGAGAGGCACCTTTATCGTTTAATTAGCATCTATGGCCGGCCTAGGACGGGCTGCCGACGAGGCTGAATAATTTATGTGGGCGTCCGATACTTCCCCCGCGCCGGGAAAACAGCCTGCAGGCAATTTTCGCATGCCGGCCCGGAGGGAGGAGCGGCCGAAATTGAATTCCTTGCAGCAACCCGAAAACGAAAACGTTTAATTCGTTTTGCTAAATTAATTCCTCGATGCGGCCCGTCGTAGGCACGGCTTCGGCCTCGTGTCCTGTTCAACCCCTTGGCCTGGACCTGGATGCTGGTGGCGCGGCGGTGGTTGCAATTTAATTAAGCGCGCTCCACCCCCGGCTCCGGTCGGCCAGGGGACCGCACTTGTGCATGCAGAGGTGTTCACTTGTGAGTCATTTTCGGCCGGCCTGGTGCTGCCTCTAATTAGGCCGGCTCTCTGGACGTGGTCGTTTAGATTGCACTCTGGAGGTATCAAATTAGGCCCGCAATTGGTGGACGCAGGGCTTGTGGTCACGACAAACATCAATCATGGCGGGGCAGCGTTCCCGGCAACGAACTCCCCACCGTTGCGTGCCAATATCGAATGAAATGAGCCATCGGGCGCTGGGGTGAGCGCGCGGCTCAGTCGTGGGCGCCACTCTAATCACCGGCGGCTTAGCGGTTGCCGGTGGTGGGGGTTCACCCCCAAATTGACACGACTTCACAGCGAGCACAGTTTTGATGACGACGCGTAAACATTTGTGGGGTAGGTGCGTGACCCACTTTTTCGGATGACTTTTCAACTTTGATGGCTGCTGAAGGGCAAGTGCCCACCCCCGAAGTTGGCATGAATTGTATTTATCAGCGCCATCTCGGGGAAGGTGTATGCAGTCGCTGGTGGTTGCCGCGCGGCATGGCAACGCTTTATCGGAAGTGGCCCACAACCCCGCGCTTAATCGAGATCAAGTTGTGGATTGAACATACGTTTTATTCGCCTTAATGGACAGCGGAGGGTGGGCAGGTGGGTGCCTGAGGTCATAGCTTATTCATGGAGAAGGGCCACTCTGGTGTGTTAAAAGAGTGGTTTCAATCGATCGATTTCCATTTCGAATCGTGTTAATTTAGATTCGTGATTGACTGACAACCAATCGATGCGATGGAGGAGGTCGTTGACTGGCAAGTGGTCGTTTGCATTGTTCACCCGCAATGGGAAGGCACTGGTGAACGTGCACAGCGGTAAGTTATCCAAACCCTCTTGCGCCTTAGCAGTCAAAAATTTGTGAGGAATTTCCAAAAAGTCCTTCATATGCAAACGGTTGACACAGGACCATACAGCTGTACAGTCGGATATATCGCTACTAAATGCTTCCACAAACGTGTGATCATGCCGAAGCCACAGCATGTAACATCGCTATTCTGGCTGGGCCGCAGTATTAAAAACAAGCTCACTTATTATATGGGAGACAAATAAAGACCTCTCGTTCGTCGACTTCAAGGCCGCATATGACAGCGTGCTTAGAGACGAGCTACACAGCGCCAACAGATAAATAATTCCTGACGAACTAGTCACGTTGGATGACGATGGAGAACTCTCGCTGCTTCATCGAGGTCGATAACGAACTCACCGAGACCTTCAATGTCAAAAAAGGTTTTAGGCAAGGCGACACGCGTCGTTTGACTTCTTCAACATCATACTTAAGAAGATTGTGCGAAACTCCATCCATCCTTCTTCCAGACCATCTTCCAGAAGTCGGAGCTGTTGTTAGCATACGCCGATGATATTGACGTGATTGGAAGAACTCAGCGAGTCGTTAATGAGGCATTTGCTAACATTGAGACGGAAGCGGCTATGATGGGTTTGGCGATGAATGTATATGCTGTCCTCAAGAAAGGGCATACAACATCGACGTCTTGGACAAGCGTCACATTGGGAAGCTATAACCTCGAGGCGGTAAAGAACTTCATCTAGCTTGGCTCGCAAGTTAATGGTACGAACAACATCAGTACCGAGATTAAAAGCAGAATAACTTTTGTCAACCGCTGTTTCTTTGGGCTCAAGAGACTATTGAGTAATAGAGCTCTCTCTCGAAGGACCAAGTTGACTCTATAGAAGAGACAGATCATCCCAGCCCTGCTATACGGCGTGGAGGCATGCACAATCTCAAAAGCGGATGAAGAAGTCCTTGGTCTCTTAGAGAGAAAAGTTCTACGCACGATCTTTGGTCCTGTTTGTGTTGACGGGTTCTGGAGGAGAATATTTAATCACGAACTCTATGGGCTGTACAGCTACATGAGCCCAGTCAGGCGTCTACGGTGGCTGGGTCATGTAGAGCGCATTTATAACTCAGCACCGGCCCAAGGAATCTTCGAATCCGAACCTGTGGGGAAACGCAACAGAGGACGCCAGCGTTTAAGGTGGCGCACGCAAGTGGAGAAGGACCTCAACCTACCAAACTATAGGCAGCTAGCTAGAGATCACGGTAGTTGGAGAGGTTTGTTGGTTGAGGCTAAGGTCCACCCCGGTCTTTAGCGCCGTACAGAGAAGAACAACAGTGTCTGTGCTCAAAACATATTTACTCGAAAACTAAAACCTGTTCTCCAAACAGCTAATATTGCGTTTGGTATCTTCGAAAGAAAAATTCGTCTGCGAGAAGGTAGAGGATGAGAAGAAACTGCGATCTCTACGAGTCATACCAAGATGTGGATGTAGTAACCTGCATTGCCTCCAGCACATCCATCGTAGTTAAGAAGGTCTTAAGGCCCGAATCGATAGCATCTGTTGCGGGCGTTGCGTAATGTCCAAAAATGAACAACTTATAAGACCTAATAAGAGGGAGCGAGACGTGTGTTGGCTATATGTGGAATACATCAGAACGGATGAAGTGTGGATGAATATGAATTCACTCTCATATGTCATTTGGGGTTGTCAGCTCTTTGTAATTCGGCAAATACGATTGTTGTGGATTTCAACCGCAATGCACGCGACTGATTCTATGGCCTCGAGCATTTAGTAACCGAGACAGTGGGTTGGTGCTTCTTTCGTTTTAAGAAAGATTTAAAGATTTTGTGTGGATGACTTAAAGCAGGGTGCCCTCAACAGTGGGAGGTGGTTGTAGCTCAGAGTTATGGGTTGTCGGTCTGAGACATTGAATCCATCCCATTTGGCTGTTCTTGCGACTTGGTATTTCGGCATGAGACATTTGAAGATTAGCACGAGTGTCCCTAGCGATGGCAGTACGTCAATATTGGTCTTGTCAAGGTCAGGGTTAAGAAACGGGTCTGAACAACTTGTGGTTTGATTGTTAACGTCCGACAACAAGCTGCGTTAGCTCGGTTAACTATGACAGTTTAAAATCTACCTCTTGAATTCACCTAGCCCAGTACTTGACTGACTGTAAGGTTTGATGAACTTCCAGAGGCTTGCTAGACAATCGAGATAACTGGGAACGTGAATTTGAAACATTGCTCTTGTGTAAATGTAACGCAAACACCCAGCGAATGAGTCGATGTGGGGTGCCAAGTTATCGTCTATCAGTCTCCACAATTCCACAATTGACTAACAGAAGCCTTTTTAAGCCTTTGAGGGCTAATCTTTAGCTTACTTTTTAGCGCATCAGCCTAAGGACGGAATAGCTTGGGCGTCCGGGCGTCCGATACTTCCCCCGAGCCGGGAAGCGCATTAGCCTAAGGACGGAATAGCTTTATTTCCCGCAATGGAAACTACGGTAGCTAAGTCATGTAGAGCGGATGGACACGGCCCAAAAACTCTTCGAATCTGAACCTGCGGGGCAACGCATCAGAGAACGTCCGCGTTTAAAGTGGCACACCCAAGTGGAGAAGGACCTCTATCTACCAAACTAGAGGCAGCTAGCTAGAGATCACGGCAGCTGGAGTGGTTTGTTGGTTGAGACCAAGGTCTACCCCGGCCTGGATGAAAGCTGGCGACATATTCACGGATCCAATTAAGCTCGACAAATTCCTTTCCTCAATTCGACTATAGTCTCTATATCCAGTGTGCCACTGCACTTTGAATGCCTTCCAATTGTGGAACAAGGAGATCAGGTCTCATTCTCTCTTCCCTGCGTTTGATGATGCACCCATAACTCCACCGCGGAAGTTGCAACAGAATCACGGGCTCATCATGCATCCTTAGCGCTCCACCAAAGAACAACTAATTCCACGTTTGCATGCGCTAAGTAGACGGATGCAAAGGCGCCACACACGCGCGGATCCTTTGAAATCCGAAATCAGAATCACAAGGGAATCCGAATGACGGCTTCAGCCAGCGGAACTCATTACTCAACTGCAACTCAAAGAACGAAGCAATTCTCACCGCAGACAATGGCTGTGCGCTGGCTTGTCAGCTTATCGAGCGGAGCGCATGGTTTGTGGAAGCACAGAAGCACCCGACCATCACTCCGTTCATCTGCGAAATTCCATAATTAATCCGTTCCTCCGGGGAGCCGTGTAATTGCATTGTGCTCCAGCACAAATGTGGGTGTGTGCTTGGACGGATGACTGAGGCAACAAAGTTTCTGGTCTGTAATCGTGTATCTCCCGCCGAGGGTGCGGTTTGCTTGGTGCTGCAGCGAACCCCCTCCCCCTCAGGCGTTCTAATCGGTTGTGCAGTGCCGGATGTGCATGCACTTTTCGGATGGCTATGGACTCCGGTTGAGTTATTACATTCCATGGAACTTGATTTCCTTTGGGTTCCAGTGCAGTCAAGCTGGCAGTCGGTTCATAATTGATTGACTTTCCTCGAATATCGGATCATGCATCTGCTCCGATTAGGACAGTCGATGGAATGTGAAGTGCAGTGAATAATTCCTCCCAGCATCCCCAGGTCTGCAGTAATGCACTGTCGTCGTGCGAGATGTTGTGGCGTCTCTGGTTTCAGTGTAGTTTGAATTTGTTCACTAATTTTCGACAAAGCCATTGAATCGGTGATGAAACCAAGCGTGTGAATGATTTTCATCCGTTTCTTAGAATCGGACGAAATTGCATTTGGATGCAGCTTCCTCGAACGGAAAGGGGTATGCTTCGATGGACAGAGTATGTGGCACATATCCTCACTATCATGAATTTCGTGGTGGGCCTTGAACGCAGTTTCTGGTGTATGCTCGGCCTTACATCGATCCCTTTTGAGTGACCAATAATAAATGCAAGCTAACGAAACTTAACGATGCTTAGCGAAACTAGGTGAAGCAATTATTAATATCGAATTTGTTATTTCTCTTGAAGGCCTTAAATGCAGTTGCATCTGGTAGGGAATTGCTTGCTAGACAAAGCATAAAGTTATTGGACCAAGTCCTTAAACTCGACTAGATTCGCTTCGACATAGCTCCTGCAGAGTCGTTGGCGGGAGATCGTGTTGTCTGGTGATCTCTTGTTCGTCCTTTGTCCGACCATTAGATGTGACGCAGCAATTGAATGTTCATCGCTAAGTTAGTAGTGCCTCAAAAAGCAATCGGAAATCGCTTGACGGTTTAAGACATTTGTGGGTGTGTCGATGATCAGTCGACTTTCGAATGGTTTTTCTCGCTCTGAAGCCGCAAACAAAGTCATAAAGACACGGACGAGCACTTTGCTTCACTTATTAAGTTAGCTGGACCTTGTAAAATAGTCAGGTCGGCCATGGAGGGTCCAGGTCAATTACAATTTTTCACTCCAAAGTTGCAACAACCCGCTCTGCAATTTTGCTTATCGTACAACTATCAGCTCTATTAAGCACTGGCAAAATAGGAGTATGATTTTGGTCCTTGGAGGCAGGAGTTTTAACGAAGTATTGTAACATCGGTTGCCTTGGGCTGGTAGGCTTTCACTTAATCCATTCTCAGACACAGAGCTTCTTCTCTACCCAATAGTGTGAAACTCAAGCAAGGAGACTGAGGCGTTTGGCAAGAGCGCTTGCAGCGGAACATCTAAAAAAAGGAGATGGCGTACTTTAACAGGCTCTGCGCGATGACTGCCACTTACGCCTTCGGAAAGATCTCAGAGAAAGCTGCTTGCTTGAGATGGGGCAACTCGAGTGGGAGTCAATCCGAGTTACGTCCAAACCGAGTTGAATCGAGTTGAATTTATGTTAAACCGAGTTGCTAAAACATTCAACCTCAAGTCTGCGAACCATGCGACATGGTGTGAATGTGAACACACAACTCGGTTGACTCGGGTTGGCCATCTCTAAATTGAACATCATAACTGCAAACTTTAGCTCGGATTGATGAGAACACACATACGCTTTGGTCGGTTAGGACAATGAGACCGAGTTGTACTTTACTACTTGCGTATGGAAGAGGGAATCGTGTGATGTGGGCGTGTGGCACGTTGTCTATCGGTCTACCTGTTCTCTGTGTGTTGAAATTTTGACATTTTTATCAAACGTCCTTATTGGGACTCGTTTATTTTCAATGCTATTCTTAATCACATCTGGGAATCATTAATAATTTAACCTGTGGCAACACTGATCTCAAACAGAGAGAGATGATACAGTGAGTATACCTTCTGTTTTTATGAATGTGTAATGTATTATGCTGATAATGTTCCAAGCTTGTTCGAGTTTTTTACATTATTTTGAATTGGGTGAAACCGAATGAGCGTTTGCTTGTATTGAGACGGAGGCGGCAAAAATGGGTTTAGCGGTGAATGAGGGCAAAACAAAGTATATGCTGTCATCAAGAAAGGACACACAACATCGACGACTCGGTCAGAACGTCACCATAGGCAGCTACAACTTCGAGGTAGTAAAGGACTTCATCTACCTTAGCTCCCAGGTAAATAGTGCGAACAACATCAGTACCGATTAAACGCAGAATAACTCTTGCCAAGAGGCAATTGAGTAGTAGAGCCCCCTCTCGAAAGACCAAGCTCACGTTATATAAGACCTTAATCATCCCTGTCCTGCTGTATGGCGCGGAAGCTTGGACTGTCTCAAGGGCGGATGAAGACGCACTTGGTCTCTTCGAGAGAAAAGTTCTGCGTTCAATCTTCGGTCCTGTTTGCGTTGAAGGATCTTGGAGAAGGAGATTCAACCACGAACTGTACGGGCTGTACAGCGACATGAGTCTAGTCAGGCGTCTACGGATTCAACGCCTAAGATGGATAGGCCATGTAGAGCGCATGGACAACATTGCTCCAGCCCGAAGAGTCTTCGACTCCGAGCCAGTGGGACAACGCAATAGAGGACGACCACGAACCCGATGGCGCACTCAAGTGGAGAAGGACCTCAACCAACTTGGAGTGCGAAATTGGAAGCAGCTGGCTAAAGAACGTGCCAGCTGGAGAGGATTGTTGACAGAGGCCCAGGTTCACCCCGGACTGTAGCGCCACAAGAAGAAGAAGAAGAAACCGAATGACTAAACGCGAGTTGCAACTCGGTTCGCTTGAATCGGGGCTACTCGAATTTAGAAAATTTCGGGTTGACACATCTCTAATTCCTAGTATGGTCGGTGCCAATGGACATTATCACCTTCAGGGGGAAAATGTCATACAATCGCAGGAGGACGCCAAATCAAAATCCTCAAAGCCCCGAAGTACGTACTCGTTTTATGTGCACAAAAGACGATGTGGAGACTTCCAAAAATGAACGGATATCTGCTCATACGTACTCTGTATGCAGGGCAAACTACAAATGATAGAAGGCAACTTCTGGCCGAATTGGTGCCTACTGGTCTAGTGAGGAGTGTGGTTCAAGAGGTCAGGGTGGGGATTAGTACGTAAGCGGCTTACGAATCGTGTCGATTTCGGCACCTTTCCTAGCAAGTTCGATTATGTCGCGGGACACCAGCAAAGAGTAATCGAGTCTTGCAAGAACTCAAAGCTCTTCGCGACAGCAAGGGCTCAGCTTAGACTTGATCCCTGCTATACTAATTGCTTTCATTGCCGCTTGACTGCGAATAAGAATGGTGATATCCGGTGGGCGGTGGTAACTCCAACTTTGATATCATTTTGGCGGACCTCCGCTTGAAAAAACACTGCCGTAATCAAGGCTCCTGATATTTAACTGTTCGAAGTAAATACCCGCACCTGTTTATACTCATCTTCGAACCAACTGTGTAGATATGGATGGTTGAGTCTATCAAAGTCAAGGTAAGGGATAATGTTGTCGTTTTCGATTTGTTCTGTCCAGTCCGCACTTGAATTGACTTATCATATTGGCGCCCTTCGAAGCTGTCATCTGTAGGTGGACGTCTGGTGGTAGAAGGTTCAGCATGATCTTTAAGCCTGGGGTTGGAGTTATGGATATGGCTCCCGTGACTGTCAGATATGCAAGTCATTGTATTCTAGTGTAGTATAGTAGTCCAAAGTACATACATATATGGTAATATTGGCCTAACTATCGCTGTGTAAATCCATATGACGTTTTGGAGTGGAGCCCCATATTTAGCACTTTACTGCTTTACTGACCCTTTCTTGTACATTCAGTTTCCAATTTAGTTTTTTGTCTAGGATTATTCCAAGATATCTCGCACTCTCCTTTAAATTGAGGGTAGTACTAAGGGTGGTGGCCCGTGGCGTTGTGGGTATGTGCGTCGACCCACCGCCCTTGAACCTCGACGCCGTAAGTTCGATCCCTGATCTGCACGACAATTATAATTTTCACGGCTCAATCACTTTCGAATCACTGACGATGCTCAAGAGTACTTCTGTCTAGAAATCTTAAAATTGGCCGTTCGGAGTCGGCACTAGTGGTTGCTGAGAAGCTAGGCCCTGGCTAGGCGCTCTACAGACTGTAGCAGCACCCATATAATTCCTAGACCGCAAGATCTTGCCCATCTAAGGAGTGATTTTATAGAGTTTTCAAATAGCTCACTGATTGCAGGGATGTATTTGCAGCTGGCCATCAGGACAACATCATCAGCGCATGCAATAGCCTTGAGTCCTGGGAATCTAAGTTTATCTCAAAGTTTCTACGTCGACGAAGGCTCGGTTATCATGGCGCTTTCATTCACGTCTATCACCCTGTGAAGTGCAGTTCTAGTACTAATCAGCAAGTACCAGTGAAGCGTTCGGCCAGGCAATTTTTCACACTAATCCAATGCTACTTCGGTTTGTCAAAACAACTTGGAACTCCTGACTCACAGGCCTAACATCAAAACTCTTATGCTGCCAGTCCTGCTTTATGGAGCTGGACGATAAGCAAAACTGCAGACCTGAGTCCTGGTGCATTCGAAAGAACGAGCATCATACACTTAGCTTGGTTTTCTATCCCTACTTCCTCCCAATAACTTGTAGAGGTTATGCAAATTTGCACACCCCAACCGTGTGCCGGGATGTCCCTTCTGACCTTGGTCCCACTAACCCATCGGAACTTTGCGTGCGTCTAATCGGCTTGCTTCGATGAAGACACTTTGCTCGCACTCATCCCTTCCCATCCATCCCTTGATAGGTCAACGCTGCACGAAGTGTGCCACAATTCGCCCATCCAACTGTTGCCCCAACGCGAGCGATACGAATTTTCCAACATCACTTGTCATTTACGACACGCGACGACATCCGACGAAAATGACTCAAGACTCATAAACCGAAGCCCCACGCTGTCAATGGGAAGAAAATTAATAAAAATGCAAACAACAACAAGCCTAGGCCCACGTCGAATTTGAGTTTGTTTTGAGAGCGAGCAGTAAGCAGTAAATAATTGAACAGTATTCATCGGTAGCCCGAAGCTGTTAGAACACGTTAGACACCGAGGCCCGATCCGCCCGGCCGCAGTGCAGCACGCGTTCGAATATTTCGTCAGGAAGTACACACCGCCACACTGGCTGCCAAATACGGTCGGAATTTCGGGAAGTAACCGTTAAAGAAATAAAAGTGCGCGCCGCATAAAGTGTTAATAGATTTATTTCTTGCTCCATTGCGAGCGACTCGGGAGTGAATTTGTGCCGCAACACACGCAGCGGATTACTGTCATACGAGCGATGTAAGTTTTATTGGGTGCCTGTCAGCAGAGATTGCAAATCTGTGCTAAATACCGCTAATTGCGGTCGATTGACCCGCACTTGTGTAATCTGCGCCGCAACACACACGCAATCCATCGTCCGTCGTCCGTCGACAGATGACAGATCGATGGGATGCGTGTGTGCGGCTTTAACGCCATTTGTGGGCCACAGCGGATCGTGTCAGCGCCGCTGATAAACAATGAATTTCCTCCGATTGTCGTGTAATAACGAGTTTATCATTTTGTAAATTTAATTAGCAGGTTGGCCGTATTCGGCGGCGGTCAGGCCAAAAAATTAGACACGGCAGCGTTTATATTGGTCGTTCCAATTATTTGGTGGCCCATTACCGCCTTACTTGTGAGTGGCTGATGGGCTATTTGTTGGCTGTTTTTTTTTTGCCCGAAGATCTTCGGATTGTTGAACAAGGTTATGCTGCAGTAATGTGATAAGTGTTTTTGGTGAAAGATATTTCGTCGATTCGGTGATTTGTATGCTCGGCTCGGTTGCCGATGAATGGCCAAATGTGCGCGAGATGACAGCATTTGTTTGCTTTTCAATTTGATGTGACGATGCTTGCGGGTGTTATGTCATCAATTGGTTACAGTTACGCGGATGCATTGTCGGGTGGTTGCAACCGGCTGGCATCAGCTGAAAAGTGAGCAGTCAGCCGACCAAGTCTAAGGAGGCTCAGTTTTTGATAGAATGGTGTGGGGACTGTTTTCCATCGATCTTCTAAGAGGATCAACTGCTGTTACTCTAGAAATATTTGCCGTCAGTTCGTCCATCAAGACAAGAGGAGAATTTGTGTTCGGTTTCAGTATTGTAGGCTTGACTTTTGTTCGGTATCACCGTTCAGATTGAGCTTAGCATTCAGCCTGAGAACGGTGTTGCGGTCTTGATCGTTATTTCTGTCAAATAAATTATTGGGACTGAAACTTTAATTTGAAGGGCTTTCCAGCCAGTAGTGGACCGGGGCATTTTTATCAGCGGTCCTACAGTCCAAGGTGGACCTGGGCCTTGCTTCTACAGCCACCACTCTGAGCTATGAAAGTTGGCAAATTAACGGTTTATGGTAAACGTAAGACGCCGCCGTTAGCGTCGTCACTAAGTCACTAAGCCACGGCGTGGACGGATCTTCTAAAGACAGCACTTGCATTGTGGTGGACTGTTGATCTCCCACGGGTTCACTTCTAAGGCCAACATTTGAGGCTTTGAGTGGAAATTGGGGCAAGATCTCCATTGTAGGAGTGGAGGCATGATCCCACCAGATATCGTCAATTACTCGAGACAAAATTGATATTTAAGCCAACAGCTACACAATCATTCTGCAGAAAGCATACCAGTAATGCTAATCCAACTAAGTAAAGTCCAACCTTCTTCTCAACTATACAGGGCTACATGGTCTACATGGTCTGAGCCTCAACCAAGAATCATCTGTAGTCTGATATTGTGGCTAGTTGGTTGCACTCTTTAAGCTAGTCGTGCGATGTGTGCAACATGTTCTTTGGACAGAAAGTGATATGAGTCACATGGCTCGAATGCCCCCATCATTACAATTTCCGAGACGAATGTCGTGCCACTACGAAACTTATTGAAATTTAACGAAACTAAACGAAGCCAAATAAACTCAACCTGGCGCAATTCAGTATGGAATGTGTTTGAACCTCAGCCAGTTCTCTCCAGCAATCGCAGTTTTTGCCTAGTTGCCTCTGTGTTTGCACACCAAATTGGTAGATGTCCTTCACTTCCTCCGATGTCCACTACGTACTTACTAAGGTCCTGGAGTTCTCGGAGTGTACTCTATCTAGCTTTTCACTTTTTCAGGGCGATTATGCTGACATCGTGGACTAGTGGTGGTCTGAGTGAGTCAATTAATTTATCCAATTCAATTCAATTTGTTTGAACAAAAAGTTGGTCTTACATGTTAACAGCTTAACCTAGCTATGGACTTAATAATAGAGGTCCAACCGAAGTGCACCGCTTACAAGGTTTTCAATGTTGCTTATCATATTTTTTAAAAATTCCTTACTTTTCTATGAAGATCTTTGACATCGGATTATTCATTCCATGTGCCCTTGTTAGTCCTATCGAGATGGGGTGGTACTCTGTTCTGATTGAAGTGATATCGTCCATAGTTTGATATCCTTGGGAATGTCTGCTCATTTATCAGAGTCAATGCGTTGATGAATTGTTGGGTTGTTGACGATGTCTTGTATTTGCCTCTGGAACAGTGTCACCAAGTAGTGTTGTAGCGGGATGATGCGGGTTAAATCGCAGTCTCCTGTTGCTGTGGTATATCTGATGCTCTCTGTTATATGTATGCGAATATGCATACTCGGAGTATGTTTTGCTCTCGAAGATTGGCCTTGGAGATATATAACACAATAATATTATATGGTGCTACTGCTCTTAGAGGGACAGGGCCTAGCATCTAAGCAGCCACTCGTGTTGGGCGTGCTATTGTTATCTTATGAGTGGAAGGGACCTTCAGTTATGCGGACACCGAACGGCCAAGTTTGAGAAGCTGTTTTCTAGACAGGAATACTCTTTCACCATTTGTCAGTAACTCGAAAGAGGTGGGGCAGTGCCATTTATTTTTTGTCGTACAGACTAGGGATTGAACCTAGATGTTGAGGTTTAAGTGCATTAAGGTCGACGCACATACCCACAACGCCATGGGCCAACACAAGTCTTGGAGATGGTATGCCACAAGGAACCCATGCGCTATGATTGACTCAATGAGTTGCTTATAGAATAGGAACTTCGTATTCTGATAACATGGACTAAATTTAGTTTTCACATGAGCGGGTACTCACTGTGTCTATTGATGTTATTCTGATGCCATTAGAAAGCACAAACTAATGCTCCGGCATTTTGTAAGTGATCTGCATTTGCCCTCGTACGGTCTTCTTAAACAAGCGAATTCTGATTTCTCCGCATTTATTCGGACTAGGCTCGCACATGGTCAAAATTAGACCATTCGCTCTTTCCAAATTCAAAAAATGCAATCTGCCGATTTACTCGAGTGGTGTAATTTCTTGTCATTTAGTCGAGTAAAACGTAGTGAAGAAACAATTTGCGCTTTCCATCGGTCCATCGCAAAGGCTGCAAATAAAAATACCATATTTTACTATATTTTACAGATCAATGTGCCGAGTTTGTTGAAGATTGTGACCAATTTGTTTAAAAACAAAGACGTCCAAGCAATGAAATGGCCAACAGAAAGCTCGGACTTAGATCCGACAGAAAGCTTGCGGGCTATTGTGTAGATGAAATTGGGTAAATTTGAGTTGTGGGTCAGGTTTCCAATTGAATTTTCAAAAGTTGCCAACGCCATTACTTAGAGCTTATTGGAAAGCATGGCTAGACGTACGTGTATGTATAAATAGTGTCTTAAAAATTCCAATTTCTCTAACCTTCGACGTTCATTAATATACACTACTTTGTCTAACGTCAAGGGTAGCGGGTAGCGAGGGTGAGTCACGCACCAGGATCTCCAGGTGACTCAAACTCATCAAGATTTATGCCTAGGCGCAACCAAGTGAATTTTTAGACTTGGTCTAATCTACATTTTTGTTTCATATGATTAACGAGTCCAACTTTGGAGTCCGGTAAATCTTTGCCAATCATGTTGTAATTGCTTTCTTCTGCTTACTTTTCCCTATCAGAGGGGTAGTTCTTAGTTTTGATCATCCAACAAATTGATAGAGCACTAGATGAACCCTACGAGTGCTGCAGTTCGATATTGAAATGACAGTCATTAGATTACCACCATGTATGCGGTGATTGCTTAAAGTTGCTGCCACATGTTTCTCAAATAAACGTCCACACAAGTCATGTGATTGACGCTTAGATCTCACATCTTTGCATGATGCAACCAAGCACCTCATTCTCTTACATCTTTCTTAAAGCTTAACGAACTTGCTTCGGAAGAATAATTTGGAACTGATATCGCTGGCTGTATCTGGATTAGAGTCACGTCTCAAATTCGTGCTTTTTTAAGTCGAACGCCATGACCAAATAAAGCGTTGCTGTGACATTGTATAACTTTTTGCTATGAGCATCATTCTACTTTAGCAGCTGGTCGGAAAGAACTAAGCAGCGAACGATCATGCTGACATACAAATAACTTCACGACATCGTTACGTTACGATGGTGTTAAGTAATAATAGCGAGCAGTTGGGGGGATTGCGCGGTTGAGCGAACTAGACTGGGATTAGTTCTCAAGTGGCCGCTGTGTGATCTTTACTTGATAACATTTCCAACTTAATAGGGTAGAAGGCACCACCAGCTTTAAAACAAAAGAAATCTGGCCATCACTTAACCTAAAACGGTCACTCAGTCTACTTGGACTCAGCAAGCCCTCATTAAGGACCCTCATTGGAGTCATAACCGGGCACTGTGCAATTGGCACTCGCGCTCTCAGGATGAGTGTCCCATCTAATGATTTCCGCAAAAGCTGCATGGATAAGGAGTGGGAGGAAAACACTCATCACGTACCCTTCTACAACGCTCTGGCTAGTCGTAGGTTCCTACACCTAATGCCCAACTACTTCAACAACCTCAATGAGCTAAACGGCGGCAGCATAGGCCAGCTAAATCGGCCAACTGGTTCCCATGTTAGGAGAAGGCAATCGGCGTGGTATAACAATGGACCTACTCTGGCCTAAGTGTGACTACCCTTAGCAGTCAGCCACTACAACCTAACCTAACCTAGGGTTCCTTTAATATCATAACATGCTCCACGTGTGTTATACCTCCGCATTCAGAAGGAATTAACAACTAGAACCGCTTCCTTCCAAAATAACGGGTACAGCATTCTCCACCTTGCGGTGATCTAGTTTTAACAACTCTGGTGATACTCTGATGTACCACCAGTCATTCTATTCGCTTCTAAATCTCGCATGCCATTTTGCCGGGGACAAGCCACTGCCACTGTCACCCAATGCCGACTCATGTCCCCTTGGGCGGTACTATTACAAGAGTAACCATGCCTTCTACTCCTACACGATTCCGCGACAAGGAACTCTACAGTCCACACGAAGCAACTTAACACAAGTTCACTCGACTGCTCCAATTCTGGAGCACTACCCTCTAAGTTCATTCGTCCCTCCCTGAGCACTATTCGTGTTCCATCAAACGCACGAACCACTTAGCATTTCGATTGAATATCCGCTTCGAGTGCAATTGGCCTCGCACATAAAGGGGTAAAACTTCCGATTACCATCCACTTCGCCAGATGACTACGGTGTTCGACGACCAGACGAGTTCCCTTCCCTTGCAAAACGAGCCGTAACCCCAGAGGAGAGCCTTAAAATTTAATTTAAAAATTGCCGTGTCATTCGAACGGCTCCTTCCCATCAGCAGTGGCAGCCTGTAAGTGCCTTCCTTATGACCACTTCAAAATTACACTCGCCCCCGAATTCCCAGGACGACAATCCAATCCATCCGAATCGATCGGCACTCAGGGCAATCAACAATTTCTGTCCCATCATTTCTTTTTTTTCCCGTCTTTTCTTTTCAATTTCCTCGCACTCGTCCGCTCACTCGCCTGGGATCGAATTAAATGAGTAAACTCCTTGTACTGGCACACTTCCCATTCAATTGGGACGAGAGCCCGTCTCGAAAATAGTTCACGACGACATCCGAGCAGACGGGTAGTCGGTCGATGTATCAATATTTTATGCTTCCACCCCGCACACCAGAGATAACTTGATGTTTCATGTTTTCGTTTTTTTGTTTGCTGTTCTCTTTTGCAGAAATGTCGCTCCTCGTCGTCAGCTGGATCTATCATCGATAGCCGACGGCATCTAATGGATCTCGAGGAAGGTGAACTGTTTATGGAATTAATTCGTGATGTGGCCAATGAATTGGACATCGACATCCTTTGTCACAAGATTCTGGTCAACGTCGGCCTGCTCACCCACGCCGACAGGGGATCACTGTTCCTGGCCAAGGGTGGCCCGAACAATCGATACTTGATTGCTAAACTATTCGATGTGACGCAGACAACAGGTGAGTGCTTCAGCCGAGTGCCGATACAAGGCATTTTTCAATTAAATTTCCCCCCGATTTCTGTGCGGACCGCGTGCTGGCTTCGAAGGGAGCCTTTAATGGGCCCTCTTTGATTCGTGAACAGGATAAGTGGAATTACGCCAGACGGTGGGTAGGCGGTGGCGTACATAAAAGTCGCCTTAATTGCCCTCGAATCGCGGTGAGCGGCTGCGGTGCGCCGGATGTGCAAAAAAACGGACGAGATTTCTGGTAACTTTCGAGAGACAACCACGACGACGATGGAAAAAAAACGGCCGAGTTTAGATAAAGGGCGCTTAATGTTCGCGTCGCGAGAGTGGGGTGAGGTGGCTGGGGTTGTAAAACGAAACGCGCGACACTGGTCCGCTGAATGGGCCGTCCTTTAATCATTCTTTAATTATAGTTGGCTGGCGCGGAGTTTGAAAAGGAACCTCAAATTAATGGAACATAAAATATTTTCCATTCGCGGTGGGTCGTCGTTTTCGGTTTTTAACGTTCGCGATGCTATCTGCGGACCGTAAAGTTTAAAGACACGAAAAGAGCGGTGTGGGCCGAGGAAAACGAGGAGAAAAAGAAAGAAAACTGATGTTCGCAACGGTTCGTTGGTTGAGGGAGTTTTTAAAGATAATCTGATGGCCGGGGAGAACTAGGGCGAGAAGTTAGTGATTGCAGAGGGAAGCGAGCAGCAAAGTTGGGGCGCATATTTGATCGACGATTCTTTGATATCTTATCAAAGTGTGCTCATCTTTTCGTTGTTAGTGGGCTCAATTTGCACAGCCTTCCGTTAGTTGGCAAGGCAGGATTTTGTTTTCTTTATTCACGTTTTGTGGATTCAAGCTTCGTTCAACACTGTACGACGAGGCTTTACTTGGACGGGCTCGTGCTCGATTAAAGGCAGCTAACAACAGCTCGCGCTAGGTTGGTCAAGTTTGCTACATGGGTATGCAGGATAGAATAAGAAAGACCCCTTCTGCCGAAGTATACAGCTGTGAAAAAACCTTTATATGCAAATCTTCTTCTGCGGCTGGCGCTATGGTCCAGGTTGAAGCTGGGCCTTAGCTAACACACTTCTCCATTTAGCCGGTCTTGTGCTACTTGCTTCCAGCCGATTGAGGTACCTTTCCAACTGCGTTCTCCACAGAAATAGTGGCCTTCCTCTACCGCGTTGTCCCTCGGGGTTGGAGTCGAAGACTTTGCGACCCAAACACCATCAGCACATATGAGACCAAAGATAAATCGAAGACCTTTCCTCTCGAAGCGACCAAGAATCTCCTCCTCTGCTTTAGTTTCCATGCTTCTTAAGTACATTGCTTTGTTAAGAAGTTCGCAGAAACAGTTTTTGGTTGCTCCATTCTTTTCCTCTGTTGGCGAATGTTGCTTTGGTTTGGATCGTCAACAAGCGTTCGCTTGTACACAGTTGTTCAGCTGCAAGCGGTCTGCTTATGGTCCGTATATTCCATGTGCAGACACGAAGATTGTTGTTCCATTTTAATTTTTGTAAAACCATCCATATCCGAGGCTTGTTGCTGGTTCGTAACCAATCCTTTTTTTCAGGGTTTCAAGGGGAAGTTACCCCCACGCGTAACCCTTGAACTTGGAGGACTGGGTCCTGGTTTAAGAACCTGGTTAAGAGGTCGCTGCAAACAATGTTCCACCTCTAAAGGCCATCCAAAGGGAGCCGCTAGCTTTCTGTATGCCAACTTGACCTGTGCATTTACTGGGATGTGTGCTGGCATCTCGCCAAGTTGAAAGCAATCAACAACTTTGCCCCGGATGCACAGACCAATACCAAAATGCTGCTCTCCATCTGTGACGGTCCTGGGCGCGCTGCTTCCAGTCATCAAGGCCAAGCTGCCTTACATCCGCGATGACTTGGTCTCTGTGCCGGAGGTTCGGTCTTCCTCTCTTTCACGAACCAGGAGGCTCGCATTCGAAGACCCACTTTACTAGAGTATTGTTGTCCATACGCTCGATTTGGCCGAGCCAGTGTAGTCTTCCGGACTACTTCAACATCCTTGTACAGCTCTTAGAGTTCGTGGTTGTGTCTTCTTCTCCTCCATTCGCCTTCCTCGCAGGCGGGACCTTATATCCGACGTAGAATTTTTCTTTTGAAGGCACCAAGAATCGGCCAAGAGTCAGCTCTCTGTGATTCGAATCCACCTCGGGCAATATGCTTGAATCAACAATATTTAACATTGCGTTGAAAATTAAACACAGAAAGTAAAACAGATGCTTCTTTGCTTGGCGCTACATTCCGGGGTGGACCTAGGCCTCAACAAACAAGCCTCTCCAGCCAGCACGATCTCTATACAGCTGCCTCCAGCTGCGCACGACAAGTTGGTTGAAGTTCCTTCTCCCCTTGTGTGCACCATCTCGTTCGAGAACGTTCTCTGCCTCTGCTTGGTAAAAGGAAAGATGGTCATTGGACTGGCGTTGTACAGAAGGCTCGAGTGGGGTTTGGTATCCACTTCAAAGACCTCAACATTGCTACATCATTGAAGCTCTCTCTCCACTGAAACGTGCTTAAAGGTAGAATCCATTGCGAAAAAATAAGCACTGCCCTAGCTCAAGAATAATGAAATATCCAAAAGGTGTATGGGACAGTCAGGTTTCAATTAACACCGCGACACTGTTACATGCCGATCTATGACTCCGCTCTTAACAGCGTCTGGTGTCTACCATCTCAAGCCTATCATCTTAAGAAACTCACGTTTAAGCCCATCAACCACAAATGGCTAGTAGGCACCAACTGCATTAAAAAGTGTGACTAGGACTAAGTCTTAAGCGACCACTCTTAGTCCTGACGTCCCGCTCATTGACGTCATAGTCGGACAGTGCGCAATTTGTATACCCGCAGAATGGGTTTTCCCATACCATTTCTTCAGAAGCTGAATAGATGAAGAGGGAATAACTAGGTATCCAACGACTTTCTATGCACAGTCTGCGGCGACCAACTAGTCACTGCCAGTGACAATAGAAATGAAACCCTTGTCGAAAAACATTTTTCTAACCGCCCGACGAACGAAGTTTTGCTTTAAAATCTTAAAGCGGAGTTGAGTCAAATAAAGCGCGTCATCCACGTAAATTTATCACAGCGCAGAACCCAATATCTGCCCCGTACAAATTGCTCAATCTTGATTCTGACTGAAGCTTATAAGCATCCTACGGCCATTCAGATGCATGTACCACTCGTCGGAATGCATCAGACGGACGAATCTCAGAGATACTCCATTGCATCCGGCAGTCATAGTAACAATCCACGCCGCTCACATCCCCCTACTATCAGCAATAACCACTCATTTTCTTTTCACCAAAACCGACGACCCTTGCCGCAGAGCGCCGAAAATTCAAATTAGCCAAAAGCCACACGTGCATGACATATGGTCTGCATTCGAAATTGATCCTTGACTCATCGAATACGAATTGACTCACAAAAGGATTCCGCGGCGCTCATTGGGCCCACCGCCCATCGAGGGTTTCACGAGCAGGAAGATCATTAATGCGTCCGTGGTCCATGACCACAAAAATGGCAAGAATTCTGGTGGTGCTGATGTAAATTACTTTAATTACACATCCATTCCCACTTGCAGTGACTCCGTGAGCCACCGGTGTCTGGTGGCAACAGTCAGGGAGAGGGCGAATAATTAATTGCGAAAGTTCGAGTTTATTCGCGAACGTTTTAATTTAATTATATCCATTCGAAGAGCCATCGAGCCTCTGCCACGGCCTGCTATCCAAAAAACGCGCTCTCCCCGGCCACACCACCGAATGGGGTTGTGGGCGGGCAAACAGGCAATCAAGCAATCAAACTGCTGTTGTTCGAGCAACCCTTTGGTTTCGGGGGCTGGCTGGCGACAGTGCTTTACTCGCTTTCCGTCGATTAATGGTGCTCCACCTTCGCAGTGCGAGGTACACGAGTACATGGGGTTTCGCTGCTCATCCCCTTGCTACTGCGAGTGGTGGGCACGCATGTCGGAATTTCACATGGGTGCGTTGGTGCTTGAAAAAGCAAACCCATCCATCTTGTGAGCGGATTCATTGGGGCTGGGGAACGAGTGGGACGGGTTGGGTTTCCACATGGAATTTATGGGAAAAGTGTGTGGGTATGGGAGGGGGGCTTGCGGGAGGTGAGATCTTGCCTGCAAATTTGGGCAACATTTGGAAAGTAGTTCTCAAAGTTGGTTGGTCTGGGGAACGAAGGTATTTTTAAGGCAAACCGGCGCTGCACCCTAGTCTTCCTCGAAGTGTAGCAGATAAGATGCCCGATCGCAGAAAGCTGGTGGATGTTTGCGGACCACTTGACCAAGGAATATTGGAAAATCAATCACTAAAGTGCTTTAAAGCTTCACACTGAACTGAAAGGAGAAAGGTATGCTCTTGCCAATCGCTGCTTCTTTGGAGCCAAAGGCCTGGTCAAACAGAAAGCAGGCAGACGGCGCGAATAATTATTTCCACAGTGGTGCTGCTTAAACAGACTGCAGCCAATTTCGGTGAGCTACTCGAGGACACGGCGCGGCGTCGTATTTAAATCGAGTTGAGTTGTGTAAGACTTGATAACTTTGAATTTAATATGTGAACGCACTCTCTGCCTAATCAGAATGTGTCCATCATGTGCAAAGTACGCGAACGAGCAACGTCTGCAAATTATACAAATTTTCTCCCAAAATTCGGAGTCGGTGACCGCAACCAACTAAGATCGTTAGCTCCAATTTTCGATCTTAATTCTCGGCCTAGTAGCCAGGCAATAGGCAAGTTTAGTGTGCAAATTTGAGTCTGCACATTCGTTGTGTGATGGCAAAGATTTGGTCGAAGTATCGAAAATACCGCTGTGGTTCAACCGTTCGTTACAAACGAACCAATCCAGACAATTTCACTGCGTTCTCAAGAATCGGGCATCGCTCAGACCACATTATGGCGTATTTTGCGTAAAGCCTTACACTCGTGCTGGATAATCTGCAAGCTCGTCTTCGAGAGGTTCCATCAGTTATGTCGTTTCATAAGACATTTCGACGAATATTGTGCCGATAACAGGGACCACTGACGATCATTTCTTCTATTGATCGTCTCAAGCTGCTGACTACTGCGAGCAACAGCGCTTCTGCCCTCGCTTCGTCGCTATTTCGTGCCCTGTTTGAATTTGGGTTAAGAGCTTCAACTCAAGGGCCTTCTGTCCCAGGACCAACCTCCGAGTTGACATGCCGTCCTCTAGTTCGGGTTCAGGAGCTGATTAGAATTAGTCCGTGGCTGAACTTCATTTCTTGAAAACGACTTTCAGAGCACGACTTAGAGAGGTTTCGAATTCAGCCCAGGTTGACAACGGAGTAGGATACGACCGCAAAATGGGTTCAGGGGTGCCGCAACCTTCAGCGACCTTAGGACGCGATGTCCTCAGTAGAAGGTGAAGTGAGGTGAAGGCTTGCTCTCGGAAATTGAAAAGAAAAAACGAAAAGAGGCAAACGAAATTTTTGTTGATTGCCATAAGTGCCGATCGATTCATATGGATTGGATTGTCGTCCTGGGAATTCAGGGCGAGTGTAATTTTGAAGTGGTCATGGGGAAGGCACTTACAGACTGCCACTGCTGATGGCTGCTTATGGGAAGGAGCCGCACGAATGACACGCAATTTTTAAATTAAATTTCCTCTGCCGCTACGGCCACGCAATGTACTCGAGTGAGGAGTGTGGAGCTCGTCTTGTAGGACACTTTGGTCATTTGGCAAAGTGAATGGTAATTGTAAGTTGTACCTTTTTTCGGTAAATGTGACTTCATTAGATGTTTGAATCGTATCCCGCAAGCCAGTTGGCACTTTCAAAAAGTGCTGAACATGACTGACACAAATGCCACTTAGTTTCTTCAGGTTGTCGAACTTCCTCGCGAGTAAACAGAGCCTCCTCGATTTCGAGCTGCGGATTCCAATGGCATGCAATATGGCACCCGAAGCATTCATCCTGTGGACCCAGCAGCTGCTGTCTTTTCAGCTTCTCGCTGCTCCTTCTCCCTGCGTCGTGGTCTATTGTCCTGACTTCTGCTGCCCCAGCGGAGGCTTGCCAAGACATTGCTGACACCGCCACGTCACTTTCGTAACCATCTCCCGTAGGCACAGCAACTACTCTCGCATTCGCTGCAATTCCCCGGCCTCCGGTCGTGACCGCCTCCGAAGTGGCCCTCAATTAGCTGGCTGGGTACGGGGTGATTTCCCCTGGATCACGAAGGGGCCACAAATCAATCTATTAGTTCCTTCTTCGTCCCGGACGTTGACAACCCCCGTTGCCTGAGCACCTCTCGCAGCTCATCCCGAGTCAACGCTTCGTACTCTGCTTCCATTTCCGTAGTCACACTTAGCAGCTGATCGAGAACAACAACAATCAGTTGTTCGGTCCTAAGAAACGCTGCTGCTCCACGCGCAAAAAAATCTCCTTTTCGCGATTCTTCACCCGTGTCTCTTCGCAGTGCAAAGGCTAAGATACGCCACACAATGCACAAACCCAGAGGGCGTCAATCAGCTTCAATTTCCTTCTTTTTTCCTAAGAAAGTCGCATATTCTAAGCGATCAATGGTCCACGAGTGCGACAACATTGGCGCACATATGTAGCCCGACGATGAGCGTCACAAGTCACTTTATCGACGGTTACTAATCATCGCACTGGTGGATGAGGTCCCTCCCGTCCTGTCTTCAGCTACACACAGAGCGACACAAACCAGCCGAGAGAACGAATGCCATTTGAACGCACTGTCATTTGCCTTTAAAAACAGTCAAGAAGCAACCAATTGCTCTGAAATATGATACGCCCGTAATCATCTCGCATCTCACAAGTGAACACCACAGTTGGCTGGCTTCCCTCTCAAGCCAACCGCGGTGACCTCAATGACTTTAGCTGTCGTTCAATCAGAGCACTCTCGCTGGCTGAGCACACGCGTTGCGTACTCACCCTCCCCCTTGGCGTGGAATAAAATTAGCAACCCCTGGGCCAGGCCCGGGCTGCCATGCAAATGCCGCTCATCGGCCGCGTTATGGGTCATTCCAGTTTTTGGAATAAATTTAATTCTCTCCTCCTCGGTGGCTGCGGCAATTTCTTGGAACATTAACCTGCGTTATCCTCCCCCCGGCAGCGGTGACACCGCGAAGCTACGCACCAAACAACATCCACGCGAAAAATGCAAAAAACAAAATATAAACTCAATTAGATGTGAAAAGCCAGCGCGACAAATCCCGCGCGAAATGAAAATACTCGCGATTTCCATTTTAAATGACGGCCTCTGATATGACATGTTTTCCTCTGCACAGCCCTCCAGGAGGCCGTCACCAAGGCGAGATCGGAGGAAATCATAATCCCATTCGGAGTCGGCATCGCCGGCACTGTTGCCCAGACAAAGGAGATGATTAACATCAAGGAGGCGTACAAGGACTCGCGTTTCAATTGTGAAATCGACCTGAAAACCGGCTACAAGACGAACACAATCCTGTCGATGCCAATTTGCAACTATGAGGGCGACATAATTGGCGTGGCGCAAATCATCAACAAGACGAACGGTGAGTGATGGGCTGATGGGCTGATGGGCTGCCGATGCCGTTGCCACCCACAGACGTGATAATCGATATTGTCCTTTGCAGGTTCGTTGGAGTTCGACGAGCACGACATCGAGATATTCCGGCGGTACCTGACGTTCTGCGGGATTGGCATTCAGAATGCGCAGCTGTTCGAGATGTCCGTGCAGGAGTATCGACGGAATCAGATTCTATTGAATCTGGCACGGAGCATCTTTGAGGAGCAGAACAACCTGGAGTGTCTGGTTACGAAGATCATGACCGAGGCCAGGGAGCTGCTGAAGTGCGAGAGGTGCTCGGTGTTTCTGGTGGACTTGGACTGCTGCGAAGCGGTAAGTTTACTTTACTCTCTAGATGGTTAATTTATTCATTTTGTGGGGGAGTGGGAGATTAAATTTGCGGCAATTTGGAGGGCGAGTGTCGTGCTCAATTGCGATTATTTTCTATCCTGGGGGGTTGTGTAGTTCGCGGTGGAGAGGTGGTTGTGGAGGTGGTGGCGACTGATAAGCTCTGACAAGTTGTCTTGTCAGGCATGTCCATCGTTAAAGCGATCCGGACTAGAATCACGGCATTTTGGTATAACAGTCGAGGTGCGACCTGAAACGCATCGACAAACGTTTAATTACGGCTAAGGTATTCAGAGACAAAGCCAGTGCATTATCTTTGTCTTGGGTTGTTCTACTGGAACTAGGGATTCTTTCTAGACGAAGTCCCAATGTACAAGCTAACAGATGCAAAAATAGGGTATATTTGGTGGCATCATCGACTTCAACCCCGTGAAAGCGAGCAAGACGATCATCGGTAGATGGTGCTTCGAAGTGAAGAAGGACATCAATCAAATGGATGTACGTCAATAGGCAGCTCGCAAAAGCTCTAGGAGAACTGAACTGAAGAAATTTAGGGGTGGTAGGTTCAGGTTCAGAAAGTATCACAGTATCAGCGCCGAAAGAAGTTTTTTTTTCGTTTCCATAGTCAACGATTTGAAAAATGTTGGTCCTTCGAGCGGAATTCTCAATCTGCTTTTGGTTGATAAGAGTCGGGGCAGAAGATGCTGATTTGCGATTAGTTGCAAAGACGGAAAGTATATGCTTAAGCCGTTTGACATATTTAGTAATCTTATCCACAATGTTTTTTGTTTGGCACGATTCTGGTCTTAAAATACTGTCCAGTCACCATTAGTCGTTGTAATCGAATTAAGGGCACATAACTGAAGTTATAGTGGTGGCTCTTGGCGTTGTGGGTATGTGCGTCGACCCAAACCCCGACGTCGTAGGTTCGATCCCTGGCCTAAGCGATGAAACATACACTGCTCCACCTCTTTCAAGTCACTGACAGTGCGCAAAGAGTATATCCTCTCTAGAAAATGCTTCTCAAACTTGACCGTTCCTAGTCGGCATAAAGCTGTAGGTTCCTTCCACTCGAGGGAGAACAATAGCGCGCACAACACGAGTGGGTGCTGAGTAGTTAGTCCCTGGCCCTCTAAGCGCTGTGCGCCACCCATGTTATATTATATACACATCACCGAAGGTGTCAATCAGTGGCAATAGTCTATGAGTATTCTATGGTTATTACAATGCACTAACAATGGTCTAAGTGTGCTCTTGTACATTAACCTCCTCTTCTTCATCTAAGCACTTTTTGCAGAAGTCATTTGAGCATAGTTCCAGGTTGTTTTTGTATGAAGACCGAATTTCAAACTGTTTGGATATCTCGTAAAGAGGCGTGCTGCAGTTTTGGACTACTTTAGAGTTTAGAGAGATCGATGTTAGGGATTTTATAGCGGCCTGGCTATCCCTAAAGATAGATCGCGCGTGGATATCAGGTTGATGTCAACCAGGACAGGGCTTCGGTTATCACCATAACATCCGCTCGGAAGACACTGCAGTGGTTAGGCAGACAAAGAGATTTACTTAGTTTAAGGTGTTCAGAGAACATGCCACTCACTCCATCTTCCGTCTTGGTTCCGTTTGTAAATTGGCTGAAAGGAATATTTCCGCCATACCACATGTCGCTTTCCGGAATCAGGGCTTGGATAATCACGTAATAAACCAAGATGAAGCTGCAGTTTTCAAGAGGCTCGGTCAGGTTTATTCTAAAGGCTACTTACTTACTTAAAGCGGCGCTGGAGTCTTGGTGGACTTGGGCCTCAGCCAACATGGGCCTGGTGGAGGTTGGCTGCACGTCACCTGAGATGTGGTCTTTTTCTACTGCGCCGTCCTTAAAGGGTGGATTCGAAGACTTTCCGGGCGATTTCCGGTTCCAATAGGCTCTGCATGACCTAGCCAACTCAATTGAAGTCGGTGCCGCTGAACAGCACGACTGGGACGATAAGGGTCTTATAGAGGTTTACTTTGGTTGTTCCAGAGAGGGCTTTGTATACGGGCTACTGAAGGCGGTTTTCCTCTGGCTGAGTCGTTGTCGCTTAGATCTTTATCGACATCGATGAAGTAGCGTGCATTCTCTATCCCCATCCACACGGACGAGTGCGGTTTGTTTGCTTGTTTAACCGGCCGGCGACCCATTAAGGATCCGAGCCTGAGCAATTGCATCGCCGACTATCCTGAACACACGGCTTCCATAACTTGATCTCTATACCGGAAGAGTGTAGAGTGTTTCTATATTCCACGGGTATACTCGCAAATCGTTGTCCTTTTTCGCAATGTGTCGTCGTTGGAGTTCCGTTCGTTGCTCCGAGACATCTTGCGCTTTCGTGACAGTTGTTTGTTGTTCCGTGGGCGGGTTTGATAGGGATACTTAAACTAGACATCGTGCTGCTACCTTAACATTGATGAAAGTACGGTGGGTATCAATCCGTTGCTCCAAAATTTGCGGTTGTGTGACTATTGGATCGATGGTGAAATTTTCCTGGCCTAAGTCCACACTGTTATGGTCTGACCAGGATGTTGGCGAACGGCAAATGGCTAGAAGGCACCACCTGCCTTAAAACAAAAGAAATCTGGCCATCACTCAACCTAAAACGGTCACTCAGTCTACTTAGACTCAGCAAGCACTCATTAAGGACTCTCATTGGAGTCATAACCGGGCACTGTGCAATTGCCACTGCTGCTCGCAGGATGGGTGCCCCATACAATGATTTCTGCAGAAGCTGCATGGATGAAGAGGAGGAAAAAAAATAGTCATCAGCTACTCTGCTCCTGCAGCGCTTTCGCTAGTCGTAGGTTCCTACACCTAGGGGCCTACCACTTCAACAACCTCAATGAGATAAAGAGTGCCAGCATAGGCCAGCTAAATCGCTTCACTACAAGCACCAACTGATTAGAAGACAATCCGCGTGGTATCACAATGGACCTACTCTGGCCTAAGTGTGATTGCAGTCAGCCACTACTAGCTACCTAACCTAACCAAGGAAGTCCAACACCCCAACAAATATGCGAGGGACAACCGACGAAAGGATAGCACAGAGGATAAATATGTGCACTTCCCTCTAGTCAAAAATGTAGTTTTGAGTGGTTGATATCCACTCAATCAACGTAGGTGCCTTCACTTCTTGAGGGAGTTGCATCAACACCTTCACTCACGACAGCCTTATTTTCAGTAGATCGTGCATTTCGATAATGGACATGCCGTATGAAGTCTGTGATAGAGCCAGTTGCTTCGAAGTGTTTTCACACTTCCGCTCGTAAAGAGTTGAGCTACTAACACATGATTAATATTATCAAACGGCAGACCTTTATATGGCGAAAGGCTTGCTCAGAAGACTAATGCCTTCTAGTCTTAACTGCTGAGGTTCCATTCAAACAGTTTTACATTGGACATAAGTTAAATCGACGAAGCTTCATTTGATAACAACACAATTCCACGAAACTCACTCGAACAACCCAAACACGTGCTTATGTATTGAGAATGTGACATGATGGACATACAGATGTATGTAAATATTTGAGAACAATATGTAGAGTTGAGCTCAGGTATTTTTAAAAGTTTGTGCGTTTGTGAGCAAGGTGTGCACACAATTGTAAACAAAACTCACATTTTAAGTGATCTATACGGAGAATCTAGTTTCGCATCAGGCTGGTATTTGGCGAACAACATGTGTAATGTTGTCTTCCACGGTTCCACTCATCACTGGCTTCTCGACATCGTCGAATGATTTTGTATCGCCATAAAGAAATAGTCGAAAAGCCATTAAGCCGTGCAAGTAAAAGAAGTAACTCACCGAACTCATTTTTCAAATGTGGTACACCGATGCGCATGTTGTGCAGCATGTGCCGCCGTCTATAACTACACGTAGACTGGGTTCACTTCGTCCATTTTTCGAAAACATAGAACGATTGGAAGCGCCATTGACAGCAACATCATTCTCATGCTCCCTAAAAAATGCTGCCTAATGATTCAGCCGGACTATAAGTCCCACTAAACAGAGTCATTTTCCAAATACATTCCGGGCAGGTCTTGTGTTCAATAAGGTTGCTCATCGGAAGAAATACGGCAGTTTTGTTTATCAACGCACCCATTGAACCATAAATGCGCATTTATTCCTTACCAAAATCTTCTATTTCTTTAGGCTCTCGATTTTACTGTCTGAGGTGACCTGAAACAGGAAGAACGTAAGTTTCCTATTCTCCCTCCTCGTTATTGGAGTGTTGAAGGGCTTAACCCCAATGAACGCCTTGCGCAGCTCAGCGAGGATATCCTCGGGATCAGTAGCAGGATCCACGCCCTTAAGGAGTACGGCCTGCACCTTTGGGAGTATACGAATAAAACTCGGTCCCCGCAGTCGTTAGTTCTTCTTTTACAGCGCGGTAGTCTGTCACTGATAACCAGTGGACAGATACCCTTAAGGGCCCTTCATATTTAATAAAAAAGGATTTTTCGGTGGCCAGCTTACATTATTTGTTAACGTCCTTAGTCTCCATTTCGACGACGTTTATTGTCGGGCATCTCTCTGCTTTCGGCGTTGCTGTTGTTGGTTCTTCTGCTGATGTTGTTTATGCGGCAGTTGTTGTTGCTGCTGTTTGTTGTTTGGCAGCTGATATACGATGTCCCTTTGGCAACTGTTGAAGTTGTTGCTGCAGCTTTGGCTGGTGTTGTTGTTGCTCCTGTTGCAGGTGCTGCTGTTGCTGTGCAGCTACTTTGGCCGCTCTACTGGCTTTTTTTGGATTGCCTGTAAATGGGCATCCAGTTCTTCCCTCTTTGTCTGGCTTTTGACCCGACCTTCACGTTCAACATCTTCTTCGTCATCCGACTCAGATGTACCCAGAGCGTGATACGAATTCCTACTAATACCGTTAATGTTTATTGCCATCCCCCAGACGACTCGTAATCAACGTCGTCGATTTTGTGACTTGGTAGCTGTTTGTCAGCGAATGCTTCATTTAAAATCTTTAGCTGTTGCATCTCCAGATTCTGTGGACGAAGTTGCAGGTGCACCTAAAGCAAGTTCAGTATCGTTTGCTGCGTATGAATTTAGTTCCTACCCTTCACATGAAATGGCGAGACTAACACTGTCGCCCGGTGAGAAAAAACTCACACAGAACTCCACAAACGTTACACATTTTTTAAAACCTCGACACAACGGCGTCACTTGCATGCGTGCTTACGTGAGTACCACACCCGCAAACCAAAGAAGTCTCCCCTTGATAGGTGCTAAATTCCCACCGTGCGGCCGTAAAATCAAGCATCTTCGTGAATGCATCTCGGCTGGCATCTCAACCTGAGTGCTTCCTCTCGTCCGCCGCAAGATTCCTCACCACTCCTCGCTAAATCCGGACACTCGCAAAGCAGATTGCCGCAGCGATCCTATTTCCTCTTCGTCTCCGCCTCAAGTGCATAAAAAAAACAGAGCCTCTCACGCTCCAGCTTACGAAGGAGCACTGCTTAACCTGAGTCGCATAAAATGAACAACTCAAGCTGTGCGAAGCTGTTTGCTGCCAGCACATAAACGCCTTTACGACGCACTCAGCCCCCGCCCGCCCGCGCTGTATTTACGAGGACTTGCTCAAAAGGATTCGAGCGTTTGAAATGCGAATCAAAGACCGAGCGCCAGAACACAAGCCCAATTAGCAGCCAACCATTGCGGCGCTCCCAAGAATTCGTTCCACTCGAACGCGTCGCTGCTCGATTTAATTTTATTAATCTCTCGGCGGGAGTAAAAATAAGCACCCCCCTCGTGGAGAAGGGGTGAGATATTTAAACAGGACCCTTGCTCAGCGGAGCCCCTTCAGACCCAGAGTCACGGTGTGGATGTGCTCCTTGTGAGTGTGCGAGGTCTGCCAAGGCATGTGCCAAAAAAATGAATATGACGGCGAGTCTCCGCAAAACAGCCAACAACCTCACACACACGAAGAGACACGCAACCACTCGGCGGAGTGCGGCTTTGATGTGCAAACAGCATCCACCTGCATCCACAGTCGCAGGCAGCCGGCCGGGAGTGACATGCAAATTTGCAGAGCGTTATGTGTGCTCACCCCGTGAACACTTTGCGTTCCACTTCCACTTGCCGGTCATCCAGGGAACTCGTGAGGAGACGCTGTGTTTTGAAAGTCAGCCACACGGGTGGGTCTGCGTCTTGGGAGGGCTGCGGGTGATTTTTCAAGGTGAAGTATGCTCCTCCTCAGGCAAGTGGAAGTCGTTCGAGTTGAGTGACTCCGCCGAGGACTTTCCCTTCGATTAGGCTCGCTCTTGATGTCAAAGGATCACGTGGAGGAGGTAATTAGTCCTTTTCTGGGGGGATTTCAATTTTGAATGGCGGTGCGACAATCAATCGAGGAGAGGCAACGAGGCTGGAATGGAATGGGGGATGGCCTGACGAAAGGATAGCACAGAGGATAATTATGTCCGCTTCCCTCTAGTCAAAAATGTAGTTCTGAGTGGTCATCCAATCGTCGGTATCCACGCACTTGAGTTAGTTGCATCAACACCACTCGCGACAGCCTTATTTTCAGTAGATCGTGCATTTCGATGATGGACAGTCCTTAAGACATTTGTGACAAAGCCAGTTGCTTCGAATTGTCTCCACACTTCCGACTGCCGACCATAATCTACTCGCAACGGGTAGAGCGGCTAACAAACGATTGATATTATTAAACGGCAGACCTTGAGAGATGTCACATCTGAACCACCTTCAGAGCCGATCGGGCTTAGTTCATAATAGGAAGTGGGGTCGGATGCTAGCCCTCTCGAACGCGAATCTCCCCAGTCATTCCTTAATGGCATATTCCATACACAACGTCATTGAAAGGCCTTCCGTCGCCTGGAACACCATCAACAAACGCCCAAAAAGTGGAATAGCTTTCATTGTCACAAACCTCAGTCACCATTTCGTTCTCCCGTCCCAAAGCACAAAGATCTCCGATTTTGAGCATTCCGTCGTAAAGCCGCGACGAAAAAAACACCGCTATCGCGGCAATAAAGCCAGCGAATTCCATCAGAGTTCAATTGATTGTGGAATATTTACGCTTTCTCTTCCAGTGAGACAAAGATAGATGAAGACAGAGCCCCAAAGGGCCGCAGAATACATTCCGCACAGTCGAGTGAATCGCAATCCCTAGATAAGCTATGAGTGCTCGTATGTTAACGCATCTTTCACGCCATCCACCGGCACGGTGTTTTTGTCTCTCCGCCTGCAGCCAGACACATAAATAGTCAAGTCAACGTCGAGCATGACAACCAGTGAACACAGCAATTGCCGCGTAAGTCATAATTTTCCTGCAAGCAAGCACTAGTGCCCGTCGCCCGACGCCCGAACGCATGCTGTGCTGACAGGCGAGTCCCGAACGCACGTCTCCGCGAGCACACATGCAGTGCGCACTGCCTGCGAAGGAATTTTCATAAAAACTCGATTACGTAACGTCGTAATTCTGCCCCAGCCTCCCCGCCCCACGAAAGTCCTGATTTAGTTTTACTCTCGTGCTGTTTTTGTTCTCCCATCGCATCTCCTCCTTTTGTTTGTTCGAACTCATCCTTGGGCCCCGGCCCACGCCTCCGCCGAGAAGTTGAATCCGCACGGAGCGGGGCGGCGCGGAGAATACTTTTGCACTTGGAACGCACATTGTTCGGGGGAGTATTTGGGAATTTGATTTACAGCGGATTGCTGTGTAATTGGTATTTTTATGAAGGATTTCGGAACGTCAATTGGTTCGGTTGGGGATTCGCTGCCGTGCCGTGCCGTGTCGCGGACCTGAATCCGGGCGAAGTTGGCGTCTGGAATGCTGTGTCGTGCCGAGTGCCGCGAGGAAAGTTCCACGACAACGCATTTGTTTTTTATTCAAATGACACGTACTTTATTGTGAATAAATATGAGCAGCCATCAGCGAGGTCCTTAGAAGTTGCAAAACATATTCATGAAAACGTCGGCTCAAATGGCTGTGGGAGCAATTAAGGTCCTTTGTCGGCAGTGTTTGTGGTTTGTGCGGATTGTCTTCCCAAGCGAACGTATAAAGGTGGTGTTTGTTGGATGGAAATAGACATTTGACATTTGAGCCGATCGAATTCACAAGTGTTGACATTCTAGCCTTTCTCCACCAACTCACCACGACGCCGGGAATGCTGGAAGACTGCGCCTCTAAGAATAGTCTTGGAGTCACCAAGCGAGGAAGGAGATACATATATATGCTCACCATCTGCCCACTAAAGCATTTTCTTCCGTTCAATATATTCGTCCCACGGTGCTTGCTACAAAGGACATGGATAGCTCACAGTATTTGGACGTGGGATTGCCATCAGCAGCAAGCTCAGCAGAGATAGGTCGAACTACGTGAGCATAAGCGAGTACATGGTGACGATCATATTCAAGGCCAAGCTTCATATATACGCACAGTCTTCTACAAAATATGTTATCAAAGCCTTCATTTTCCTAAAATTGTGACGTCCTTGGCCACTTTCATGCGGAATTGGCCTTCTCTGGTACCACACCCGGAACCACGACCTCCCACGACCCTAATTCCGATAATGGTCTCAGGCTTGTCAACTTTAAAGGTAGACACGACCTTAGCATGCAGTCGCAGGGGAGATGATGATGCAGACATTCCGATAAGCCGAAATGCATTTGGATCAGTCTTTTCTAAGCGAAAACATAATGGTGAGGGTAGTCATACCGCTGCGATGATGAGAGTCTCCCTTAACGAGGGAGGCTGGCGAGATCAACCAACAAGACGCAGTTGGAGCATATTCAATGTCTCAATCGACAAAATTAACAGAAGGTTCACCAATAGGTACGAAGATCCCGTAAAAATTTAATAACAGAGAAGAATACAAGGATGAAGGATGAAGGATGAAGGTGATCTGGTAGTAACATCACAGTCGATGGAAGATCACATCTGTTGACCGACACACGGTCTTGTTCTGCCGGACCCGCTCTTTCGACTGTAGTGAAGGTACAGCAGCAACCGCTAAACTAAGTCAAAGTCTAACAAGGCTCCTGGAGCCAATGCTCTCCACGATCTGGTAGGATGAGGGTATGCCCGATGGCTTCAGGAGGACAGTACTGTCTTTTGGTCAACGAGCCCATAAACTCATTAGAAGAGACATTCGACAGGACAGTAGCTTGCAGATGTGCTCAGTTTCCCGATCTCTAAGATTATTTAAATTGAACGAAACTTAACGAATCTTTTCAGATTTGGATTTTTTGCCTGCCTCAAAGGTCGTGAAGGGAAACGAAATGACACGTTTCTGAATTTATTTTAAGAGCTTGTCTAATGAGTTGAATAAATCCGCTTTCTGTAGTCCCATTGGTATAACTTATGTCTTCTTTGGCTGGCGCTACAGTCCGGGGTGGACCTGGGTCCGAGCGGTATGATCATCAATATCCGAGGCTTGTTCTTGCTTCGTTACTATTTAATTTTGGGGAAGTTACCCCCACGCCTAACCACCGAACCTGGGGGACCGAGTCCTGGTTTAAGCCCCTGGACAAGGGGCCGCAGCATACATTGCTTCACCTCGAAAGAAGTTGCATCAGAGGCTATCCAGAGGGCGCCACTAGGAGGCTGCATGTCAACTTGACGTGCGTATTTACAGGGATCACTGCTGGCATCTCGATAAGTCGAGAGCAATCAAAAAAATTGCCCTGTATGCGCAGGCTCATGCCCTACTTATGTCTACAAAGGCTTAAGAAACTGAGCAGGAGTAACATGGTTAAACTGTGCTGGATACCTGGCCACACAGTGATGAAAAGGACGACTCCCTCGCAAGGAAAGGACCATCGGAACCTTTTCCGAAGGCCCCAAACCCTTCTGCGTTGTTGGAGATTATATCCTAGAAAAAAGGAACCGAGCAGAATCATGGCACAACGCTCATGGCATGAAGCAGGCCAACAAACTCTTGGGTCAACACAACCGAAAGAGGTGTGAGGCATGTATCAAAATGAGCAAGACCAACCTCCGAATCCTAAAAGGGCTTTCTAACAGGGCACTGTACACTCAGGGAGCATTTAAGGAAACTAGGATTACAAGAAGGTCTCTGCAGATTCTTCGGAGAAGGCACTAGCCCACAAGACTAAGATACCTGGGAACGTAGATATTGTCAAAGAAAGTCATTGAAGTCAGTAGAACCAGCTCTCATTTTCAGATTCAGGACAAATCTCTTCCACCATAGCACAACAGCAGTCTATAACTCCCCTTAAGTAATTAAAGTTTTGAACGGGGGCACAATAGATCTTATTAATCAAGATGGACATGGCATTTCCTCTGCAACGCGTCCCATGTCGTGCAAGGAACAGTTCCTTTACGTGTGACTGCTGAGAATTTCATCCCGACTACTTCAACCATAATTGAACTGAAGCTCATAGCAGCCGTTGAAGCACCATAAATGCCACTTTTAGCATACACAACATTCCAACATCAACTGTGCATTTACGCACGTAAACTGTCTCAACTAAGCAAAAGTGAACGAAACTCAACGAAATTTAGTGAACTGGTTAACCTGATCACAGTGTATCATTTCGTTGCTTACGTCTGTTAAATTGGGCCTTAAAGTTGAGGAGATTTATCCGACGTCCCCGCGTTCTCTGAAAGTTTTCCTCAGTATCCAACCGTGAACGTCCAAAGTTAAAGAAATTTTCGGACAAAGCCGACTTCAGTTGCTCCCAGTGAACATACCCACGCCGTAGCTTTGTCCAAGCACAGCTCGCTGTTTACTCTGAGTCTGCTGAAAAAATCGCGCACTGATTGAATTGTTTTTATTCAAATTGAATCTCCACATCCACCCAGTGGATGCTCGAGGGAGAGTGGATGAATCGGTACTGCACTGCTAACCCCTACCAACACCCACCATCGCTCCAACTCTACCAACAACCGCTGCACAGCTTCCGAAGGGCGGTAGAAAAATACTGAACAACTGAGATACCACCGCATTGTGTAGTGGAACTCAGTTGCTCCTCCGCCGTTTGCATTAAATCGGAATGCATGTTCAACTTCCGATGTTCGAGAACCATTCAGCTGCTCGTATCGTATCGTATCGCGTATCTATCGTTCGTTTGGCGGTGTATTGTGCAGCAGCACCGGAGCGAAATGCACTGTCTGCATTCCCTTTAATCGGCTTCAAACAATGCGATGGCAGTGTACCCGAGGAAGTTTAAAAGTGTGCACGAAGCTTTGAATTGAAGTTTTAATTAAAAGTCTCGCATGCCCGGTGTGCTGGCGAACAACTTCGATTTGAGGGGAAAGTTTGAATGGGGTTCCGAGAGCGGTTACACCTGTAATCAGGTCTGAGTTGATCGGTGCAGTGACACAGTTTGAAACTTTTTCCTTATGTGCTTGGGAACTAACTTGGATGTTTTTTTTTTTTTTTGATTTTGCAGAGCCACTTGGAGAAGATCCTGGAGAAACCAAATCAAATCATGTTAACGTCAAGGCGGTTCAGCAACAATGTGAACGTGGAGGAGATACTAGAGGAACAAGTGAGTACATCATTTTGGAACATTTAAACTGACTCGCTCGTGGTGGTTTTTATGATTTTTATTAAGTTCAAAAAATAAAGCATTATGTCAGTTTATTGGACGAACTTAAGCTTATATCTAAAATCGAACGAAAAGCAGTGAGAAGCACCATTAACTTTCAAAGGGATCACATTTGTCCTTGGCAACTCAATCTCATTTCACACAACTGATAGTTCTGTACTTACGGTACCTAGAGAACAAAACAATTGGAAAGCCTCCTACTTCTTCTTCTTCTTTGTGTGGCGCTACAGTCCGGGGTGGACCTGGGCCTCAACCAACATGCCTCTCCAACTACCGCGATCCCTGGCTAGCTGTCTCCAGTTTCGCACACCAAGTTGGTTGAGGTCCTTCTCCACATGGGTGCGCCACCTTAAACGCGTGCGTCCTCTGTTGCGTTGCCCGACAGGTTCGGGTTCGAAGATTCTTCGGGCCGGAGCTGTGGTGTCCATACGCTCTACATGACCTAGCCACCGTAGGCGTTGGATCCATAGACGCCTAACTAGGCTCATGTCGCTGTACAGCCCGTACAGTTCGTGATTGAATCTTCTCCTCCAGAACCCGTCAACACAAACAGTACCAAAGATCGCACGTAGAAATTTTCTCTCAAAGAGACCAGGGACTTATTCATCCGCTTTTCAGACTGTCCATGCCTCCGCGCCGTATAGCAGGACTGGTCTAATCAGTGTCTTATATGGAGTCAACTTGGTCCTTTGAGTGAGGGCTCTGTTACTCAACTGAGCTCAGGACCCCAATAAACAGCGGTTGACAAAAGTTATTCTGCGTTTAATCTCGGTACTGATGTTGTTCGTACTATTAACTTGCTAGCCAAGGTAGATGAAGTCCTTTATCACCGACGTTCATGTTGTAAATCCTTTCTTGAGGCGAGCATATTCATCGATTTGAAATTCACTGCCAGACCCATCGTAGCCGCTTCCGTCTCAACGTTAGCAAAAGCCTCACTGACGGCTCGCTGAGTTCTGTCAATCACGTCAATGTCATCGGCGTATGCCAACAATTGCACGGACTTCTGGAAGATCGTGCCTCTAGTGTTGGCGTGTGAGTTTCGCACGATCTTTTCCAGGACGATGTTAAAGAAATCACATGACAGCGCGTCGCCTTGCCTAAAACCCTTTTTTGACATTGAAGTTCTCGGTGAGTTCGTTACCGACCTTGATGGAGCAGCGAGAGTTCTCCATCGTCATCCTGCACAGCCTGACGAGTTTGGCAGGAATGTCAAAACTAGACATGGCGTTGTGTAGCTCGTCTCTATGCACGCTGTCATATGCGGCCTTGAAATCGACGAACAGATGGTGAGTGTCGATTTGCATTTCTTGGTTTTTTTCCAGGATCTGCCGTAGTGTGAAGATTTGGTCTGTTGTGGACTTTCCTGACCTGAAGCCACACTGATATGGACCTATCAGATTATTAATGAACGGCTTCAGGCGGGTACACAAAACGGCAGAGAAGATCTTATATGCGATGTTAAGAAGACTGATCCCTCGATAGTTGGCGCAGTTGAAGGGGTCTCCTTTCTTGTGGATCGGGCAAACGATACTGAGATTCCACTCGTCGGGCATGCTTTCCTCAGACCATATCTTGCAGATGAGCTGGTGCATGCGCCCTACCAGATCATCTCCAGCTGCCTTTAATATTTCAGCGGGCAAACCGTCCGCTCCAGCAGCTTTGTTAGTCTTGATATTGCTACTTTGACCTCGTCTAAGTCTGGGGGACGGTATTCGCGTCTGTCATCGTCCAGATTGAGTTTAACATTCTGCCTGACAGCGGTATGTTGGTCCTCATCGCCGTTTAACAGTCTACAGAAAATACTACCAGTACTACCAGTTGTCCATTTCCATCCCGACAGGCTTCTGTCCGAGTTTTATATCCATTGGATAATTGTTTTACCCTTTGATAAAACTTTCGGACGTCATTCCTGCCATAACACCTCTCCATCTCCTCGACCGCGCTCTTCTCATGCTATTTCTTTTTCTTTCTGAGAAGCCGGTGCTCTTCCCTTCTCTTTTGTTCGTAGAGCTCACTAACAGCCCTCGTTGTTCGATGCAGCGTTGCCTTGTAGGCCTCCTGTTTGGCTGCATGTGCCTGCCTGCACTCGTCAAACACAAGCCTCCTACTTGACCCATCAAAATTGAACGAATCTCAACGAAACTGAATTAAATGGCCATCATAGTCGCAGTGCATCATTCCATCGTAATTCCAATGTTTTTTATTGGCCTAAAGGCACACTTCATGTCCTTTGCCGCTTTTATATAATGCTTCAGTTCGCTGGGCTGCATATCCCATTTTTATCAAGCTTTCTTCAGATCGTTCTGCTGCCACCTAGCCACACTTCCTGGTACATCTCAGCTGAAGTGATGAAATGGATTTTTGTTCAAATCCTTGAAGTTATTATTACAGTCAAGTGAGAAACAAAACGTTTAGACTGAAGCTGCAACTTTTAGGTACGCCATATGAGACATTGAGCCCAAGCGAAGTTGTGTTCGCAGCACACTTCTTACCGCTCAAAAATATCTGCCTACATTCCGGGCATAACACTGAAGTCACTGGTATAATCATGAATCTTTGTTGTGTTTGTGAAACAAGTTTATAACTCTAGGGGCTGTTCATAGGCTTGGCGGTCTTTGGACAAGAATGACTTTGGAAATTTCCCAGTCGCTTAGTTTTAGACACGGGTTGGGTTACTTTGGTTGGGCCTTACTTTTAACGTCGCCACGTCTATGATAAATTGGGTGGGTTGTCGGACTTTATCATGGAAAGCAGTTCCATCGATTCTCGTTTGCTCGCCATTGCTCGATGAATCAACAATTATCGCTTGGCTATGGTACGGCTCTTATTTTACAAACACAGAATGCTCCGCACCAAAAACTACATCAAATTTGTGAACAGCACTAGTGTGGTGATCTTTTGACATTAACGTGGCTAGCAGAACCCAACTACCTGACGGAAGCACATAAATTGGGTTGAACAATATGCTCTTCTTAAATCGACACTCACCATCAGTTCGTCGATTTCAAGGTCGCATATGACAGCGTGCATACAGACTAGCTATACATCGCCATGTCGAGTTCTGACATTCTTGCTAATCTCGTCAGGTTGTGCCGAGAGATCTTTCGTGTCAAAAGAGGTTTTAGACAGAACGCCGCGCTGTCATGTTATTTCTTCAACATCGCCCTGGAGAAGATTGTGCGAAATTCACACGCCAACACTAAAGGCACGATCTTTCAGAAGTCCGTGCAATTGTTGGCATACGCCGATGACATTGACGTAGTTGGCAGAACTCGGCGAGGCGTCAAGGAGGCATTTGCTAACATGAAGGCGAAGCGGCTAAAATGGGTCTGGCGGTGAATGAGCGCAAAACGAAGTATATGCGGTCCTCAAGAAGTCAGATGAAGGGTGTTGTCCTACCGCTGTTTCTTTGGGCTTAAGAAGCAATTCAGTAATAGATCTCTTCTCGAAGGACCAAGTTGACTCTTTATAAGAAACTGATCATCCCAGTCACGCTACACGGTGCTGAGGCATGGACACTCCCGAAAGCGGATGAAGAAGTCCTTGGTGTCTTCGAGAGAAAAGTTCTGCGTGCGATCTTTGGTCCTGTTTGTGTTGCGGGAAGATTCACCACGAACGGGCTGTACAGCGACATGAACTTATGTCTACGGATGCAACGCCCACGATGGCTGGGCCATACAGAGTGTATGGATAACTCAGCTCCGGCCCGAAGAATCTTCGAATCCGAACCTGTGGGGCAACGCAACAGACGACGCCCGCGTTTAAGGTGGCGCACCAATATGGAGAAGGACCTTAACCAACTTGGTGTGCGAAACTATAGCTGTCTTCAGCCAGAGATGCTGCTAGTTGGAGAAGCTTGTTGACTGATGCCCAAGTCTACCCCCGACTGAAGCGGCACAAAAAGAAGAACAATATGCTCTTCTTAAAAAAACGACTTGGAGCATCGACGCCTCAGACAGAGAGCTACATGCAATGCGTAGTTATAACTTCAACATCAGCATAAACTAGATCTGTACACAGAAGACTTTGTTTAACACTCCACGGACTATACGATCCCTATAATGAAATTATCATTGAGACCCTAATCCCCGAAAGAATGGAATGGCAGGGTGGGCTGGTGTGCAAGAATTTTAACTGGATAATCTATGTGCATTGACGGCTCCAAAGTGGAGAGCGCAGTCGGAGCGTTTGCGTTCTCAGAACTCCTCAACATTTCCAAAGCCTACAGACTGCCAGATAATTGTAGTGATTAATAAGCACAGCTCAGCTGTCGTTAGGCAAAAATACACTCAGATATCAAACAGGCAAAACGTGGCTTCATGCATTAATTGCCAAGATTCCATCAAGGAATGCTGGGTTGAGATAGCATTATTAAAAGGCCAAATCAATATATCCCTTGTGTTGGTACCTGGTGACAGCGATGGGGCTGATAAACTGGCTAGTGAGGGTTCCTCCCTTCAAAGCTCGCTTGAAAGAAGTATTTTCACCACTACAAGCAGTCAAGGCAAATGTCTCCCAGCACTGCCCTTTAACTGCTAACCACAGATGGGCCAGACTAGAAACTGTGCTACATCAAGAAAAATTTGCCTTGAATATAATCAAACAAACGATGTCATACAATAAAACCGACATGATACCGCCTGGTCGACAATGCTCTGTACAGGACACTGGCTCATAGGAAATCAAGGCGAAAAATTAAGCATCCCACACAGCTCACACTGTGGCAGCTACAACAACACTGATGCGAAGAAGACCTTACCACATTTCCTTTCTAACTGCCCTGCACACGCTAGAGCCAAACAGTGAGCGCTTGGTAGCGCCTTCTTCAACTCACTTGATGAGATTTCTGCAATAAATATAATGTTCAGTTGATTTCGGGAATATCTCAATTGTACACCTTAATTCTTAGGTCCATAAGCTAATTCGTGCAGAGAGAGTGAGTCAGAGCTGATTATCAAAAATTGGTTTGAATGGCTGCCAAGCCGTCGCATGGAATGGGAACCACAACATCAATAATTCACAAAAACGCTGGAATTAAGTTGAATACCCAATGGTGGTAATGAGGTTCTCTATGACCCACCACTTCTACCTTACCCAACCTTTTCACTAATTCACTCCACTGCGACGTGTGGCGTGACTGTGACTTAAAGAACAACTGAGGCAACGTTTATATCAAAGAAGACTATTTTTCGTTCGATTCTGACATAAACTTAAAGTCAGTTAAGACTCGTTCAATCGAAGAGCAGATGCCTCCTGCAACGTGGCCCACTCAGGCCACAGAAAGTTGTCTGCTTCTGCTGCTCTCACCCACGCCATGCTTGACAATGCTGTTCCCTACAAAATTTTTAATTTCAGCATTAATTTGCGACCGTTATTCACGTTATTCAATTATTTCGTTCAATTACCGCCCACTCGTGCATGCCGCCAGCAGCGCCTGCACTTGTGTCCCCTTAATGACCGACCATTAATTTCATATCTGTTTTGTTTTTTCTCGTTTCAATTCCAGCAAAAGTCACGTACGCGCTTCACAGTGCTCTTCGAGTTGGGCGCAGAGAATCAATCGGCCAACATCTCCAGGCCATCGGTGAACGATTTGAGCAACTCAACGCTGGCCCAGATCGCCCAATACGTGGCGACCAGCGGACAAATTGTCAACATATCTGACGTGCGGGAATGGGTGCGGGAGCACAATCAAATCCACAGCGAGGGCGAAATCGATTGCACAAAGGCCATCCTGTGCATGCCGATTGTGAACGCACAGAAGACCGTTATCGGCGTGGCCCAGCTCATAAATAAGGTATGTATGGTATGTGCGTGAGTCCTGAGCGAACGCTAATGAGTGCTCTAATTGCAATTGCAATTTGGTAAACGATCGGTGGGTGGATGGGGCTGATTGGATTGGTTTACGTTTTCGGTAATTGCGTGCAGTGGTCAGATGCGATAGAGGTCCCGTGGGGATAGTCGATATTAGTCACGCTGGGCGAATTCAATTTCCCTTCTAAGTGCTCTCGTCGGGGAAAGCTCTTTTCTGTTTTATTTTTTTTTGGAGTGAATGTACATTTTGCATTAATTGCTGCTAAAAGGCAAACAAATTAGGTTCATTGGCGGAGACAGGCTTTTAGAAGATGAAATGAAGAGGGCTAAGTTCGTAATGTGTTAGCTAAGTTTATGGTGTCAAATGTGTCCTTTACAGAAAGGGCGGATATGAATAGGAAAGTTAATGCATTGAGCGGCCCACCAATCGATTGGCTTGTCAAGAGCTGCTAAGGAATAGCATCGAACAGAGTGGTCAGCAAGGAGAGCAGATGACGGACGATAAGACTCACATAAGCTAGCTGGGCAGAGTGAGGCTCAAACTAGGGCATTCCATTTCCGGCCATCACCCGTACTCAACGCCATTACCGGTATTAACCAAGCCACCAATATAATCAAATGTAAAACACGCACCAAGTGCCAAGTGTATGGATGACCAGATAAGGACAATAGGAAATAAAATTTAAATTAAGTAGCAACAATGTGAGTTATAACATTGATTATGGCTTTATTTTCAATCTACATCCTTGTCATTAAGTATGATATACAATGTTATTCAAATGGCCACCTCGGCTTCGCTGGCAGTGCTTTATGCGATCAGTTCAACTTTTGATAAATCGGTCCACCATGTTCGGCGTTACTCCGGCAGTAGCGTCACTAAAGTTGGCCCGCAAGCTTGGCTCAATTAGTTAGCCTATTAGCGAACACAAAAGTCTTGATTTAGCCAGGAAAATTGATAATCGGGTCATGGCAAGTCGCTTGCATTCAGATGAAACAACACCCGCAAAATATCTTCTTCACTACTTTCACTGTTGTCTCGCTTAAGTGCCATGTAGCACCGTCACTTGAACCACAGCCTTGATGTATCGGTGTTGCAGCGGAAAGCGGTTAACATCATTCTATACCTCCTAGCTTTGAAATGGTAAGAAATAAGATTCGATACATACTTGTGGCAAGTATGTTGGTTGAGGCCCAGGTCCACTGAGGACTGAAGCGCCAAGCAACAAAGCAGACGAGGAAGATGCATGCTTGTCATAAGCAGCAAACAATGCGGGTACATTGATGTTTGGCGTGTGTTCACTCCAGTCACTGCAATTTTGCTTGCTGACTCGAAAAATTGCACTCGTCCGCGGAGATTATTCGGATCTCGGCGTACATCATTTTTGGTTCACATTTAACGAGCTCAAGTCGTTCTCTATGACCATCCAACTCTATTTCTTACGTCAGCACAATAGCATACTTACGTTGGCCCAATCCAACTGTGGTTGAGTGCTTGACATTGTTTATAGGGGTCCCAGGTTCGAATCCCACTGAAAGCAAAACCATTATCATGCTTTTATCTTGTTCAGTCACCATTAACGGCACTGGGTATCACAATAGACCAACAATGGTTTAAACGTACTGGCGACAGCTGACAGCCCAATAACCTCACCTAACCTAAGACATCATTCGTGGAACACATCGCGTATCGTGCGACCCTGTCGATGTCATCTCCATATCTCAACAGCTGAACTGACTTGTAGAAGATAGTGCCTGCCTTGCTTACAGCCGCCCGCCGCACTATCTTCTCCAGTACCAAATTGAAGAATTCACACGACAGCGCATCTCCTTGCGAAATTCGGTGCAGGCTTTGAACGGTTCGGAAGTTTTTGAAACGAACTGCGTATGTGTACCACAACCGAGTCAATTTTACCCGGGATCCTGAATTCGGCGATGAATGTTGTCGTATGCGGCTTGAAAAAACCGATAAAGAGATGGTAAGTATCAATTAGAAACTCACTGGTCTTCTCCAGGATCTGTCTTAGTGTGAGATTTGGTCTACAGTCGATTTGCCGGGCGTTAAGCCGCATTTGTACGATCCGATTCGTGCGGTGCAAAACGACTTTGGAGGTTGACACAGTAATCTGGATAGGATCTTGTAGGCAACGTTGAGCAGGGATATACCTCTATATTTTTTGCAGGAGGTAGGATCGCCTTTTTTGCGGATGGGACACATGGAGCTGATATTCCAATTATCGGACACATTTTCTTCTTCTTTGGCTGGCGCTTCAGTCCGAAGTAAACCTGAGCCTTAGCCAGCATGCATCTCCATCTAGCCCAGTCGAGTGCTAGATGCTTCCAGCCCCACACGTTCAACTCTTATAGATCCATTTCTAGGGGCGTGCGCCATCCGAGGCTGGTCTTCCTTTACCGCGTTGTCTCTCGGGTAGAGTCGGAAAACTTTCCGGACCGGAGCATTGGTGTCCATTCGCTCTAAGTGACCATCGATGTCGCTCTACTGTCCGTACAGTCGTCGTTCAGGCTCCCTCCTCCAAACACCATCCGTTCCTAGGGGACCGAAAATAATTCGAAGGACTTTTCTCTCGAAGCGACAAAGAACATCCTCGTCCACTTTTGTTAGTGTCCGTGCTTCTGCGCCATGCAGCAGGACTGGGACTATCAACGTCTTATAAGGAGATATCTTGATTCTTCGAGAGATGGTTTTATTCCTCAGTCGTCTTCTGAGTTCGAAAATGTAGCGATTGTCCAGCGTGATCCTCCGTTTAATCTCTTTTTTTAATCTTAACTTCGGAGCCTATGTAGACATTACTTGGAAGTTATAGCTGTCTATAAGCACCTTTTGTCCAAGACGTCGGTGTTGGTAGACCTTTTTTGTAGACAGCATGTACTTTGTCTTACCCTTTAGCAAGCCCCATCTTGGCCGCTTCTTTCTCAATGCTCACAAACGCCCCACTGACAGCCCGTTGTGTTCTTCCGATGATGTCAATGTCATCAGCATTTGCGTGCAGTTGCACAGATTTGTGGAAGATCGTGCTTCTGATGACGACATTTGAGTTCCGCCCGATATTCTCGAGAATGATGTTTAAGTCTAAGTCGCATGACAGTGCGTCGCGTTGTCGAAATCCTTTTCTGACATCAGAGGTCTCGGTACAATCTTTACCGGCCTTTGGCGGAGAATCAAACGTTCTCCACCGTCATTCTTCAAAGACAGACGAGATTTGCAGGAATGCCAAAGCTAGATAAGGTGCTGTATAGTCATAGGCGGTCTTAGGGTCGATGAATAGATGGTGGGTACTTGAAACTCCTGGGTCAGAAGGTCCAGTTCAGAAGTGCACATCGCCGGCCTGGATCCGCACTGATATTGACCAAAAAGGCTGTTAATGTGGGTTTCAGGCGTTAACACAGAAAGGCAGAAAACATGTGAGCATTTCCATTATTCGTATTACCCCTTCATTGTGTTGCGATAAATCGACTATTATTTGCAACATATTATTGAGCTGGCTTTAAAGATGATGTGTCGACGTCTCGGACAGAGCGCCATATTGAGCAGCAGAAACTTTTAGGTAGTCAAGGACTTCGTCTACATAATCTCTGGAGTAAATAGGGACAACAACACCAGTACCGCGCAGAATTACTCTTGGCAATCGCTGCTTCTTTGGGCTAAAAAGGCAATTGAGTAACAGAGCCATCTCTCGAAACACCAAATTGACTTTGTATAAAACTCTGATCATCCAGTCCTGCTCTATGGCGCAGAGACATGGACGCTATTGAAAGCGGATGAAGAAGCTCTTGGTTGTTTTGAGAGAAAAGTTCTGCGTACGATCTTTGGTCCTGTTTGCGTTGATAGCGTCTGGAGGAGGAGGTTCAACCACGAACTGTAGAACGGTTCTTCTCGACCTAAACCTCCTAGCAATTGCTCGTGGTTTGATTTGATTACATCCCAATTTCGAAGACGCCTTCATCACTTACATATGTGTGTCGTGTCGCCTGCGTTCACGATTCTCGTCTCTTCTGTGTCGTTATTAAGTATATGTTATATTCCCTTATGTCAGCACATTGCACTCAGACCCGGAACTTGGCATCGATATCAACCGACAGTTGCCTTCGGAAAAAAGTTCCATTAAACGAACTGAATTAGAAATATGAAGCCATTCTCAAGGGACAACAGTTGCACCTTCCGTGTGTTCTAATCATCTCTGCCACCACCGAAGGGCAATCGCCCCACACTTGTTCCCACTAAGTGCATTTTCCCAATGCATTACACAATTTCCAACGCCAGCCACCGTCCGGTGCAGTGGTGGACAAACCTCGTTTCCTCCCGTCGGTCTCATTCAATTTGTGCCCTATTTATTCATAGCAACCTCGCCTTGGCTCTGCAAATAATTACAAGCTTTCCCTGCAAGGAAGCTTCTCAAAAAAAAACGACTTAAAGTGAAATTAATTTCCAACTCCTCTCATCAAGGAGTCCCCGTCTTTTGCTAAAACTTGCCAACATGCTGCATCACTTATTGTGACTCAACTAACACCCACTCTCGGCGCAGACAACCGGAGTTGTTTAATTAATTTTCCTTCACCTCACAGACCAGAGGGAACCACTCGCCGACGACGACGGAGAACTTTCAAACGAAGTCCTCTTCAAGGAACTACCGGTGGCCCGACCGGTGGGACTCCGTTTTTTGGGATGGGAGCGGTGCAGGGAGCCACGGTCGGGTGATTACGAAAATCTCCACTGGGATCCTTGAAGGAAGTGATTTCACGGATGCTTACAATGTGAGGGGAGTCTTTGCTGCCAGGTGTTCTCCGAAGTAAAACCCATCCGGCTGGAAGGTATTTGCGTAAGATGCTTGAAAGTGGTTTGCGTTCTGATCTCCGCAACGACCTGTGGGGAAAGTGGTTTTCCAACCACTGGCAAGCACACCGACCGGGTGAATGGTCTTAAGAGCGATCACGCATGAGCGTCAGGTTACTGGCAGCAAAGTTTATTAATTAACTAAAGCAAATAACTGATCAAAGGGAACAAATTCGAGTAACCCTAGGTTGCAAACCGCAGGACAGAGGAGGATGCCGGCAAGTGATGTGGAAAAGCTTTGCTGATGAACCTTCGTGCAGGACATTCGTTCTTTCTTTACAGGGTGCGGTGGCACTGTGGGATAGTTCTTCAACATTCGTTGATTTTAAATCCGGCTCATGGGGGAATTCGGATCTTTTTGAAGGGTCAACTGTGAGTCCAAATTTCGGAGTTGATTGAATAGCTTGAGCCAATTTGCTTAGATTCCTTAGAAAGGAAAGTTTATTTCGTGCTGGGGTGGTGTCACATTATTGTGGTCTATAGCATGTGTAACTAACTATTCACATCACGCAGTGGCTGGCCGGTAGAAGGACTGTTGACGGCCTTTGGAAGCATAAATTGGGACAACCAGTGTGAGATGAAACGTCTAGACAATCAAAATAAGCCTTGAGTCAGCTCAACCATAACTGACCTTCGTCATAATCGAACAGAGTGTAGGTAGAACCATCGTCAGAGTTTAAAGTCTTCAGAAGCGCAACATTTAGTAACCACTTTGCATATACGCACTTAGACACTTCGTTAATTTGGCTAGGAATTTCGAAAGCGACCAAATACGAAACTTAACTAGAGTTAACGAAACTTAACGAAGCTCAACGAAACTTAACGAAGCTCAACGAAACTTAACGAAACTTAACGAAAGCGAGAAATGTTTTTTTTTGAACATAGTGTATCATTTCAGTAAACTCGTTTTTGTTGACTCCATCCATCTAAGCCCATTATCCATTAGCTTCTGCATATTTACGATTGTTCGAGTACCCTGCTTCTGTGCTGTTTTGGTTTCTGAACCACTCAGTTTACTCCATGTCCCTTTCTAACAAACTCCTTTCACAATCCTCTTCCGGTTGACTTTCTTTAACTTAGCAAATCTTTTACTCCTCCTGACAAGCTTAAGCCACCTCCTCGCCCGTAACTCTACCTTAATCACCTGCCTGCACCGCATATTCTTGCAATGTTTTTTTTCCGCGACTCTTAGCAACTCCCACCATCTTCTAATTTCACTGACCCTTTCATCGGCTCCTGCTCTTCCTGTTTACACTGCGATGCTATCTAACAAAACTCTTCGTTCACCTCTGTCGTGTAATACACTTTCAAGTTCACTCGCCCAGCAACAAATGCCAAGTCCTTAGCGGAAGTCCTGCGGACAAACAAGACCGAGAAACCGCAACGAAAAGTCCGCATTCCCTCACCACGGCGCTGGTAAATGAAGTTTCATCTCCTTATCCGCAAACAAATGGACCGGGCTCTAGCAAACTTCTTCTTCAAGAACAATCCCCATTTATGCAGCCTCCAGGCCAGCCGTGTCACCCCCGATGGATGGGGGAAAAAAGTTTTGTTTAAAAAGCCCAAAGCCCACCAATCGATGCGAGGGTGATGAGACCCCATATCATCCGGTTCCACTCCGAGGTCATCCGCTGCTCGCACACCGCGAGTGGTCTTTTCTCGAGTTGATTGGATAACATTTTAATGGGACCTAGGGGCGGTGCGGCGATAAGAAAAAGGTCCTCGGGGCAGGCGGGATTTCTCTCCTTGACCATGACCACGTCACGGAATTCAAAGTTTTTCGTGATCAATACCGCGGCAGGAGCGATAACTTTTCACACGTACACCCCTCGGGAGGGCGATGGAGGGAGCTGTTTCCTCCCAAAAAAGTCCGCGTCCACACACCCTCCAGCTGCCACAAACTAGAACCTGCACTGCGGTGGAACACATGTGGAGTGGATGTGTGCCGGGCAGTGGTTGCATGCTCGCAGCACATCACCGACCCTTGGACAAGGGCCGGTAGGGCGGGTGAATGTTTCCTATTTGTTGTCGTGTTTGCTTCTGTACTTCGTTTCGGGATTAATTAAAGTTTCGTGGTGGGGCCCTTCTCCAAAGAGTGTGTTGTTTCGCCGGAAAGTGTGTACATTCTCATTTGATTATGACCCTACTTGGCGAGGCAGTTGAGCCCGGAACAGCCGGACGAGCTGTTAGTTGGGGACCAGGTGATGGATGTGTTTTCCGAATGAAATGGTTTTATGAATGAGTTTTCATTGTTTACTGAGTTCTGTTTAATTAGCCCACCGCACAACAGGTACGAACCGTCATTGTGAGAGAGAGAGAGTGAAAGAGGGACTGCGGACATAGGAAGAGGGTGTGCGTCCTGCTGTTGGATCTGAGTTGAAGTGTAAATGGGAAGTTTTAAAGCAGCAGCTAGTCCCCCACCTGCAAAGATCGGAGAGACGGAGTAAATAGGGGAGTGAGTTGAGTGTTGGCAAATGTTTAACAACTCAGACCTGAAGTAATTGAAACTTTTCATAAAGTCGTTACTCAGTAAACGGAACTGAACGTCCATGTTATCTTATTTCGCTTCATCGCATCATTCCATTCCCTTCCACTTCCACAGAATATATTCAATTCGCAAAGACGGCTGCTGTTTGACAAGTCAGTGACTTTTTGAATAAGAAATAGTTTAGGTTCTAGTTCCCTAAAATCGGCATTCATGTAAACTTGGCCTTTGACTCTGACTCTGAAACACCAGATAAGCGAACATTGGTGCAGACGTATCGTTGCTTGACCTGCTGGGTGACACAGTTGGTTGTCAGGTTACTGGATCACTGGTTCTGTAAAAGCAAATTTAATAAGTTATGAAGCCAGGTCCAGGCACCATTTGCCGTTTGGATCAAATTTACGGCCCTATCAGACAGTTGTCGATCAGTGGTAGTGCATAGTCCGACTGTTGGTGTCATAATGGGCCAACATTGCTCTAATAGTGCTGCCGACTTCGCAAGCTGTCCAATAACCAACCTAACCTAAGTTTCTTGTGGAACCATTTGAGCTATTATTTTGCTTGCGAAGGAAACAGCGCTTATATCTCTCCAGTTTCTGCATTCCATCAAATTTCACCTTACCACTCGTGCAGAAATTGTTCGTCATCCCGAGCTCTATACATCTGCAAATCTGCGGATATATCTATCTCCAGTGCTACCAATCACATTGTGTCATACCATATGGTGTTGGAAAGGTGACACTTTAAGCTTCATTTAACCTTCATCAACGGATGAGTTGAAAAAAAGGAACAGCTGTTCAAGAAATTCGCTGTATTTTGAAATGATTGTATAAAAAAGGGAAGAATGCCACGCAAGCCACCAATAAAATTTGTTAAGTTTCCGGAGACGATGCTGTATCAGTTCGTGTAGCACAACAATGGTTCGCTCGCTTCCGTTCTGGAAATTTCGATGTGAAAGATGCACCCCGCTCTAGTCGACCTATCGTTGAAAAGTGGATGAAGTTATGGAAAAGATTGACCAGGACCGTCACATAAGCAGCCATGACATCGCTAAGGAACTAAACATGCATCATCAAACGGTTTAAGCCATTTAAAAAAGGCTGGCTAGAAAAAGTAGCAAGTTTTTTGGAAACCACATGAATTGTCTGTGAAAAATTTAATCGACCGAATCTTTGCTGAAACGAAATGAAATCGAACCATTTCTGAAGCGAGTGGTAGCAGGAGACGAAAAGTGGATCAAATGCGAAAATAATGGCGAAAAAGATCATGGTGCAAGCTTGGTAAAGCTTAACAAATGGTCCCAAAGCCAGGATTGACGCCTCGAAAGGTTATGCTGAGTGTTTGGTGGGATTGGAAAGGAATCATCCACTATGAGCTGCTCCAGCCTGGTCGAACGACTGATTCCACACTTTACTGTCAACAACTGATGAGATTGAAGCAAGCAATCGGAAAAAATTTGGCCCGTGGCGTTGTGGGCATGTGCGTCGACCCCAACCTCGGCGTCGTAGGTTCGATTCCTGCTCTGTGCGACGAAAACGGCCCCACCTCTTTCGAGTCACTGACAATGCTCAAAGTGTATTTCCTGTCTAGAGAAAGCTCCTCAAACAAAGCCGTTCGGATTCGGCATAAAACTGTAGGTCCCTTCGACTCGTGAGAGAACAACAGCACGCACAACACGAGTGGTTGCTGAGAACCTAGGCCCTGCCTCTCTATAGGCTGTAGCGCCACCAGTATTATATTATTATAATCGGAAAAAAACGGTGTTTCGTTGTTCGACGTACTAAAGTTTGTCACGTCTAATATCTTCTCCTACCTAATCTCTCAACATATGCATTCGACATTACATCAAAACCCCTTACACATTTCATCACAAGGACGCACCACATGGAAATGGTTTCCATTTTGTTCGATTGCAGTACACAGCATTGAAATGAAATCACGATCCCACTGTTAAGCTAAATATTTGCATTCTGTTCAAGTCTCAGCTGAACTTATTGGTATTACGCAAGTTACAGCGACTGCTGTCACGGAACTATGTGACCTCGTCTAGCATCCGCGTCTGGACTTAACTTTAGCTCTATCCCCAGCTCACCCCTAGTCTAATTCTGGGCCTATCTTAAGGATTTTTAGTATGACATGTTCACCGCTTTGTCTCGACGGAAAAACACAAGACACACTTTTTTCTTCGCCCAATCTTGATATTGCTATCTTGACCTCGTCTAAGACTGGCGTACGGAATTCTCGTATGTCCTCGTCCAGATTGAGTGGAACATTCTGCCTGACAGGGGTATTTTGGTCCTCATCGCCATTTAACAGTCTACAGAAACTACTACCAGTACTACCAGTCTACTACCAGTTGTCCATTTCCATCCCGACAGGCTTCTGTCCGAGTTTCATATCCATTGGATAATTATTTCACCCTTTGATAAAACGTTCGGACATCATTCCTGCCAGAACACCTCTCCATCTCCTCGAACGCGCGCTTCTCATGCTCATTCTTTTTTCTTCTGAGAAGCCGGTTCTCTTCCCTTCTCTTCTGTTCGTAGAGCTCACGAACAGCCCTCGTTGTTCGATGCAGCGTTGCCTTGTAAGCCTACTGCTTGGCTGCATGTGCCTGCCTGCACTCGTCGTTAAGCCATGGGTTCCTTCTGGGTGGTGTCGTAAAACCCAGTACATCAGTGGCAGGCTCTTTGATGGCTCCTTGACAACGACTCCATTCTTCTTAGATGGTTTGTGCAGGCGGTGTCGAACTTACAGAGAGTTTCTGGGAGACTCGGTCGGCAAAGATCCTAGCAGTCCGTTGCGATTGTAGATTTGCGACGTCAAACCGTGGTGTTCGTTCTCGACTCCGCTGTTTTCTTGATATCCTGATTCTTACCTTGGCTACAACAAAATGGTCCCAGTTATCATTGGCTCCTCGGAACGTACGGACATCAAGAATACTGGAGGAGTGTCTGACGTTGATCGCAACGTGATCAACGGTTGATTGATTTGGGGACAGCCCTATCCCTTTATGGATGTTGAGGTGTGGAAACCGCGTACTAGCAACAGAGAGGTTACGTCCCATGACAAAGTTCACCAGCCTTAGTCTGTTACTGGACGTGGTGTAGTGTAGGCTTTGTTTCCCGATGACTTGAGTTATATCCAAATCTTTTCTGCTAACCCTGGAACTAGATCAACTCTATCAATTGGAATTATTAGCAGATGCTTGACCACCGATGTTGAGGCCGAATTCATCGGCACTTTCCTAATGTAAATCAAGCGCTCATCTTTTTGGAAGTTTCCACTAGATGACAGAACTCGATTAATTTCGAGCAACCCTGTGACCTTCCCTTAGCAACTCACAAGTGAGCTTGTCTCTAATGCGGGCCCTGTGCATCTTCGACTGTCTGTTCATTTTCCCACAATTGTCGTCGTCGACACGACACACTGACCCATTAAAGACGGCGCTTCCAATCAAAGTCAATCAATTGACGGCGCACTCAACTGTGACCCTTCGTTGTAGACCCAAATTAATGATGATTAAGATCCGCGTCATTGCCCGCAAACGAACACAAATATCACTGAGAATGCCATGCGGCGTCACAATTAACGAACACACTCGCACTAAGCCTTAATCAAAAAATTAGTGGATCAACGGGGTCGATGGACCAGCTTGGCCCCTCCAAAGATGAACAACACGACCAATTGTCGCCTACTCGCGTTTATTTTTCCTCCCTCTGCCCTTCCACAAGCCAGTCAGGGCGCACTTAAAATACTTCACAAGAAGCCGCAGCAGTGTCAGCCCAGCGAACGCCATAACCACCAGGAAAACGATCACGTCCACGCTGTGCTCCTGGAAAATGTTCAAGCTCTTCAGAGGACTCTGCATGTGCGGTGCTCCCCGGTGCCTCAGCACATACTCAATCCAGTAGACGGCGTTCTGCCGAGCCGTCAGAGGCCTGTCCCGGTAGAGACGGGAGAACGACTGCACGGCGCGCCGGTATTGAGGGCTCTCAGCCGCATCCACGATTGCCCTTCGAAACGACTCCTCCGTGATGCGCTGGTGATTGAGGACTAGTCCGTGTCCCTTGCTCCACATCGTGTTCGCGTTGCCATGCTGATCGCCGAGCAGGGGGATCGCCACCATGGGCACCCCGTGGTACTCCGCCTCGGTTATGCTTCCCTTGCCGCCGTGGGTCACGAAGAGCTTCAGCTGACGGTGCGCCAGAATGTCGTCCTGAGGGAACCAGTTCCGGAAGAGGATGTTCGAGGCGTTCCCCGGATGGGGCTCGCGGTCTGACTTCCAGAGGACGCTGTACGGCAGCGACGCGAAGACGTTGTAAATGATCTGCAGCGTATCCGGCTCTATGTGATCCTCGCGCACGTAGGACCCGAGGCTGAAAAGGATCGCTCCGTCGGGGGACCCCTCCAGAAAGGCACTGATTTCCTGTGAAGAGGTTGGGTTATGGGCGTCTTCTGGGAGTCACTTCAGTCACTCACCTCGGGCAGGGGATCAGGGGTGTCCTTGATCTGAATGCCGCCAATTTCGACCAATCCCGGTACCAGCGGTCTCACCGGACCCTCGCTGAAGTGGTGGTTCACCAGGACCAGCGACACGTTCCGCTTCATCTGGGCGAACGAAGGATACTTCGCCGGGGGATAGATTTGCCTGAAAGAGAGCCGAATGAGTATCCTCCGTGATCACTGGGTGCCCCCTCACTCACTTGTAAAGCCACTCGAGGTAGAACTCGAACACACCCGACAGCAGCCGCTCCAGGCCGGAGAGGATGAAGCTCTGCACCCTGCCGTAGAAGTCCATCGGCCCGGAGTCCATGAAGGGCGCCGCTGGCACGACGGCCGGCAAGCTCGGGTTCCCGATCAACCTGGACACATGGCCGACCGGCTGGATCACCCATGACAGCACCGTCGGGCACTGGAAGTGCGACGCCAATCCCAGCTGGAACTCGTTGAAGCTGTAGCCCAGCAGCATCAGGTCGAACTGGTTGCCCTCCTCGAGGAAGCTCTGGAAAACCGGATCGGCGGTGTACTGCGCGTATCTTTCCACCAGACCTCTGACCAGTAGCACTGAGTTGAGGAGCATCGCGTACACCGGGGAGTCCCTCACCTTGCCGATCATGGCGTCGATGTCCGCCTGGGTGAGCTCCAGGTCCCGCAGGAAGATGTGCCTGAAGTCGGGGCTCGTCTCCCGCAGCGGGATCGACGTAATCACCGTCACATTGTGGCCGCGGTCCACCAGCGCACGCACTACGGCCATGTGAACGATCACGTGCGACGGGCTGTGCGTGAGGAACATTCCGAGAATGTTTGCTGCGTTAGCAACGCCCGCCGTTGCCGCCAGACAAGCGGCAATAATTCCAAATCGGAAGTTCATTTCGCTGAGGGAAACGCGACCGGCGGCGGTGTCGTCCGACAGTTGACTAGAAACGAGCGGTTTATCTTGCGCGTGAGTTAACTTTATCGGCCGCTTGCCTATTTTGACGACGACGATGATATGGTGGCGTATTGATAAATTTATCGCCGATGACGAGGCGTGCGGCGAATGGAGTGTGTGCTGTTTTTTCATCGATCATGTAGTGCGTGCGGTTGTGATCAGCAATTGGAAGTAAACAAGCAATTTGTGGCAAATGGTGACGAGGTCAAGGGCGACTGTGGGGGTAATGTGGACTTTGGACAAAAACAATAAATTGGGCAATCTAGTCGGTTTTTAGAAATTCTATAAGGCGCTCTACTGAGCCCAAGAAGGGTGTACTTATAGTGTAGCGCATCCTGAATTCAGGCCAGTTTTTGAGGAAACTGGTGAATAGTGAGCATCTTTGAGGGTGATTTATATATGGGTGGCGCGTATAGGGCCATGGCCTAGCTTCACAGCAACCACTCGTATTGTGCGTGCTATTGTTCACCCACGAGTGGAAGGGATCTTAAGTTTTAAGCCGACTCCGAACGCGCAATTTTGATAAGCTCTTTCTAGACCGAAATACTCTATGATCATTGTAAGTCACTCAAAAGAGGTGGGGCTGTCAAAATGATTTTGTTGGTCGCACCAGAAATCGAACCTAGACACGTAGGTGCCGGCAAGTGGCAAATGCGCTGGGGCCACTGGTCACATACCCACAAGGCCACTGGTCACCACTCACTGGCCGGCGAGCCATGGAAGTACTGTCCTGGACATACAGCTTCTAGTCATCAAGATTAAGGTGTCTTGCTTCTGTAGTGACTTGGTCATTATACCACAGGTATAAAAAACAGTTGTTGATTGCTCTCAACTCGGCGAGATGCCAGCAGCGATCACTGTAAATGCGCAGGTCAAGTTGACATACGGCCTCCTAGTGGCGCCCTCTGGATAGCCTCTGCATCAACCGCTTTCTAGGTGAACCAATGTATGCAGCGGCCCTTTGTCCAGGGGCTTAAACTAGGACCCGGTTCCCCAGGTTCGGTGGTTACCCGTGGGGGTAACTTCCCCATCGTGCAAAAACAAATGATCTTCCCGCTGACGACCCTAGCAACCGACATAAGGACAGCGATTTTCGAATCTGCACGTGGAATGTCAGGACGCTTAACAGACCACGTGCAGCCGAACAACTTGCGGAGGCCCTGGATCGCTATGAAGCGGACATTACCGCAATACAAGAGATGCGATGGGATGGACAGGGCAAAAGAAAGATGAAAAACTGTGATATTTACTACGGAGACTGTTACAAGGAACATGGTCAGCGCACATTTGGATGCGGATTTGTCATCAGCAGCAAACTTAGGCTAGAAGTCTTGAGCTTTAAGTGTATTAGCGAACGCTTGGTGACGATCCGAATAAAGTCTAAATTCGCCAACATAAGCCTCATATGTGCGCACGCCCCGACGGAAGAGAAAAATGACGCAACCAAAGACTGCTTCTACAAGCCCCTTGACAAAACTTACGAGCAATGTCCTTGCTTTGATGTCAAGATCGTCCTTGGTGACTTTAACGCAAAGTTGGGCAAGCAGGGCATCTTTGGCAACGCAGTCGGACGACACAGCCTACACGACACCACCTCCGATAACGGATTTAGGCTAATTGACTTCGCCGCGGGGCGCAACCTTAATGTAGCAAGCACATGGTTCCCACACCTTAACATCCACAAAGGAACATGGCGATCTCCAGATCAATCTACCATCAACCAAATTGATCATATTGCGATTGACGCAAGAAATTTAACGTCGCACGGCTACAATTGCATGAGATAGCTAGAGAATTCGCCGATCAAGTCTCCCTTTACCTCTCACAGAGTCCCATAACGGCGACATCACGTGAAGTGACGGCAGCAATCGCCAAACTGAAGTCCAATAAAGCTGCTGTTGCTGATGGACTGCCTGCCGAGCTTTTTAAAGCAGCTGGTGATGATTTGGTAAGGTGCATACACCAACTCGTCTGTAAAATCTGGTCGGATGAAAGTATGCCCGATGGATGGAATCTCAGCATCGTTTGCCCGATCCTAAAGAAAGGATACCCTCTAAACTGTGCCAATTAGAGGGGAATAAGTCTCCTATATATAACCTATAATATCTTTTCTGCCGTTCTGTGTAAACGCCCGAAACCCTACGTTAACAGCCTGATTGGTCAATATCAGTGCGGGTTCAGGCCAACGAAATGCACTAGTGACCAAATATTCACATAACGGCAGATCTTGGAAAAGAGTTTCAAGTTGATACCCACCACCTATTCATCGACTTTAAGGCCGCGTATTGCAGTATTTATAGGGACGAGTTTTACAGCGCCTTGTCTAGTTTTAGCATCCCTGCAAAACTCGTCCGCCTTTGCAGAATAACGATGGAGAATGTCCGATGCTCTGTCAAGGTCGGTAAGGATTGTACTGAGACCTCTGATGTCAGAAAAGGATTTAGACAAGGCGACGCACTGTCATGCGACATTTTTAATATTATTCTCGAGAAGATCGTGCGGAACTCAAATGTCAACATCAGAGGCACGATTTCCACAAATCTGTGCAACTGTCTCGCAAATGCCGATGACATTGACATCATCGGAAGAACACAAAGGGCTGTCAGTGGGGCGTTTGTGAGCATCGAGAAGGATGCGGCCGAGATGGGGCTTGCGGTTAATAAGGGTAAGGCGAGGTATATGCTGTCTTCAAAAAAGGTCCACCAACACCGACGTCTAGGATAAAACGTCACTATAGACATCTATAACTTCGAGGTAGTGAATAACTTTGTCTACCTAGGCTCCGAAGTTAATATAAGCAACGACACTACTGCGTAGATAAAACGGAGGATCACGTTGGCCAACCGCTGCATTTTCGCACTCGGTAAGCCACTAAGGAATAAAGTCATCTCTCGAAGAACCAAGATATTGCTATATAACACAATGATAGTCCCAGTCCTGCTGTATGGCGCAGAAGCATGACTCTAACTAAAGCGGGCGAGGATATTCTTGGTCGCTTCGAGAGAAAAGTCCTCCGAATTATCTTCGCTCCCGTATGTACGGATGGTGTTTGGAGAAGGAGACTGAACGACGAGCTGTACGGGCTGTACAGCGACATCGACCTGGTCGAACGAGTTCGAATCTCTCGTCTCAGATGACTAGGTCACGTCACGCCCTGAAAGTCTTCTTTGCCTTCCGGACTATATCCAGATCGTGGTACACCTCGTAAAGTTCGCGGTTGTATTTTCTCATCCATTCACCTTCCTCGCAGAGGACCATGTATCCGACGTAGAATTTCTCTTTCAAATGCACCAAGAATCAGCTTTGCATATTTGCTTAGCGTCCTCCTTTCAGTTCCATGAATCATGACTGGCAAAATAAGAGCATGATTGGTCCTTCGAGTCAGGCCCAGTTGTTTTGACAGACCGAAGTAACATCGGTTGTCAAAGGTGGTTCTACGTCGGCTCTCCACTGTGATGTCGTTTGTGGAGTTCACGTTTGCCTGAGGTACACGAACTACTTCACTGCCTCAAATGACCTGAATGACAGATCGGGTTTTGCTTGACAGCCTATACTTCGTCCTTCCCTCATTAACCATAACTAACTAGACTAGCTCGTTTCGATTGTTCCTCAATTGCCACGAAAGCTTCCACTACGGCATGTAGGGAACGAGCGACGATGTCTATGTCATGTAATGAACCTGAACTTGCATTCATGCTCGGCAAGATTTCAAAAGGACATAGGGACCAGCATCCGGGTACTAGTTTGTTCAAAAACGATGCCACTGCCCACACCAGACCGATTTTTGAATATTGTTAAAAAACTCACGAAGATTTGCAATTCGGAACAAGCCTTTGGGCCCGATTCACGTGAATGTGTTTTTTCACTACCGTGGAGCTGCGTCCCCTTTACAAAATAGACAATCGCACATGTGCACCTCTCTGTAAAAATCAATGTGCTTTCGGGCGCAAAAATCAACCATTTTTTTTGAAGCGCTACGCGACACAGCTCCAATTAGTTTCGTTACTTGCAAATTGCCCACACTCCCATCCGCTCCAACTAACCCCGCGGCGTATGCATGTCAAGCTAACAATTTTTTTCCTCTTCCTTTGCAGGGAAATGGATTGCCATTCACCGACTCGGACGTTTCCATATTCGAGGCATTTGCAATTTTCTGCGGTCTCGGGATACACAACACGCAAATGTACGAGAACGCGTGCAAGCTGATGGCCAAGCAGAAGGTCGCCCTGGAGTGTCTGTCGTACCATGCGACCGCCAGTCAGGACCAGACAAACAAGCTGGTCCAGGACACGGTCGCCACAGCGGACGCCTACAACTTGTATAGCTTTAAATTCATCGGTGAGTGTGCTCTCGGTCGACTGTGTCGAGAGATAATGAGTGCTTTATGGGTTCCCGTTTCTTTCCATTGCAGACTTCGATCTCACGGATGACGACACCTGCAAAGCGGTGCTTAGAATGTTCCTCCAGTGCAATTTGGTCCAACAGTTTCAGGTGCCCTACGATGTGAGTATGCTGCGCCGTCCGTGGTCGGGCAGAGTTCTTAATCACGTCCAATTGCAGGTCCTTTGTCGCTGGGTACTTAGCGTCCGGAAGAACTACCGTCCAGTGAAGTATCACAATTGGCGACACGCCCTCAACGTTTCCCAGACGATGTTCGCGATGCTGAAGACCGGCAAAATGGAACGGTTCATGACTGACTTGGAGATTCTGGGGCTGCTGGTGGCGTGTCTGTGCCACGATCTGGATCATCGCGGCACCAACAATGCGTTTCAGACGAAGACTGAGAGTCCACTGGCGATACTGTACACAACCAGTACCATGGAGCACCATCACTTCGATCAGTGCGTCATGATACTCAACTCGGAGGGGAACAATATTTTTCAGGTAAGTTGAGTGGTTGTTGCTTATGTTGCGATCTTAAAACAGAGGTTTAGCGTGGCATTCATGAAGGAAAAGTGAGCATTTCTTTCAATGGCTGATAGTGAAAGCCAAGCACGTTGAAGACGTTTAGGGATTGTCTGCGTACCGTAACGATGGTGACAGCTTAAGGATGTCTAACAGCCTCACATCAGTGATGGTTGATTGATAGCCACTGTCGTCATAGCATGCAGCGAACAGGGGTACCAGTGCCCACCGTGAAAAGTGGCTCACGTTCTCTAAGAAACGTCATTGAATTTTAAAAACATTTGTGGACATCGAGGGTATTTTTTAAGAACAACTCCAATCCTTATGCCGGGGGCACTGCGCCAGCGAAACTTGCTGCTTACGAGCATAGTCATCCAGGGGATCCACTTGTACCTCAAATGGCGTGAGTAGGCCCACTTGTGCGCATATGCTCAACCTAGGAGAGCCTTCAAATCCGAGTTTCTTATTTCAAGAAGAAGAGAAGGATTGATAAAAAGACCAATTGAGGGCGGGAACCATACGGATAGGTCCTGATGACTGATGACCAGAACTGTCAACAGCGAAATTACCTGTACACTCTATTGGTCCCTTGTGATACCCATAGCCAGACATACAATCCCTTGATCGACAAACTTCAGTGGCTAGACTTCAGGATCAGATTTGAAAACCATATTAACTTTGCTTTAACTGGGACTCGAACCGGGGACCCCTCTAACCAAGGGCAGGCACTCAACCAATTGCGCCATCTAGCCATCAACGGTGTAGATGAATCATTAGTGGTGGACCTGAGAAAGCGGATTGTGGCCAGTATGTAATGTCGGCGATAAAAAGAAGCAGGCAGGGCGGCGCCTTGTCTGCTTTGCTAGCTTGTGAGCTGGTTGATTGGTCTACTTGACGCTCAATAGCTCTAACATCTACGCCCAGGCATAAACATGCGAATGATGTAGCTGCAATTTTTGTCCTATCGTGCCTAGCAGCTGTGTGTTCAAAGGCGCAGGTTACTCTAGAGGTGATCGACGAATGGTGACTAGAAATGGGCTTTCAGTTCATCCTATGCGTCACTTGGTGAAAAAAGCTTTAGTAAATGCTGCTTTAACTAAGATTAAGAGAATGGTCTGTCTCGTCTGCCTTGAGGCATTCCCTTATACGCCTCGCTCCGCTATTGATACACATCTGAATCTCCCCCATGAGGTTCATATCATGGAGTACACTCTCAAGCCATCGTTCTACTGGTAAAATTGGTAAAAAATAATTGGTCTATGGGTCAACACGAACTGGAGTTTTTAACTCTAGTCTGCCGTACGGACGTCAGTAGTTCAGGTGCGACGTACCTACTTATAAAGTCGTGCACTCAGGGCTTGCTCTAGCCATAATTTGAGCCAGGAACGACAGTTGTCAAAACAATGAAGGATCTGGCGCCGGCCTGTTCGTGGAGGATAACATAATCAGAATACGCACCTCCTAAGATAAATTTGCGTCACTTTTCTAAGTGGAAACCTATGCGATTCTAATGGCCACGAACTATAGACTGTTGATGACAGAAATAAGTGTTTTACGTGATCACCTACCGTTGGGCTTATATCACGAAGACAATTAACTCTTTCGATCATCTTACGACGCTGGACCAGACGCCTTCAGTAGGAATTTGAAGTTCCAAATTTAGAAATAAGCTTATGGACCTATTTCTCCACCTTGGTAGGGTGGCGAGGCTCATCTAACACCTCTGCTACTCTTTGGATCGTAGCACCCGGTTGTTCTCTACAACCCCACATAGACTAGAATCAATACCTTTCACGTCGGAGAGTCGCAAATGCCCATGGCCTTAATAGACAAGATTGACTCCCAGACGTGCAGGTATATCTCCACTTCTCCGACCAACTTTGGGTTTTAAACCACACCCACCACGATGCTCCCTCAAGCGATCAGGATGAAACCCATGCGGGTTTCACGGGCAGAAGCCTCATCTCCCGTGGCACCAGACTATAGCCCCTAGTCAAGCAGTAGGATGCCATAACATCCCGGGACTGGCCGCCATTGTTATAAAGCCAAGACTTATTGTGCGGTATCTATAATCAGATAAGGCACTTACCGTTTATTCCTTTGTTTGCGAGCTAGAAACCATTATTTTGACAAGCAACGGAGTAGGTTATTTCCTATACCATTAGCTTTTAGCTCAGGATTTTAGTCGCCTTTTACAAGAGGCATGCCTTACCTCGAGTATGTTCTACTACCGCTACCCGAAGGGGGATCTGATGATGAAGTGGAAGGGGCAGTCATTGTACCTGTGCTTGAGCTGCTGTTCTCTCGTGACATAACAATAGCACGCACAACACGAGTGGTTTCTGAGAAGCTAGGCCATGGCCCCTTACGGGCTGTAGCACCACCCATATTATATTATAGCTGTGCTTGAGGCCTTCCTCAACACCTTAGCCAATTATAGCATAGTTCAGGACAGTCTTCTCTGAATTTGATCAGTAGTCTAAATTCGTTAAGGTTTGCCTGGCTGCCGATCCATCACGGGATCACAACAAATGAGATCGCCTATGAACCTGCTATACAAGGTTCAGTGGAGGTACTCTTCGAACCCAAATCTGCATCGTGACTACCCGCGTCTTTGGTTCGGTCTTCTATTTCTGGTTGAGTCTCTCGAGAGCACTATCAGATGTGACACCAAGTGCATGCTGCCTAAGGTTTGTAAGAAGTTCCCGAAATTCTTGATATCTCATGATAGAAAATACTGACTTACCACCATAGTGACGGATCACTACACCTTCGCCAAGCACCTAAGTGTCCTAGGTGACTAGAGCTGAGAGATGAAACCCTCTATCACATTAGGGGCGACGCTATCGACAGTTCAGGCACTTTCCCTGCTGCTGCCTTTGCTCGGATCCGGTGCTAGTTAGTTGTTCCTGGTGAGGTGAGAGCTGATAAAGCCTACATTCCTCCGGAGGGCACATAGAATTACAGCCTTGCTAGTACAATCGACCAGTTCTTGAGATTGAGTGCTACAGGGTGGTTTTAAGAACCTCTGACAAAATACCCTCAAAAGCTTCAACGAGGTCCGGCTCAGACTATCCCTGGCGAACATAACGGCTAAGCCAAATGCCAATCAACTCAAGTCTTTGCCTTACTTAACGTCATTCATTCTTAAGCACCTCTCAGTCTTAAACAGAGAAGCTTCTAAAGAAACTGGTACAAGAACAAAGGAACGGAAAAGGGGAACTTGTGAATTGCTTCGACTTCTCATGGACTCCAAGTCTGTGCCTCTTGTAGTTGAACCAAAAAGAAGTTCAATTCATTCTCTGACCCCATGGCTGCGCGAATTCAATGAAACTCCATGGCCATACTTCATTGAACTCAAATCCAAACTCGCTTTTGTTTAAGTTGTGGGAGGACACTGACCACGTCGATAGAACCGGATTCAAGTGACTACGTTCAGTTTTCAAAAATTCAACTCACCATATCCTCATGAGCATTCTTGACGCGCTGCTGAAAGAACATGCCAGGGGGCTTAGAGGCCTGAAGAGGTAGACGTCAAGGATATCTCACACATTCCATACCATTGTCCTGCTCAGTCGTCGCTCAAGGACAGAACACTGAGAAGATTTCATTAAAAATGCCCGTGCACATACTAGTACTGCACCAGGAATGGCTCTGGCCAGACTTCGAGCTAGGAAAGGAATGTAGTCGTATCTTCATAGATGGCTCAACATTTGACTGTATTCCTCATTAAGTATCAGTTTTCTAAGCGGAAACCAATGCACGACAAACTATATTTGAAAAACAGGTGGATGGGTGATGGTTGGACCTCTCGAGAGAGATGGCATGACTCTCCAGGATGTGGATAGACCAAGCATTTGCTTCCAATTCCACGGCATTCTTGCTGTCCCTTGGCAGAAAAGACTGCAGACGACTTACCGGCGTGACATCGGGCCACTACACCTTTGCTAAACACTTAAATGTGCTGGGTTTAAAGGAAGATGCCCTCTGCGATGCCTGTGGAGAAGACGGTTACACGGCATAGCACTTTCTCTGTGAATGCCCCGTCTTTGATTGAATCAGGTGGCAGGTCTTCGGCACTAACGTGGTTAGAGATGATTCTGTAGGCCCTTCACCACACAAGCTCCAGCTGATCTTCCGAAAGAATTGTAGGTTGCCACCTGGTAGTACAATGGACTAGTCTTGAGTCTGAGTGCTCCAGTGTAGTATCAAAACCTCAAAAAGACAACATACTGGTTTCCTTTGTGTTTTTTAGTTCTCACATAAGGAGGCATTGTTTTATCAAAAGCCATTGTTGGGACTCACATATTTTCAAAATTACTCGTTAAGCTCCTGGGACATATAACTAGTTTAACCTGTGGTAACACTGGATTTGACATCGCTAATATGCCCTGCTTGCCCATCCGCAAAGCCTCTTAATTGTGTCTAAATGGCGGCGCTGATAGGACTAAGTGCAATCTTAAGCAGACGCTACAGAGCCACCTTGGTGGCAATAAGTCGACTTTTCACAAGTCCATCATGATGAGGGGCTGTTAAACAATGCCTAATGGCAGCTCTCGGCTGACTGTTCCCTTTCACGCTTTAGCTTTAAACAGTGACGTCGAATCCCGACCACAAGTTATTTAATAAGAACAAAATTACGTGGCTCCCTTGAATCTTCGAAACGACGTAATCAGGCCGCCCACTTTTCCAGCAATTCACGGCTGGAACTGAAAAGAACTAAGAACCCCACAACAGACCGCTCATATAGGGGTAAACTCAGCACAATTGGTTTCCGGTGCCATGCATGGATGCGAGTCATGAAGTCATTAAGAGGGTAAATCCATGTCAAAGCGCTAACTACACGGAAGGATCCTAAATCACACATAATTCCGAACGAGAAAACCCCTCTCCACTGAAGTCACCCACACAGGAGGACTGCCGCTCCGAAGCATGAATGTGTTGTCCACATGAAGTGCGCGCTTACTTCATTCTGAGTGAAAAATTAATTAAATGCCGTCTGGAAGGGGGTGCTAACAACTGAAACAAGCCACCTTCGACCAATGCTGCTTCGGTTAATGCTGCAAAGTCACACCAGTGAACTGAATGGCATCCTGACATGCGGGTGAGGAAATGGAGAGTTGAACTTTTCAAAACTGGACGTAATCACTTGAAACCGATTCTCTCGAAGTACTCGGTGTTTGCCCAGAACTTCAACAAAAGCGAATTTGGAGTGGAGTACGACGAAGTGTGGCCATGGAGTTGCAGTGAATTCACACAGCCCTGCGGTCAGGGATTGGATTGGATTCCCTGGAACTTTTGGTTCAACTGCAAGAGGCACAGACTTGGCGTCCATGCGAAGTCGAAGCAATTCAAATGTTCCCCTTCTCAGTTTCTAGGTTATTGTTGCAGTTTTTTGAAATGAAACCTCTCTGTTTAAGTTTGAGAGGTACTTAAGAATGAATGACGTTTCTTGAAGCAAAAACTTGATTTGATTTGCAGCGACTTTTATGTAAGTCTGGGCCTGACCTTGTTGACGGTCCTTTTCTCAGTGCCCAGTAATAACACCTCAGATATTGGCTCTGTCCCCATGGGCCTGGCAGATCTGCCGTTTAATGCTGCCAATGACTTATACAAAATATTCATGGCGTGTATGCACCCAATACCGCCCTTTACCTGGTAAAGTGTAGCACGTGATTGAAGAGCGAGTGAAGAGACTGTCAACCTTCACCTCAGCACTACCTCATCGCAAAAGGTCACGTATACGACCGAGTTGCAGTGGAAACCTTCGCCTGGACCGATGAAGACTGTGTTGTTTTGTCACTCAGTCACGCGGTAACAACTCTCAAAGAGCTTAGCATAATCCCCTTAACATCCCAACAACTCGCCTTTCATTTGCCTTTCATCTCGTCTCAAATGGCGGCAGCCGGTGAAGCCCACTGACATCTCAGCCTCAAATCCATTGGCACACACTTGCGACTGGAGCGCTTGATCAACCACACCGCCAGCCAGCCGGTTGGCCGCTCCTCCTTTCGATGAATCCCAGAAAATCCCTAATGAGGCGACTTTCGTTTTGTTAAAGTGTCTCCCGCCGCGCCGCACCGAAGGAACACCACTCACTGTGCAGGATATTTACGAATGTAATCACCTCACGGTACGCGAAGCACAGCCACCGACGACAATTCGCAAGAGTTTACACCTCTCGCCAACACCTCCGGTGGCAGGCCCAGTTGCCGCAAAAGCCCTCAATAAACGAAACCGCAAACTTTTGAATTCCCAGCTGCTCCCCCGCCACAGATACCTCATTCGGATTGTTTGTGCTCGTCGCTCGTCGTTCCTCGCCCGTCCTGTTGTGTCAGCATCTCCGGATGGGGTAAGCAAAGAAAGGATTACGCCCACTCACCCAGAAACGAGGCACAAACGTGTTGACTCAAATGCCACAGCCGTCGACATTATATTGAGTGCGTCAGCAGTGCGGGCGGGCGGGGGGCAAACTCATAATCAGATTTTGGCTTTCGTCCTTATGACGCGTCCTTTTGCTTGTCTCCTTGCAGGCACTCTCACCCGATGACTACCGGTCCGTGATGAAGACCGTCGAAAATGCGATTCTTTCAACCGACCTGGCGATGTACTTCAAAAAGCGAAACAGTTTCCTGGAATTAGTCGAGAACGGGGAGTTCGACTGGCAGAGCGAGGAGAAGAAGGAGCGTAAGTACGAGTGTCGAGGGACTTGTTGTCTGATTGACAGCTGGATTGTGGCTGAGGTGACATTTTTCATTTATTTTTGTTCTCCCTTCCCTTTCAGTGCTCTGCGGGATGATGATGACGGCCTGTGATGTGAGCGCGATTGCTAAGCCCTGGGAAGTGCAGCACAGAGTCGCCAAGCTGGTCGCCGATGAGTTCTTCGATCAGGGTGACTTGGAGAAGCTGCAGCTGAACACTCAGCCGGTCGCGATGATGGACAGGTAAGATGGCATTTTTGGAGCCTGCTGCTTGCACGGTTGACTGACATCTGACAAGGGTGACTAGATAAGAACGATAAGAAAAGAAACATGAATAAACCAACATTGGTGGGAGGTATGGAATTGGTTATGGCTTTATTTTGAAGCTGCATTCATGCCATTATGTGTGAAGTGGCACATGGCAGTGCTTCAATCTCTAGGTCCAACTGTTGATGACAAGGTGCAACATGTGCGGCGTTATTCTGGCAGCAACATCGCAAGTGTTGGCCGCAACTTGTACCAACTACTAGCCTAGACTTAGGTCTTGACGTATCTCAGGAAAAAAATAATCAGGGTTATGCCAAGGCGCATCATAGTATATCGGCGGTTGACTGACCGACTGTCACTGAGCCAGAAATGACATTCGTCCGTAACAGCGGCCAATCACCGAACTCAGGGCGGACTCATTTCTTGAGTCAACACAATTTTATACCGACGCCGAGATCCAAGCCTCTGTCGAAGACCGATTCAGCTGATCGGCGTTGAATGGATATTTCTGAGTCTTCCGGAATTCCTGTACAAATTTAGAATTTAGAGTGTGTAGTGAAGGAGGCAATAGCTTTGGTGGCTGCTGGGCTGTCTATAGACTCACAGCATGGAACCGTCGGTGTAGATTTCCCAGTTAAAATTATTGCACAACTGCCAACCCTGCTATTCCGTTCTTTCAGCTATATATAGCTTCTATTCAGCTATAGAGGACTTTAAGAGATCCTACGGTAGAAGGTCTAGACAGTGCTGTGACCCTAGGTCGCACCTTGATGTCCCTGGTGCTGCCAGTGCATGTTATACGTTGCTGGGGTTTGTAATATTACTTGTTTTTCTAAGGACAAGTGTACAACCATAGAATCAGCTTTAGTTGGAGGCTACACTTTTTGCAGAAGTTACTACTGCAAGTGTAGAAGGCTTAATATGCCGTCTTGAACCACTGGTCACGTCTATTTTTCCTATAAGTTTCTAGAGTTGCTCTTATTTAGTACTTAGCGCTGGCAGATAGAGAGAGTGGTTGATCATTCAGGCGGGGAAGAAGAATGTCGGCATTTTAGGTCTACCTGGTGACGAGCATTAGTTTCGCACCGTTTTGCTCAAATTGATACAAAGGCCACATTTTCTAGTTGAGGTACTTAATTCATTCAAAGGGCTCTCCATGATCTCACCGATCACAGCCCAAAACTTCCCTGCTACAAGATCAGCATATCATTCACGTACCCAACAACTTTAAGCACTCTAAAAGTATTTCGTTCATGGCAATAAACCGGAGTAGAGGAGGGAGGCATCAACCCTGCGATGTAATTCTGCTGACGAATTTCTAAGTAAGACTAAACGGCCTGAGATCTTTTTCCCTCCCTTAGGACATATACTCACGCTCAAATATGTTCACAGTCCGACAAATTGCCGGCACACTGAAGTCTGAAGCCATGGTGATGACTGATGTAACGATTGAGCCGCCGCGTATCTTGTGGTTATGATAAGCATTACCTTGAGGAGGTGGGACAAGAGAGAATGAATGACGAAACTCTAGCAAAGTGCCTAGACGAAGTGTGTTTCTCGAAAGGAAGGTGGTTGCTGTCAAGCATCCGGTTTCACATCCCACGTTGAAGTTCATCATCCTCCTTTAAAAGCGTCCATGTCTCTGCGCCAGCAGGACAGACATGATTGAGTTCTTATATAATGTTAGTTTGGTCCTTCGGAAGAGGGCTCTGTTAGTCAATTGCATTTAGAGCTCATAGAAGCAGCGATTGGCAAGAGTAATTCTGCGATTGATCTCGAATTGGTGTTGTTGTCCCTATTTACTCCAGAACCGAGTTAGACGAAGTCCTTGACTACAAAGTTTCTGCTGCTCATTATGACGCTCTGTCCGAGACGTCGATGTTGTGCGTCCTTTCGTGATGACTGCATGTACTTTGTTTTGCCCTGACTTACCGCTAGACCCATTTTAGCCGTGTCGGCTTCGATGCCAGCGAACGCCTCTTTAACGGCTCGCTATGTTCGCCCAATCACGTCAATTTCATCCGCGTAAGCAAGCAGTTGAGAGATCGTGCCTTCCGTGTTTACGTTTGAATTTCGCACGATCTTCCCAATTATGATGTTGAAGAAGTCTGATGACAGCGTGTCGCCTTTCCTAAAACCATTTTTGACATTGAAGGTCTCGGTACGTTCATACCGTACAACCTGACGAGCTTGGCATTAATGCTAAAACTAGACATGGCGTTGTATAACTCGTCTTTATGACGGTGTCATGTGCGGCCTTGAAATCGGGGGCATGGGTTTATCTACACAGGAAAGAGTTGCTGACTGTACCCAACCTAGGACGCTTGAACGGCAACGATAATTTCAACACTACTACCAACTCGTTGTCTTATTGACACGGTAGCATCACACAACAAATATGTAGACTCAAATTTTTGCACTAAACTTGTCATTGCCTACTACTAGTTAACGCTCTTAAGGTAGCGGTCACCGACTCCGAATTTCGGTAGAAAAGATGCAGACGTTGCTCGTTCTTGTACTTTACCATGATGAAAATGTGGAGTTTACTGGGTAAATTGACTGTGACAGTTTGATGATTAATGAAAGAGAGCGTTCACAAATTAAATTCAAAGTTTTCAAGTCCCTAGTCGAAAACCCTAAATGTGGGCGCCACGCTATTGTGCTCCCGTACAATCAAACACCTCTTGATGGTAGTCCTCTCTTCATTTTTGTGTACAATCTTTACCTGCTTAGAAACTATACAATTTTGTACTTGATCTAACTTACAACTTGTGGCACTTGAAACTCGACGTCTAGGTTGGATGCCTGGTTTGTACAAGAATAATTTTCTTGGCCCCACCTCTTTCGAGCCACTGATGCAGTCACGTACTCCTCCCTTTGGAACGTTCCTCCGATATGGCTGCTTACTGTCCACGTAAGGGTCAAATACTCCTCAGTGTGGTAGGCTCTCCAGTCAGAATACGTGGAAAGCACAAGCTTCGAATTACTGAAAGTCAATAAATAAAACAACCTGTTTGCTGGCCAACTATCATTCCTTCCCATCTTTATTCTCTCGATCTAAAACTTAGTTCACTGTCACAAAAGACAAACAAACGGTCACGGCACTTCTTCTATTTTTTTCGATTCACCAAGTGCCCCCCACCCGTGGTGGCCCGTGACGTTGTGGGTAAGGTGGGTATGTGCGTCGACCCCAACCTCGATGTCGTAGGTTCGATTCCAGCTCTGAGCGACAAAAATAATTTTCACGACCCCACCTCTTTCGAGTCACTGACAATGCTCAAAGAGTATTTCCTGTCTAGGAAAAGCTTCTCAAACTTGGCCGTTCGGAGTCGGCTTAAACTGTAGGTCCCTTCAACTCGTGAGAGAACAATAGCACGCACAACACGAGTGGTTGCTTAGAAGCTAGGCCCTGGCTCTCTACGGGCTGTAGCGCCACCCATATTATTATTATTATTAAGTGCCCTCAACGACGTTAGTTTGCGACTAAAGTGGATGGGGTTCAGCCGTCCTCTGCATCTGATGTTATGGAGTAACTTGTACAACCCGACTGACTCACAGTGAACTTTTCAGTGAATAATTTTGACTGCGGTTAGTAAGGTTTTTCTGATAGATTTAATAGTTCATTATCAGGAAAAAAGCACCGCCGCAGGATTCTAAGCTTAGTCCCAGAGATTTAAGAGCTAATGCTAGAACGACAAGCCTAAGGCTACAACTAGCATCAAACCAAGCTGCAGCTGTTGTCGTAACACTACGCTTCCAGTCCTGAGCCCCAAATCTGAAACTAGGCGACGACCTTTACAGCTTTTGGGCCCAACACTCCCTCGGCCCTTTTGCTCCCTCTATGTGTGAGAGTGGATCAACTCATTCACCAACGGCCCACTTGTACTACCAACCCACACAAAATTTGTCTTCATTTCCCTCATACCATGCATCGCCCCACTAATCATCGACAAACACAGTCAGCCACCAGTCCCCTGGATTGTATTTTACACTCCTCTTGACTTTACTCAAAACTTCTTTGCTGCTGTTTTCGTTGCGCTCGATTTAATCAACTTCCATTCAATTTCTCTTTCACAAACCACAGGGAGCGCAAGGACGAGCTGCCGAAAATGCAAGTCGGCTTCATCGATGTCATCTGCCTGCCCCTGTACCGAGTGCTGTGCGACACGTTCCCGTGGATAACGCCGCTGTACGAGGGCACCCTGGAGAACCGACGCAACTGGCAGGACCTCGCCGAGAAGGTGGAGATGGGCTTAACTTGGATCGATCACGACACCATCGACAAGCCGGTGGAGGAGTTCGCAGGTAAATGGAAAAACTTTTTCCACTTCAAAATCGTAAACTTTCGCCTCCAGTTCCCATTTAATCCGTTCTCTCTCTCTGTCTCTGCCACAGCATGCAAGGAGGAGGAAATAAAGGACATTGAGTTCACGGTAACCACGCTGAACTGTCAGCATGGCGATGCGAGTGACATGCCCACCCCCGAGCATCGGGCATCCCGGTTCAGCAGCATGAAGAAGACCGGCGCCCTGGGCAAGGTGGTGCGCTCGAAGCTGAGCAAAACCCTGTACAACAGCATGGACGGCGTGAAGCCAAAGACCCCGCTAAAGCCGCTGCTCGACACCCACACCTTGGAGCCGACCAGGGAGTCGAAGATGTCACCGCAAGACACGACGGAATTGGACAAGAGCCCGACCAGTCCGCAGTCGTCGTCCCAGCTGCCGGACAAATTGAAGAAGCGCTCAAAGCTGTGCGCGCTCTTGTGACGAAAGCCTTCCAATTAGAATTTGGACAGCCCCTCCTCGGGAGCGACCAACTGATGGTTCGCCGCCCTGAGGAGGGCATGTCCAAGTTCTAATTGGTTCTAGTGGGGATCTTGAGAGAGGAGGCGTACGACGATTGAATGATTGGTGCAAGCTTTGATTCCCAGACTGTCCGTCATGATTAATAGCATTTCCCCCGCGTTTCTATGCTACACACAATTTTGTTTCCGTCCTTCCGCAGAGTGTCTAGGTGGCGGTTTTCCTCTCGATGCACCCCTTTAGCATGACGTACGCCTTCGTAGGATATTTGTTTGCACAAGTGGCGGACGCCAAGGACGCGTGGTTGGAGGTGAAGGTACATTCGTTAGTTTGCATCGTTAGCTGGGCGTGGATTCTGTTCTTGGGTTGGTGGGTGTGTAGATTAAGTTTTCGGGGGATATTCTGCATTTTGTAGTTTCTCTTCGGGTGAGTGGGTCTTTAGAATGTCACTTCAATATTCGTCCAATTTACTTTCAATTTGTTCAACTCTATGATGCTTGGTTGGATGTCTCCCTTATCGGGGTAGAATTGATACTGCTCTCTGAACTTGAATCCCCCTGTGGGCCACCTTGGGAGCAACTGACACTTTGTCGTGTCAAAATTCGTTTTCGTGAAATGGCGCCCGACGACTATGCTCGTTTTCACGACGCCTGTTCCCAGAAACGGACACTGACTACCCCAGTTCCCGAAACAAATTTGGAATCCCAAGCTTCGTTACGGCAAATCAGGAATAATTAAGAACAGCTTCAACTTTTCTTAAACTGGCGCCCAATATTGTACCTTTCCAGGCTTTCAGGCAGGATAGAGCTCCTTTCTTTGAACTAGTCCTCGAAAATTTTGCACTTCTTCACGTAGTCTGTTCCCAAGGTCAAAGTTGAACTGGGACATTTCAAACACGCTACGTTTTTGAACTGGCGCCCAACATTGGTGCACCTCCTAGGACACATCTACTGTTGAGGCTCTCAGGGACATGTCAAGACTGGTTTGCTTAAGCTCTTTTCTTTGACCCGGCGTTGGAGGATTGTGCACGTCTTTACGACATCTCTATGCCATATACCTGCAGTGGCTGGTGATTAGTAGCTGCTGGCTAGTGGGAAGAGGAGTGGCTAGTGGATAGAAGCTGGTGCTAATGGCACTTAGTAGTAAGCCACCGAAGTTGTTGACGATGACTGAATAGAGACCAGGATTGAATCATAAAAATTCACACAAAGCAAATCAATATATAAACGGGACCACGCACTGGAGGGTATCAAATTCTAATCTTTGACGTGACTTTCAACGTTGATTGATCATCAGCTTTCATACGACATCTGCCTTCGGCCTCTTCAGTGCCAAGACTCTTTTTATCGAAAACACTACGACTGCTTCCAAAGTCGAATTGTGATTGGCATGAGGCACATTTTCAGACTGTTCAGTCAAATGCATCAACAGAGTGAGCTTAGATTGCTTTTTCTCCATTATATCCCTCCCGAGGACGTGTGGAACTGCATCGTCTTTCTTCTAATAGAAAGTCACAAAGGAGCAGATTGCACAGGTGGTCTTCGTCGGTACCCCATTTCGAGTTAAATTCAAGTTCACTGACATTCTACATCCAAATGACTTTTGAATCAATCCCTTTTTTGCCGGAAATCGTCTCGAGTCCCTTATTTTGACGGACAACCGTCCATATCCACTTTTCAAAAACTCCATGCCCTAAGTTGGCGCCGTGGTGGCCCGTGACGTTGTGGGTATGTGCGTCGACCCCAACCTCAACGTCGTAGGTTCGATTCCATTTCTGTGCGACACAAATAATTTTCACGGCACCACATCTTTCGAGTCACCGACAATGCTCAAAGAGTACCACTGTCTCAAACTTAGCCGTACGGAGTCGGAAGAAAATATTTCGGCAAAGCGGTTGAAGCTGTAGAATTTATGTCCACCTTTTTGATTTTATTAAATTTTCATCGACTCCAGAAGATGAAACTAATTATTTCTAAAGACCTTGAACCTTAAAACCTCACCTTCTTCAGTGATCCTCATGATCTACGCTCAATTGATCGCGGGGATAAATCACGCATGAGCTATGTCCGGGCCACTCAACCTCCGTCATGTACTCTGACTCATTGGCAGCTAACCGAGTCATTGAACTTGGACATACCAGCGAAACCAAGTCATCGCCTAATGGAGCAGCATTGGTAGCACTCCGCGCAAGTCGTGATGATGGAGACAATAAAGCCACTCGATCATCTCATCTGAAGGAGCATCTGGTCAACCCTCATACTGCGATTAACTCCGGTCTTAGCCGGCATTGCTCTCCAACTAGCGCCATCTTGGACTGGGCACCTCCAGTTTCGTACACCCAGCTGATTAAGATCTGTTATCAGCTGGTAAGGCCATCGGAAGCGAGGTCTTCCTCCACCGCGATGTTCCTCAGGGTTGACCTCAAAGACTTTGCGACCCGCAGCGTTAGTCTCCCTTCTCCTTACATGTCCTAGCCAACTGAGTCGAGACAATCGAATTCGTTCTACCAAAGCGGTGGTACAGCTCGTAGAGTTCGTTGTTCAATCTTCTCCTTCAAACTGCTTCTTAGCATACGGGCCCGAATATGATTCGAAGGATTTTTCTCTTGAAGCGAGCAAGCATCTCGTCTCCTCTTTTGACATTGTCCACGTTTCTGCGCCATTAAGCAGGACTGAGACTATCAAGGTCTTGTAAGGAGACAGCTTGGTTTACCGAGACAGGGCTTTATTTTTCCAGACACAGCGAGGGTTATCCTTCGTTTTATCTCCGTTTTATCTCCGGTAATGTCATTTCCGGAATTTATTGCAAAGCCTATATAGACAAAACCTTTAACTAAATCGAAGCTGTATCTGTCCATTGTGACAATTTGTCCAAGATGTCGGTGTTGGTGGACGTTGACTCTTACGCACTTGAAACTACGTGTCTAGATTCAGTTTCGGGCCGGTACGACCAAACAAATGGCCATGGCTCCACCACTGACGGATCACTGACCATGCTCAAAGAGTATTCGTGTCTAGAAATAGCTGCTCAAACTTGGCCGTTCAGAGTCGCCATAAAGCTATAGCACCTATCCATAGGAGTAAGTTGAAACAGTCAACTCCTAACTTAGCTCTTCCACCGAGCTCGGCATTCCTGACTACAGGTCCTCCAATCTGCTTCCAAACTGCCCCAGCCTAGCCAATGCTCCCTAAAAACGTTGCACTCTTCCTCCTATGACCCGTGAAAAAGAAAGGGAAATGGATGAGGACTGCATGAGCATGTAGAGTGCATTGCACGATCCTTCAACAAAGGACCACAACATCGGATTTTATTCTTTTATCGCATTAGCAGCCACAAAGTCAACGAGCCAGTGGTGGACTTCGGTCTGGGAGTATGCGAGCACAGCGAAGACATTGCAGAAAGAAAATGACTTATTCTCATTCTTCCATTGTGAAATATTTCTCGCCCTGAAGACAATGCGACTCAGATGTTTATGCTCCAGTCCATGTTAATAATGAAAAGTAGAGGTGACAGAACGCTACCTTGTCGATGGCCAGCGCGCCGTGATCCCGATCACAATTTCTACTGTTTGTGCTTAGATGCCAGAAATAATGCCCACATATCTCTTAATTTGCTCTAAAGTCATGCACGCTATTTACTCTTCATGCAAACTTCTTCAGACTTAAGAGCAGCGGCATGTTGCTATTGGAACACTCGTATTCACAACTACTGTCTATGAAGGTTTGATAAGAAACGCTGTTGGGTGAAATCATGGGGAGAGAGAAGTAGAAGTTTACTATACCGGTGTACGTGATGACTACATGAACATCACAAGAGGACCTTCGATCCCAAGCTCCTGCTGATCAGGATTTACTCCGAAGTACTTGATCGAATGCCTTTTCGAAATCTAGAAAACTGCTGCTGTTTGCTAAGTCTCCTCGAGTACGAAGCCCCTATCAAGCCCTAGGTTGTACTCTTGTAGCTACCAAAGCCACACAGTGCATCCCGTCCCATGCCTGGACTCGATCGTAGCTCTAGAAAGCCCCTTCAGCGCTTTAGCATAAAATTTTGGATGAACAAAAAATTAGTAGACAATTTTCTAAACAAGTGTATGATCGAATAAATCTTCACCTTCAACCACGTCACTCAGTGTCCCCCACAAACACACAAAACTAAATCAAAAAATGACTCTAAAATCAAAAAAAGCAATTTTCTCAAGAAATATAAATTTAAATAATGTCAAGAAAATTTTGTAAAATTTCTCCAAAATCAAAGGAAAATCTTAACAAAAATCGTAGTTAAATAGGAAACTCATTATTATCGTTAAATAATTTATGTTACTCAGTAAGTGAATGTCAAAAAATGTGATCTATTTAAGGTCGAGTAGGACGTCTGTGTGCCACTCAAAAAAATGCAGATATCCCAAAACTAAATAAGCACACCAAATCCACAAATCTAAAAAAAAAAACACATACACACAATTAATCTAACATTTAAGTGAAGGAAGAAAGGAGTAAACTCAACTCTACCTAAGTCATAAATTAAATATGAAAAAAAAAACCCACAAATATTTGCTACAAGCTACAAACTAAATAGTCACTAAGTATGTATAACTAGAGTAAATTAGAAAAAGAATTCTAGACAAAGTTACTTCGCTGATGTTGATCGTGTAGCCCAGCTTGAGTAGGTCAAGGCAAAATAAATAAACTCTTCACACACAATGAACTTAATATTCGAACACAAAGAACACTTGTACTCCCTCACAAAGAATAGGATTAAATTTAAACAAAAACAAAAAAAAATGTAGTAGATTTAATTGTAAACCATGATTACATTCATACAATCAATCTTTATATGCAATTCTGTGAGATAAATAAATTACATTTCCAAGTAGAGATTCTAAGCAATATAAGAAACAAAATAAATCTAAAATTTATTGTACTTACACAATTTCACTTAGCTCGTACTGTAGTAGAGAGGTGAAGTGAAGTGAAATTAAAAATTAAAAAACAACCTTTGAATCTAGTGCAATTTAATGGTAGGCTTCTTCAAATTCTAGATCCTGTACTTCTCTCCTATTTTATATACGAAAACTAAAGAGTGTAGAGAAACTTTCAAAGGGAGGCGACCTGAAAGTCCCTCCAATTTATTTGTGATTCACTGTTGTTTTGTTTGTTTTGTTTTCTTTTTGTTGACTAAACACACTAACACGTGTACGTGTATGAAATACATAAATAATATTTACAAGAAATGAAGTGAAACGATTTCAATCAATGTGCATGTCAATTTATCTCGAATAAAATTTGATCAATGAAATGTTACCGGTTGTTGTTTTATTTTGGGAGGTTGACGGTCACATGACAAATGTTGTCACAGAAGCCGATTTGCACTAGCTCCACCGGAGCTTGCCAAGCCCCCCATTGAGTATTTCAGTCACTCACCAAATTTAAGCAGACATCATAAGGAGTCTTGTGTTTGTTCCTAACCGAAGCAAGTTTAAGCGGGACTACGAGAAAAACGTTCAAGCCACCTGAAAACGGCTGGATGACGCAATTAATTGAGTGGCTGCCCTTGGTTATAGGGGTCCCCGGTTCGAATCCATTTGCCGCTGGGATCAAACTAACGCCACTATCACTGAAGCTGTCGATCAGTCAACTTCAGTGGTCAGAGTAGTCTGACTATGGATATCACAATGGACCAACAACGCTCTAGGTATGCGGCCAATTGTCCTGGCAGCCTAATAACCTAAGCTACTTACGCTTGCTTGTAGTAGTCGCTGCGGATCATTTCAGCAGATCTTTGTGAGACCTCTATAGGGCCAAACCCACCATATGCGTTGAATCAAGATCGCAAGACTAAGTGAACCAACATATGCATTTCTAACCGCCGAACATTGCTTAGGCCTATGTTTTTAATCTTCGTTAAATTCTATATTTGGTTCAAGTCCATAAGTCTCGCTCCCAATATAGTTAGTGTCAACACATTTCAACACATTGCCTGTGACAGTACGCTCAGGAGAACGCAGTTTTATAGACTGAAGACAATACAAAATTGAAGCAAACATGACTCAAACAATATTGGTATGGTATATGGAATATTTGACAGTGGTGACTGGTGAATTTGCTGATGCCAGAAATTTGAGCTGCCAAAACTAAAGACTTGAGCTCTAAACGTGGGTCTTGAACAGGGAGCTCATTTGCCTCGGAGTGGTCCTGGACCCTAACAGTTGAAGAAGACATCACTTTTGCTCACATAATGAACAAATTGCAATAGCAGTCTGCCATCGACTGTGATTTAAACTACGATGAGTATGCTGCGTATGCCTCCAATGATGAAAACTGGATGATGAAGCGCTGGTTACAGCCAAGCTCGTTAGCTTGAAAAGGCAGGGCCGACACTAAATAAATAGAGATCGAAATCACTGATCAGCTTTAGCCGCAAGAAAGTATGAACGCTTATAGGATCTACCGCGTTATTGGCACTCACGCATCGCGACTGAACATGACTTCTGCAGAAGTTGTACACTTTACACCAGTTGCCCAGTCGCTACATGCTTCGCCATCTGGACCTGGAGAGCTTTGTTGGTTGAGCCTTACGTGTACTACGGTCGAATGAAACAAAATACTGTGTGACGAGATAAGATTCGAAAAGAAATATATATAAAACATCTTTCATGCTCTACTTGGAAGCTATATTCATGCCGCCGGAAGTGCTTCAAGCAGAGGCACGGTACAATAAGTGCAATATTCCCGCCACAGCGTTTCGAGAGTTAGCATCGATCTCGTCCAAATCTTTGGTTTAGACTAATTCCCGGAAAAATTGGTGTCAACTATATAGGTGTGACCAATAGATGAAGAAAGAAACCCAGTGGCTAAATTTTGCTTTCACAACTTTGAGTGTAACCACAGCTCGGTTATATCGAAGTTTTGCAGCTCTGGGTACAGAAAGTTGATTCACATTGCTTTAGACTTGTTGCTTTATTCCAAACAAATTAAGTCTGACGATGTCGCTGCGCTATAAGCCGCACCTAATAGTCAATCTCTCAGAATGAACTGATGTTTGCTCCAATGAGTAAACATATGCTGTCGCTGCACACATCTAGGCCAAAACATCACAATCGATAACCAAGAACATATAAATACAATTTTAATACAGTGAAGGAGTTTATCTACCTCGGCGCAATAGTAATATAACTCACCGAATGTTGTCCTATTGGTTATCCGATGTAAAATCGTCTTTGGTAACCGATGCAACTTCGGTATGTCAAAACAGCTGGGTTCGAAACTTCTAACTCTAAGGAACAAAATCATGCTTTACAAATCTCTTATTCTGCCAGACCTGCTTTATGGAGCCAACTACAGAGCTGATTCTTGACGCCTTTGAAAGAAAAATTCTGCGTCGGATAAATGGTCCCGTCTGCGAGGAAAGCGAATGGAGAAAGAAAACACAACCGCGAGGTCTCCTAGATGTACCAGGATGTGGATGTAAAAATTCATCGACTACACTGGCTCGACCACATCGAATGAAGGTCTTCGAAATCGAGCCTCCTGCTTATACGTCCGGTATAGAGATTGCAGATGTAAGACAGCTTGGTCTTGATAGAAGCTGCGTCACCTATGGAAGGCATCACGTGCTCAGGATCGGACCCTCCATAGGTCGCCGGCCCGATAAGTAAGTTGCTCCAATGACGGCATTTTGTATAGTAATTACGTGCCTCCCTTAAGTTGATCGGGCCGACTATGCCAGCTCTCCATTAGCGACCTCATGACCTTTCTTATTCCCGTCGGTTTTACTTTTTTGCGTTTGTACAATTTTAATGTCCAATTCAATTAATTGGAGAATCGAAATTTCAAACCTGCACGTGGGCACGACTATGATCTCTTCAATTCGCGGCACTTCCTATCCAACTATTTGACCCTAAGGTCCAAGACTGTGTACTCACGTTTAAATTCTCGAAATTGCCTGTTCACTGAAGTATGAAGACTCTTTACGATGAAATTCAAGTTGCTTATCTACAACTGAGTCGTCATTTCGATAACATTTTTAATTCGTTCCCCATCTCTAGTAAGCAGCCAACAAAGCATGATGACATGGCAAGTCTTACTGATTATTTTGAAAACTAGACCTCAATGCTACATAGTTTTGACAGTTGCTGAAACAGAGAGAAAATTGGATAAACTATGCTTTGTATCTGGTCATGCTTTAATAGTCTACGATTTAATCTAGATCTCCCTTGGCGGAAATCATGCTACCATTTCATTTAGCTTTGTAAGACTTAGGTTGAGTTCATAAATGCAATTTTTTTGCCTTAGAGTGCAACAAAAAAGTATTCATAAGATAAAATCTAAAACGAGCACAAGGATCGACCTGTGGTCCATACTGCATTTTCGTCAACTCCTTATCGTCTGTTAAATGTGGTTCAGAAATGCGGAGCACTGATGCTGCTTTGGAATAGTCTCTGTATTGACCCTTTATTCTTGCTCTACATGTGACTTTGTACATCTGCGATGTTTTGTCGGCAAATTAAAGCTGGTCAGTGCATAATGGAAATCACTTCAATTCTAGATTGGCTCATGTCGTCGATTGTCCGTTTGGAAATTCGGAGGAACTATTCGCAAAACCTGCAGTCAAGTTTGGAGTGATATTGCACGAATGAAGCCTATTTTCAATCGATCTAAATGACCACAGAAACAACCCTCTCGAGCGAAGAAGAGACTGTCCAACGATCTGATTAATGGGACAGGCCACGACAATTGTATTTTAGTCGCGAAAGGTTAGGATCGTTGGTTAAAACTTGCTATAATATGAGGGATTGTCAGAGATTTTACGGGAGCAAGTTTGGGGAACGCAAATACTATGGAGACTGGTTTGTCCTTCATCAAGAAGGTCATTCCTGTAGACCCCTGCATTGTTCTAGTTGAGCTCCCAATATCTGTACTTTCCTGTTGTAACCAACTTTCCAGTTAATTGACTCAATTCAGGGACAATACAAAATGGTTATATTTTATTCAAACTAAACATTATCGATGCCAAGCCACACAAGCGTCAGCATTTAATTCGCACACACAGTATTCTCGACGGCCGCACTCACCGACTGCTTCCACACCCTAAAGTTGACCTCGTTCGGATTCAGTTGCGAGTAGATGAATATCGGCATGGAGTTGGTCATGACCCAGATGTAGCCCTCGTTGTCAATCTAAGGAAGAGACATTCTCATTAATCCGCCGACAACGTGCTGTCTCAGCAAATGTCTCCATACCGTCAGATCACTGGGATAGATCATCTTCTTTGTGTCGACGGCCACTTGCCCGTGACTCAGCGCCGAGAACTTGTCCTTCTTCGTGTTCCAGCAGCCAACGCCGTTCCGCATGATTTCCGCGTAGAATATGATTTCGCTCTTCGGGTCAAAGTCGTGCATTGTCGACTGCCTCAGGGGACCTCTTGTGCCGAGCAGCTGCAAAAGAGAAGACGTGAGAAGGACTTCAATGTGTGGAGGGAGGCTTTACTTGGAAATCCTTCCCGTGGTATGACCGGGCTGCATTGCTCTCCGTCTGCAAGACGCTCGTCGGTACGGCGAACTCGTTTGTACTGCAATTCGGGAGGGAGGACAGTGGGTACGTTCTTTGAGAGTGTTTCAGAGGTCTTACCTGGCCATTGGATGGAAGTATGCCAGCCTGGTGTTGTTGGGCAGTCGATTGCCCAGAGTGATTGAGAACACTCCATCGTCCCACGCGAACTCCTGTCCGCCGATGTTCAGATCGCCCTTCGTGGGATCGAAGTGGAAGTAGTTGTGTCGGAAGGTCCAAATTCGATTCTGTCCCAAACTGAAAATTGAGAAAATACGGGGCTTTTGTATTTTAATTGGTTGTTAAGTTTGGAGGAACGTGGGCTTTAAGCATACGGCTGTAGCATCAACAGCTCGTGCTGTACACTCCTCCCAATCATTTATTTAACAGGATAGCTTATAATGCAGCGGAGGATGTCGCTTCCACCATATTATCTTTCCGGCAACATCGGTGGTCACCGCACAGAGGTAAGGATGAGGAAGATGTCGAGAGTATATCGTACCTTCTATGCACCCGTCTACGTCTGTCTGTGCAAATGAACGAAACTGCGTCGCTAACACGAGTTCTTAGACTACTTTGGTGGCAGTTGTGGACCAAGAGGTCTTTGTACAATATCTTAAATCACCGCTATCTTCCTACATATGTCTATGCGTTCCAACAAAGACTCTAGTACGCCGCTGTATGGATGACAAGCAAGGATTGAGTCTGAAAAATACGATTTTCAACAAAAATCATGTCGAAGTTGGCTGCAGTGACCGTAGTTTACGTAGTTTTCAATAGTTGGAGCCTCTCACTGACTGTCTGAACAGCACGTGTATATGCTCGATTCCTTCCTCCAATACGTACTGCTGTACACGGAGAGAATAAATACAGGACAATCGAGTACAGATTCAATTTGAAAGCAATAGAGGTCTCCTGCTTGCCTTGAAGTTGCACTTTTGTGGATTCAACGGTTCAACAAAAGGCTAAGCGCTCCACATACCGTCAAGGAGAGACTTGAACGAAAGGCAGGGACCTGCTCCGAAGCACAATAGTTGCAGATTAAATTCGAAAGTTATAGGCACGACCTTGTAGTACTAGTTTTTATGCAGAGTTTTACTGCAACGAGAGATGCCAAGAAGTATAACTTTGAAATTACAGTTGCCAAATTTTAGGTTCTGAGCAATCTCTACTACATGACTACGAGTGGTAAATTAACTATTTGCTATCAGGAACCAAATGTGGACTGAGCACACAACCTTGGTGGACCCCTATTTGTTGAACAAAATTGCCTTTTACAGAGATCTGGTGCTAAGATTTTGTCAATAGCCCAGAATCCTGAACAAGAATCTGCTTAATGATGGCTGGCAACGACCTGAATTGTCAACTACTGCATACATAATTTTGGACAAAGCGAAGAAAGTGATGTCTGCTTAGGCCATTCCTAGCCTAGCAGCATCTTTCCAGCTCCAAGTCCGGAATGTCCGACGTACTTCACATGTACTTTTGAAAGAAACGGACGGACGACCGTATAAAGAAGGCATTTGTGGCATTATACACGTGCAGTCGTGCCCTTAGGAGGCTTACAGTATGACATAATAAAGGGTGATTTTTTAGCTATTATCAAAAGCATTGCAAGAGCTACCAATGAATCCAGAAAAAGTCACAGTTTGGTGCGGTTTATGGGCTGGTGGCATCACTGGACCGTACTTCTTCAAAGATGATGCGAATCGTAACGTAACTGTGAATGGTGGGCGCTACCGTGAGATGATATCCGACTTTTTTTGCCCAAAATGCAAGAGCTTGACTTGCATGACATGTGGTTTCAACAAGTCGGTGTCACATGCCACACACCACGCGCAACAATGGACTTATTGAGAGGCGAGTTCGGTGAACACTTTATTTTACGTTCGGGACCGGTCAATTGGCCGCCTAGATCGTGCGATTTAACGCCTTTAGACTATTTAGCTCGTGCCTATACAGACAAGCCCGCTTTAATTGACGCGTTGGCAGACAACATTGACGCATTTATTCGTAGGATTGCGGCCGCAATGTTGGAAAGAGTATGCCTAGATTGGACTAAGCGGATGGACCATTTGAGGCGCAGTCAGGGTCGACATTTGCATGAAATAATCTTCAAACATTAAATTATATGGACCGTACTTTCGATTCAAATAGAGATTTCATGAATTTGAATGAATTTTATTTTATGTGTATTTTATGTGTTTTCATTCTTTAGTAAGCTATTCTTTAACTCCGCTTCTGGTTAACAACATTGCCAGCCAGTACTCGAGGCCTTCCTGATCCAAACTGTCACGCTGCCCTATTTCAATGTTGGACAGCAGCATAGAACGTAAGACGAACAGACTACTTAAGCCCAACCCCAATCACAATGGGTCTGCAGTGACGTACGTGCGACGGGTCTTTAGCTCGTCGGCCTACGCCCAACAGTGATCTCGGAGAAGAGCTTCCAACGCCGTATATCGAACCGGATACAGGGGCAGTAAACGGTTACAGAGAGGCCGAAGGGGATGGTCCTATACACTGACGCGCCGGATGTAAATATAGCGCAGAGTCTTCTGCGACTACTTTGAAAACTTTGACAAATTCTTGGCACTAACAGCCTACTACAGCATTTTCAAGCCAGCCGAATTGGACTCGATACACGGCGCTGAGATAACACAATTTAACAGGCAAATCGATTACCATTTTGCATGATAATCAAGCCGCAATGAATGCCATAGCGTAGGTCATTCTCACATCGAAGCTGATCAGGTGATCCTTTGCTGGGCAGCGGTTCATACCGACATCCAAGGAAACGGAAAAGCATCAGTATCGCTGAGACATAAAGAAAATCATGCTTAGCTACATAAGGAAACCACTGGAAGACGAAGCTCTGAATGGAGCCAGAAATCAATGGGAGAACTAATAGCGAGGACTCTAGAGCCGATGCTGACAATTGGTCCGAGGTCAGCTTTGGTCGCAGCTAAGTGAGCACGTTAATTAAAGTACTTATTGAATAACGACTTCTGTGGAAGCAGAGACAATTAAGAAACAGAATCCACTCCTGGGCAGTGCTGTGGAACCTAAAGTTCGACGGTAAAACCTCCTGAAATTCATACATGAATCTGAGAGGCTTGAGAAATAAAAGAGGTCCCACAGTAGCGTGCTTCACAATCCAACACATTTGTCTAAGTGAGCCATAAGGCCACCGTGTTGTGCGTTTTATGCCGACTCTGAACGGCCAAGTTTGAGAATCTTTTTCTATATAGGCATACCCTTTGAGCATTGTCAGTGACTCGAAAGAGGTGGGGCCGTGAAAATTATTTCTGTCGCACGGACCAGGGATCGAACCTACGACGTCGATGTTGGGGTGGAAGCACATACCCCCAACGCCAGAGGCCACCAGCATACAAACTTACTTACTTACTTACTTAAGGTGGCGCTACAGTTCGGGGTGGACCTGGGCCTCAACCAACAAGCGTCTCCAGCCAGCTCGATCTTTAGCTAGCTGTCTCCAGTTTCGCACGCATAGTTGGTTGAGGTCGCTGACATACAAACTTACCTATAAACATAAATTGCATTATTGGCCAAGTCGGGGATGTAGGCGAACGCTCTGTTGCAACTATTCGCATCCACGTCGATTGTGATGCTCGCCAGGCCATTGCCCATTCCCACGACTGAGCTTGGGATTTCAAAACGATGCAGCCTGCGGTTCGTCTCCAAGTCGAACAGCCAAATCGATGGCCGTTGCACCTGCGTGCGGTTGTCTGTCAAGAGAGAGTCATTCAGAAATCGAAATAGAATTTCCTCCCTCACAGAACATCACTTACTAGGAAGCTCCAACAATCCAGTGTCAATGAACCACAGACGGTTGCAGGCGTCTACTCTTGTTCTATAAACTGAAATAATGCGGTTCTCATTTGGCGATCGATCGGGCTGTGGGTTGAAGAAGAAATTTGGAAAATTAAACACAAGCTTCATCGGCGACAAGCGAAACTTACCGTCAAAGTGTTGGTCTCAAGGTCGGGATAGGCTATCAGTTTTGGATTACGTTGGGTGGCGGATTTCTTAAGATCGATGTAATTGAGAGTTGATGGGATGCCCAGGCGACGTCTGGGCACTGTGATGAACAGTCGGCCCTTGTAGTGGTTGGCACCCATGGGCACGTTGTTGTAGGCGATGTACGATTGACTGTCATCGGCAGGCTGTCTATTGGGAGCGTTCAAATTTTGTAGTATCCCATCGCTGGGAAATATGAAGCCACCTTGAGGAAGAAGAACAGGGGATTAGATGAATGGTAAGGACTATGAAGAGATGTTTCTGCGAGCAGTGAAGTTGATTGAGACCTAAAAAGTGATGAACATTTTGTCGAACAGCAAAGTTCTAGTGGCTGACATAAGACAGCAGTCACAGTGAATGTTGATCGTACACATTTTTTAAAAATTGCTGGCTAATGTAGGTCCTATCCGCACCTGGACCAGATTACCAAGCACGCAAGTTAACCAAGTCAAGAGCTGTACGGAAGTCAATTCTCAGCTTGGTTGCTTGGAACGAAAAACCCCAGCCCCCCAGCCCGTGGCGTATCTCAAGAGATGTTTCTAAATTGATAAAACAAGGCCTATAACAGGGTTTAGTGCTACAGACATATACTCAGCGTCAAAGTGAGTGTACAGTCGTTAGCTGAAAGTACTAGCCGTCGTCTACGGTCGATTCGTTGCACCCAATTTTCAATGACTCGATCACACATTTCGGCTTGTTGGCATAAACCAATGAATTAAGGTAGCTCCACAGGGAAAAGTGAAGCGGCGCTTAATAGCACGAACAAGCCAGCCCAGACATGCAAACCGCCCCAAGCATTTATTTTTTTGTGAATGCAGTGGTGATTCACTTCAATAAGGACAAGAAGGCACATTTACATTTTGTTTACGGGACGAACCCATTGAACCAACCCGCAAATTGGAGCTAGCGCCCTTAAAGTTAAAGTTGCGATCACTGAATTCGACAATTCGACATTCGTTCGTGTACAACAATGACAAATATGTTGAATTTATTGAACAAATTGACAGTGACATTTTGATGATTAGTAAAAGAGTGCGTTCACAAATTAAATTCAAAGTTGTCAAATCCCTTTTGGCAAATTTTTTACATGCCTCTTCATCAAGGTCGGTTTCGTCCCAGCTGACTCAGCTAATTTTCCAATTGGGCACTGAATTTCAGGCGAGGTTTTCCTTGTCCCCCGGGAGCGACGAATAAGATCGGGGCGTTAGGTTAGGTTAGGTTATAGTTGCTGACTGCTAAGGGCAGTCACACTTAGGCGACACTAGAGTAGGCCCATTGTGATACTACGCGGATTGACTTCTCCTAACACTGGAACCAGTTGGTGCTTCTAGTGAATCGATTTAGCTGGCTTATGCTGGCGCTGTTTAGTTCATTGAGGCTGTTGAAGTAGTAGGCCCCTAGGTGTAGGCACCTACGACTGGCAAGAGCACTGCAGGAGCAGAGCAGCTTCCGCAAAAATCATTATATGGAGCACCCATCCTGCGAGCATGAATGCCAATTGCACAGTGTCCGGTTATGACTCCTATGAGAGTCCTTAAAGAGTGCTTGCTGAGTCCGAGTAGACTGAGTGACCGTTTTAGGTTAAGTGATGGCCAGATTTCTTTTGTTTTGAGGCAGGTGGTGCCTTCTAGCCATTTGTCATTAGTGGTATTAATGGTGTGAATTTTAAGAAATGGTAGGCTGTAGCGATCGGCATGGAAGGTGGTACCCCTGCTATTGATAGGGATGAGGTTGTACCACACCTGGTGTTTTCATCGGCTTTGCAGTTTTCACAGTGTCCCGGCACCCAAATGAGGTGAATGTTAAAATGCTCAGCCATCTCGTTAAGAGACAGCCTGCAATTAAGTGATGTTTTTGAGTAGATCATCGGAGCGTTGGTATCCATTCATTCTACAAAGTGCAGTCATCTGACGGGAGGAACTCAAATTCGTTAGACTAGCTTAATGTCCCTGTCGCTAACCTTAAAGATTCATAACCCAATCTTATTCTTCAAATACCGTAGAGACTTAAGACAATCTGAAGGACTTTTCTTTCGAACTACCAAGATACTCCTAGTGTGTTTTAATAATGGCCTTGCTTCTGCGCCGTACAGCTCGGCCCTACCAGAAAGGACACTACCTCGAATCCCGAAACAATATCCACCTGCCGAGGCGTCTTTACACAACTTTCCTCCGAAGTCAGCCCAAGTTCTGGACTGCCTAAAAATGTGACGTTTTATACAAGAATTCGGTGTTTAAGGACCTTTTTAAAGCATGTTTCATCTCACTTTCATTCACTGCGAAATCTATCTGTTTCAGTCGCTTCGTTGTCGAGGCCGGAGTGTTGAATGCCTTTGCGTTCTTTTCTTGATATCAGTGTCATCGTTGTGTTGTTGTCTTGGTCTACAATAACCTACGTGTGACGGGTCTCTAGCTCGTCGGCCTAGGCCCAACCGTAGTCCCGCAGAAGAGATTCCGTCGCCGTTTTTTTTGAACCGGATACAGTGGCAGCAAACGGTTATAGAGAGGCCGAAGGGGATGGTCCTATACACTGACGCGCCGGATGAAAATATAGCGCGGGGAGTCTTCCGCGACCGTTTTGAGAAAACTTTGAGAAATTCCTGACACTAACAGCCTGTTGTTGTTGTCTTGACGTCTGAAATATGCACCAATACAAGATGCTTGCTTTTGGCTATCCCTCCTTCTAAAGGTATGCGCAAGGACTGAATGGCAGCTAAATTGTAAACAGCCGAGAGTGGTGCCGGAAGGCAATGGGATGCAAGTCGAGGCTACAGCTTGGCATGGTTCACTGGATGTTCGTATCTCACTTGTGGGATGGAGAATCATCTCTTTATTCACGAAGCTTTAGCATGGGGTGTCTCATTTGCAAGCAATATTAGTCTACTCTCAACCTGATTATACTGACCTGGCGGACTCTTAGGACTCTCAACATCGGTATTACTTTGCACTGCCTCATTAGAACAATCCCTTTTTAGCTTGGGCTGCCCTACAATGTCTTCTGCAACAGTTGCAGAGACGAGGTAGAGGAGGAAATCACTGTGTACCTATTTGAAAACCGCAGCGCCCTCTTCTGCCAAAGGATATGTCGCTTGGATTATTGGAGTACTTCTTCGCTCCATGTCACTTATCTTGCCGAACTAAGAGACAGCTATCTTCACCATCCGGTTTCAGGAGTGTGATTGAATAGACTTCCGTGGTAAAACAATGGGCATACGAGGGCGTGAGTTTAACTACGGCATGTTGGCAGTCAGCCAGCTTAACCAAAACCAATCCTAGACTAAAGGTGTTCAAATGAGATCAGCATTCTAATGAGTTTTGAGCAAGTCAAAGAAAAATTCAGATTACAAAGATCGCAATATATAAAACGACGATAGACAAACACAGCTACCAGTTCTCAAGATGCTATATAATGACGCTCCGTGGTGTCATCATCTTCTCAATCAACATTCACAGTCTTTCTATTCACACCACAATGACTTTCGCTTTCGGTCGCCACAGCAGCTCTGTTCTCACTTTAATGTGATTACTTTGATGACCAAGCCCACGAAAGAACATCAAAAGATTAAGTGAGATGCACAGCAACAACATGTTTACGTGAAATCGAACTCGACGTTATCCCGGTTCATAAACAATAACAATAAGATTGTATATGAAGTCAATATTTGGTTTAAGCAGTGTTTTCTTAAATCGCTGATTACAAACTTAAGAATCACATAACAACCTTAGAACGTCCAGTAGATCGTGTTTTCCACGAGAAAACGTGAAGAATTCTGAATTCGCACACCAATGGTGAGGGAAAGTCAACGCCAAGCCTCATATACATTTTTTAGAAAGAAAAGAGAGGAGAGGGAACGGCTGCATTTACAATGCTGTCCACAGTTTTACAGAACCCGTGCATTCATCAGGGCCATTGATTCAGTGGAGTGGAGGAGTAGGTCGACTCATCTGTGGTCCCGGACACAGCTCAAGTCGCACTGACCTTGCTCAGACAATTAATAGTTGCTTCTTTGAAAAAGAAGGACATAGCTCCAAGTCCCGAGCGAAAAAAGACAGAAACCCTCGAAAAATTGTATCATCGTGCAAAGAAGGTTTTGAATGTCACTTCTACGGGAGCACAGCAGCGTTGAGTAAAACAAACACGCTAGCAATGCTGAGGAGACGGTAAATGACGTCAAACTGAATAATTTGCAGCACGTAGCACATGCCAACCAAGTGCTAGGCGCCTTCCTCTCAAGGAGGATTGACCCAAGATTGAGTGATTGATATTGTTGAACAGAGATGCCAACCAGCAGCCCACAATCGAAATCCAAGTGGATTATCGGGTAAACCACGCCAGTTTCATTCCATATCGTCGAATGTATGACGTATTTTCTTCATATGCTGATGATCATGTGCCTGCAGAATCTGACCTCAATAGCAGCATCTCACGATTAAATGGGATCAATGATCTGACGATAATTTCTAAAACGTGTCACGTAAACAGCTGCTTGGAAGATAAGTGCCCACTCACACAACTTATGACAATCTTGAGCCATTGCGTTGATTTGAATAAGTGAGTTTTAGAGTAGATAATGCTAAGAACATGTTGCTCTGCCAGTTTCCTGTTTGGATTCAGAACGAAGCACAGTAAACATCAAATGATTAGCCTGAACAGTGATGTCACGCGAAACGGATTAAACCAGAGACAACAACCATGGCTCTCAGAAATTGAGGGGGCTACAACACCGGCTTGGAACGAGAGGTTCTTTCTGTTCTTCTAAACAACACATACTCTTTTAGAAGTGTCGTACATACAGGGAGACGAACTTACACATAATATGCTCAAGTGAGTAAGTGTCGGCTCACATACCCAAGGCAACTTCGCCCCATGTAGCTTACTAATCCTTTAAAAAACCCAAAAGCGATGGGGGATTTCTGCTTGCTCGACTGCGCACCAGTTTCCAAAGAGACCATTGGCCACTAAAATTCAACGATATCAGCGCTCATATCAGTCAGTAAATACCAGAGCTATAACTAATATGTTTAGTACAAGAGCGTATGTGCTTAGGTAGGTAGATAATTGGGTGCCCTTGCGACCTTGCGGCCGTCACTCACACACTGGCAATTCCCCATGAACAGACTGTTTCTAAACACCATTGTATCCGGGAAAATTAGCCGGTGCAACATTTGCAGAGTCTTGACTCCAACCATTTCCATTCGAGTTATCAAAACCTGACCACAAGCTCGACGTCATAGGTTCGATTCCTGGTCTGTACGACAAAAATAATTTTCACGGCACCACCCTTTTCGAGTCACTCACAATTCCGAAAGAGTATCTACAAAAAGCTTCTCAAACTTGACCGTTCGGAGTCGGTATAGAACTGAAGGTCTTTTCCACTCGTGTGAGAAAGCTAGGCACTGGCCCTTTACGGGCTGCAGCGACACACATATTAGTATTATTATTATATTATAAATATTACGACAGCAACTATCCGAGTTTTCCAAGTTCGAATGTAATTAACTTCGTCGTGCAAAGGTTGGACTTACAAGCCAAAATAAAGACTGATGGTCTGAAACCATCAAGCCATAGCTTAACTAAAGTACCCTTAAATAAATAAAAATCAGTTACAAAGACCTTCAAGGGACTGACGATTTTAGTCGTTATAAGCAAGGTCACTGTAACCGATCGAAATGCTCATAACACCCGAAACGTCGTTGTGAGCGATTTTGATTGTGTTTCATTTCAATCAACACTCACTCTCCATCCAGTAGAGAAGACGCTTGGAATTTCTCCGATGACACCTGAAATTCGCAAAGTGCTAAATTTCCTCTGACCTAGGCCTACATCCAAGTGATCGCCTGAGTCAGGCACGCAATCGAGTATTTCCGGCAACTGCACCCACTTTGGTCATAAACGATCGCAAACAACTCTCCGCCGTTCGGGAAACCGGTCTGACTCGTAGTTTCACGTAGATACGCATCACAAATGTCCGCCAAGACAAAGAATTTAAAGCGAATATTCAAATCAGTACTCAAAGTCGTCAGTTTTGACATGCCAGAGATTGTTTTCACATAAAACGACATAAACACACTCGCGCACGTCAATAAAAGCCGGTGGTTTCCAAAGTATTCTCAATCACCGCGATGGTCCACGGGGGCACACACAAAGATCCAAACGAACTCAGTCGAGATCGGCCGCAGTAAGAGGATTAAGCGAGCCACCACCTGCCAGGCTTTTGCGCCTCCAAATGGCTGGCTGTGACCAATCGGACGATTCACTCGCCGATTGTAATCTTCACGTAACAGAAGCGATAATCGCTTCGAAAATAAATCGTTACACAACAGCGATTGCAGTGTAATTAGACACAGCACTCCGCCTCGGCGAGCGCAAGTGTCAGTTTTGTAATTACGCGACTATTTCCGTCGGACCCGCACTAATCTAAGTTCTACGTTCAAGGTCCGCTGGCACGAAAACGAAACCGTCCAGGGCCACAGCCCGAACACAACACGACTGGGAAAGGATGTGGTTTCAGTGCGTACCTGCGGTGAGCCCATCGCTCGCCCCTTCGCCACGATTCTCGTAGTCGATCTGCTTCCAGGTGAACAGCTCCACAAGGCCGGCGGCCTGCACGTCGAGTGCCAGATGAAGGGTTAAAATGAAAACACAAAAAGCACTTCGCAACATCTTCACGACACGACACGAGGGGATGCGCTGCTGGTTTGAGTAACGTCCGAACTGCGCGAAAGACAATCTGAGACTGGCTTTGGCTGGCGGGAAGCACTCGCCGCCACACCAGTCGCGCCGCGATAACAAAAATCAATGCCATCAGAGATGACCACATTCGCTGTGTACACACAGACGTAGTCGAGGCAAGGCGCTCTGTGTACCCGGCCGCTGATAGTGCGGCACCGACGAGTGAAGATGCTCCGCTGTGGCGACTGGTTTTCGTAGTTGAGATTACTGATCGATAATTGATCCAGTGGAATACCCAGGCGACTTCAATTACACTTGTTGGTTGGCTGCTCGGGGTATATTCTGAAAAACATGGCCGAAGTAATTGGCCGCCTGGGTCGTGATTTTGGGGACGTCAGTGGCTGTGTGATTCCCCACATCTCTTTCGAAATTAAACTCCCTGGAAATTCCTTTGGGTGGTGGTCCGAGCTATGTTTAGACGGTGGAATGAGGTGATAATTTGTTTCGCTAGATTGGGGAACTTGGACTTAAATGCAAATAATTATGGAAGTCATGAGGTCGCCAAGACACACAGTTCAATGTCATTAGCTCCTCAAGAAGCCTTAGCCACGGCACTAGAGCTCTTTCCAGAATCCTTGCTCCCATCTGTCTTTCACATCTAGGACAAATCATTTGACAACAAAGGACCAAGGCTTATGGAGGAGCTACTGGGGAACGATCGACTATGTTTCGTGAAGCAATTCGTTGCAGAATGTACAACCACACGACGGTCAGAGTGCGAAAAATTAAGGATTGTCTGCTGAAATGAGTGAGACGATGAGTGGAGAGAGAGAACAGCAGGTGGTCGGTTGACATAGGTGGTAGAAGACTACCTGTTCACAAGATCGATCGAGTTTTGGTCACAACACAGGAATCTATCTCGAGTGAGTCCATTTTCTTATGTCTAGTCGTCTTCTTCTTTGTTTTGCGCTACAATCCAGGGTGGACCTGGGCCTCAACCAACATGCCTCTCCAGCCTTCGCCAGCTGCCTCCGTCTGCTTTTTTGTTGGTTAAGGTTCTTATCCACTTGTGTGCGCCATCTCGTTCGAGGACGTCCTCTGTTGCGCTGCCCCAATGACTTGCCATCGAAGGCTCTTCGGGGCGGAACTGTGGTGTGCATCCGCTCTACATGACCCACCAACCTTAATCGTTGGATTCGAAGATACTTAACTAGGTGCATGCCGCACGCAGAACTTTTCTATCAAAGCGAAAGAGCTTCACCATCTGCTTTCAGTAGCATCCATGTCTCTGCGTCACAGGGATGATCAGAGTGTTAAATAAACTTCGTGTTTCGAGAGATGGCTCGTACGTTTCTGTTGCCCATTATAAGGCATTCTCCGAGACGTCGATGTTGTGGGTCATTAGCTGATGACAGCATGTACTTTGTTTTGCCCTCATTCCCCGCTGGAGCCATGTTAGCCGTTTTCCCTTCAATGCCACCAAACGCCTCATTGACAGCTCGCTGGGTTCGTCCAATCACGTGAACGTCGTCCACGTAAGCAAGTAGTTCAATGGACTTCTGGAAGATCGTGCCTTTGGTGTTGACGTTTGAAGTTCGCACGATCTTCTCCAGGACGATGTTGAAGCAATCACATGACAGTGGGTCGCCCTGTCTACAACCTTTTTGACATTGAAGGTCTCGTCGAGTTCGTCACCGACCTTGATGGAGCACGAGAGTTCCCCATATCATCTGACGAGCAGGAATGCCGAAACTGCACATCGCGCTGTATAGCTCGTCTCTATGCACGCTGTCATATGCGGCCTTGATATCGACAAATATGTGGTGGGTGTCGCTCTGAATCCCTTGAGTCTTTTCCAGAATCTGCCGTGGTGTGAAAATATGGTCTTTTGTGGACATTCTTGGCCTGAAGTCATACTGATACGGATACCTATCAGGTTTCTAAAGACGACAGCTCGCTAACGGAGGCAGTATTACTTATGGCTGCTTGGCTAACAACGCACATTCCAAATAATTCCGCAAGGAACACAATAGCTTTGTCCGGAAAACTATTGGCTGGGAAACACCCGCATCTTAGAGTCATTAATGTACCATAGACTATTCTGTTAAAGTCTCTGTGCATCTGCACGCTAGAACATTCCGTTCTTGAGGTGACTTATAGTGCCTAAGCTTTTTGATGTTTCAAAATATCAGCCACGCATTGGGACTGCAGGACACACCATATCATTTGTGGTGGGACTCAAAGATTCTGCTATGTTGGATTCGCAAGCATCCAACAACACTAAAGCCATTCATCTCCAACAGAGATTCAGAAAGTTACATCTCCCGAGCGATGGCACCATACCGCTCAGAACCCAGCTGAATGCGCAGTGAAGGAATTGTTCAAAGGCACTGGTGAAACATAGTCTTTGGCTTTATGGTTCAGAGAGATTGCAGGCTGAGTCATTCAACTGCGAAGGTACATTCACAATCAACGAGGCAGAACTTTCAACACTACAGGATGAAGAGAGAAATACTTTACGTGCTCTAGTCGTCACAGTTGTTCCTGAACTCGAACAAGAATGACAGACGGGAAAATAATTCTTCCCTCCTCGTCTACTACGAAATACGCCGATACCTTCTACGAAATTTTATAATAGCTCCCAAAGATCTAGAAGACACCTTGGACAAATCAATTCTCTTGGAATAAGGTAGGTAGATTCCACTGACATTCATAAACTTCGGGATCGCCTTCGAGCCTTAATCCATTTTAAGAGAGAAAAATATCCTCAAGTAGGCGATCGACTTATCAATTGTCAATGACGTCTTTATTTCTCGAAAAGATTTCCCGGGTATCTTAACACACAGAAAAAGAAAAAGTCAGTGGGTATAGTAATATTGTGCTTCCTCGTAATCGTCCCGATACGGTCCAAGTTTCCACAACACTGCTTAAAAATGCGCTAAGTATATTGCTCGGTGCAATGGAAACCAGCTATTGTGCAACCAATCCCTACATGGGACTTACTCCTTCAAGTTCTGAACAGGATATTGAAGAAACTAGGAACATCCCGGAAATAGGAGTTTGAATTCTCGGCGAGCCATGAGGTTATACACGCTGCATAAAAACGGTTGTCCAAGAAGAAACAAAATTGGGGCACGTCTGATTGACTTGGAAAAATACGTTGGAGACGGTGAACTCTTCCTTAAGCTGGTCTTGCTCGGCATAAAAAAAAATCCATTGTTACACATTGATCTAGATAACAACCTCGTAGAGTAGTAGTGGCTTCATAATTCACGATAGTGAACTCTTCCAGCGTTTCTTCATCTGATCTGTGTCCATTTGGACTGTCTTGTGACAAGACTCATGCCAAGCCTAAATATGTGAAGAGCAACACAATAGATTAAGCACACGAAACCGAAGCACACACGTTGGGAAGGACCTCTACCAACTTGACGTGTGGAATTGAAAACTGCTGGCAAATATCGATGGCAGGCTGCTTTGTTCTCTAAGGTCCAGATTCTTTCATGATCGATTGTCTTTCACGCAACAAGCTCTTTTCTCTTCTGTGTTGACTTCGAGTTTCTACACATGCGGTTAGCTGCACTGGTTGTCACACAATGAGGTTATGTTTTTGGTGATGTGACTCAAAAAATCAGTGGTGGCATGCTTGGTAGCTAAATGAAAACACCTTCAGTCTTCTTCCATTGCTTGTGCAGTCGGCATCGGACTTTACGAGAGTTTTATCGGGAGACTCTAGCTTTCCGTTCGGATTTCTTCTTCCTCTTCTTGTGGCGCAGTCCGGGGTAAACCTGGGCCTCGGTCAACAATCCTCTCCAGCTGGTACGATCTTTAGCCAGGTGTCTCCAATTTCGCACAAGTTGGTTGAGTCGCTTCTCCACTTGAGTGCGCCATCGGTTTCGTGGTCGTCCTCTATTGCGTTGTCTCACTGGTTCTGAGTCGAAGACTCTTCGGGCTGGAGCAGTGTTGTCCATGCGCTCAACATGGCCTAGCCATCTTAGGCGTTGAATCCGTAGACGCCTGACTAGACTCATGTCGCCCGTTCGGATTTGGACATCAATAATACTGGAGGACGACATGATGTCGATCGAAACGTCTCGTCAGCAGTCGATTGCATAAGCAAGCGCAACCTCGTGAATGAAGAGGTGTGGGAGGTGCGGGCTAGCTACACAGACGTTCCTCACCGGTGAACGAAGTTTCTGGATGTGGTGTCGAGCTCGATAGCAAATATGTCCACCCTGCCCACCTTGGCATTGAAATCTAGAACAACCTCGGTGTCGAAGCGTGGGCATTGATCGAATGATCTTTCCATGGGATCTTAGAAAGCATACTTGTCCCCGTCGGAAGTCGCGAGCTCGTATCTGGCTGATGCTTTTATAAGCAAGCGTACGACTTTTTGCCTTTGTCTGTCTCGAGCACATCAAATAACATGCTTCCCTCTGCTACAATGCTCTCGCTAGATGTCGCATTTGGTTCTAGATTCAAATTATCAAAATACCACAGAACTGGAGAACAAAAAAAAAACACGCAACAAGTCCGGTTAAAATTGAGAATAAAATATAATTTCTTAAAATTACAGCAAAACTGCGTATCGGTTACAACGACCAAAAATCGTCAGTCCCTTGATGGTCGTTATAACCGATGTTGACTTTATATAAAGTTGTCATCATTCACACAATAGACTCCCTTTAATTGTCACAGACAGTGCCCTTGACCACCTCTCGTGCAGACGCCCGCCACACTCTAAAGTTAACCTGGTTCGGATTCAGCTGCGAGTAGACGAAAATCGGAATGGAGTTGGTCACGACCCAGATATTGCCCTCGCTGTCAATCTAGACAAAACCACAAAACACCTCATCATTTGACCGTTAGCAGCGTGATGCTTCATAAAGTTTGCCGTACCGTTAGATCACTTGGATAAATCATTTTCCTTGTATCGACTGCCACTTGGCCGTGACTCTGTGTGAACAACTTGTCCTTCTTCGTATTCCAGCAGCCAACGCCGTACCTCATGACCTCAGCGTAGAATATGGTCTCGGTCACGGGCTCAAACGCATGCATTGTCGACTGTCTCCGCCTACCCCTTGAGCCAAGCAGCTGAAACGGAGGCAGAAAGTGTTCAGCATGTGGTCGCGTCTTTCAGGGTTCTTACCTGGAAATCATCGCCGTGATGGGATCTGGCAGCATTGCTCTCCGTTTGCAGGACTTTCGTTGACACCGTGAACTCGTTTGTGCTGAAATGAGCGGAGACATTAGACGCTCTTTTGGAAGGCTGTTCAGCTCTCTCACCTGGCCATTGGATGGAAGTAGGCCGTTCGGCTCATGTCTGGCTTTCGATTTCCCAATGTGATGGAGAATATGCCGTCCCTCCATGCGAATCGCTGTCCGCCGATGGTGAAGTCCCCCTTTGTCGGATCGAAGTAGAAAAAGTTGTGCCGGAACGTCCAAATTCGATTCTGTTGCAAACTGAAAGTGTTCAGACGGAATAGTTTTTGGATGAAAAAATTCACCAGAATTGGATTTTAAAAATTGTGAAAAAAAAGGTATTGTGTACTATGTAGGTTACATAGGATAAAGCATAGGACAAAATAAAGCACTTCCGACGTCCATTTTGTTCATTATTTGGATTGTTAGGTCAAGTTTGACTTTTTCTTACGGACGTTGGTTGCTACGATCGAAAAAGCTGACAGTGAGTCTATACAAGGATGCATTTCTGATACAGAGCTGTCAGAGCTCCAGTCAGAATGACCTATGTACCTGGTGCGCATCCCATTTTGGAGTTAATAGGAATTATTCAAAACTTTGATGTAAAAGGTTCCTTGAAGACCAGGTTGCGACCTTGGCCAGGTAGACACCTTGGAATACAGTCGTAGAACGAGCTATATATTCTTTGAGCGCAAGGCGATGTTCACAACTTATGAGAGGTTACCGACACCTGATGCGGTTCACGCCAACCAACTGTTACAGACTCCCTATGAACGACTTTAACAGACGGAATAAGGATTGGGTTGTGCACGTGAAATGCGAGATGATTTGATATGCCACGTGGAGCCGCCAACAAATATCGCATGAAACACAATTTTTTATTTTGTGGCGACCCCACAACAAACACTCCACACGAACAGAGCCGGACAGCGAAATTGTTCGTTAAGTCGGACATCTGCCATCGAGCTGTCAAACAGGATTTTTTCTTTCCTTTTTCTTTTCCGGCGTGGATACAAAAGGGATAGGATCGCTGACAGCCTCGCTCCGGTACTGGTTTTAAAAAAATTATAATTTATTATTTTGTGCATTCTTTTAACATTAATAATATTAGAAAAATAAATAAATAGTAATACAAAAAAAAATTATTAATCGAACATTACAATTTAAAAAAAAATAAAAAAAAACTACGGCAACACTTTTTATAAAAACTAGACCGTTTTTAGTCAGAAACTTGTTCTTTAATCCTGCATTTGAATCACATTACTTATGTTGATGGTTTTAAATCTCATGTTACACTCTACACATCGTTGGCCAGTCACCAATTGGGAATGGTGTCCACTACGAAGTGGATACTACAGCGATCCGGGAAATAAACTGGATGTGACAGACATACAGGAATGATAAGGAAAAGCTATTTTGTACCCCACTTTGTTTGCGTTGTGCCTCTCAACCATCTCCACAAATAATGACCATCAGACAATGATGGCCTGACAGAGGGCAAGGATGCCTTGTAAGACATTAAACAAGATGAGGAGGCCATGGCGATATGTATAGCTTGAAATTTTAATTCGTGTTTCCGTCTACACTCGCGCGGTCCCAATGGCAATAGAGGAACAGGCGAAACGAGCTGGTGAACGAGGACAAAACCAAATATATGCTGTCAAGCAAACAACGATCCACACACCGCCAAAACGTTACAATCGACAGTTACAATTTCGAGGTAGTAAAGGAGCTTGTCTACCTCGGGGCTAACGTAATCCCCACGAACGACATCGTAGTGGAGATCCGACGTAGAATCACCTTTGAAAACCGATGCTACTTCGGTTTGTCAAAACAACTGGGCTCGAAACTCCTGACTCGAAGGACCAAAGTCATGCTCAACCGAAACTCCGGTATAGAGACCAAGTCATCGCGGATGTAAGACAGCTTGGCCTTGATGACTGGAAGCCTCGACCACAGCGTGCCCAGGAACGTCACCGATGGAAGGCAACAATTACTCAGGCTCGGACCCTTCGTGGGTCGTCTGCCTTATAAGTAAGTAAGTAGTTTTCGTCCACCCGGCTATACCAAATGAAAGGGTGGCTAGTCATCTGTTGAGAGTGGCGTGGTTTGAATGCCTAAAAAACATCTTCTCTTTTCTCGACGACGTATGTAGGCTGCTGTGATACCTCAAATAATGCTGACAGCTGTCATTTTTTTGCTTACGACGATATTCAGTCGACTGGATTATTGCCGACTGTAATCGCACTATAAAATGTTCCTAGATACACGTCCAATCACGTGGAGGAGCCACGCACAGTGCTGGGCTCACTAGGGTCTAGTCTCGGGCTGAACAATCAGGTCATCCGCTCTGCAATCCTACCCGCACCTCTGGTTTCTCTCTTTGCCGACTCGCCCACCTCTTCATTAGGCGGCGATCGGTACGTTTCGGACGACTAAGCAAAAGGTTTGTTCAAACACTCCGCCCCACCACGTCAGGCCAAGTGCTTCAAACCTGCAACTTCCACCACCCACAATTAAAGACTGTAGGCGATATCAAGCGGCCATCAAAGAAGCCGCCACTGGTGCGCAGTGCTGGAGACAGACGACCTACAAGTAGTGATGGGAACTATCGAATAAAAACTATCTAGTTATTCGATAGTTGCAAACTATTCATTTATTCGATAGTCGATAACCATTCATTCATCAAATTGAATGAAAAAAATATTCAATAGTTTTTACTTTTTTTACTTTTACACACGCTAATTTTGACAGCAAGTTTCACCTTTCTGCCTAAAAAATGGAAATGCTTGCTGTCAATTTTAGTTCGTGTAAAAGGGGTCTTGTATGGCTGGTTGGACTGAGTCAAATGGTCGGCATGGCAGCTTCTCTGAGAGAAAATTTTGTGTATGCATACACACATTGCCAAAATATTTGCATGACAGATTGTTCTATGGTTTGGTTCGAGCCGATAGTTCGACTCAGTTAAGAGACGAGTTCGAATTCGTTCATTTGTATGATGGAAAAATTTTCAAATGGTTTTAGTTAAATGAATGGTTTTTTCGTTCGTTTGGACTTTGGACTATCGAGTCGAATGAATGGTTTTAGTTGAATGAATGGTTTTTTCGTTCGTTTGGACTTTGGACTATCGGTTGCTATGAACGATTCGTTCAGTTGTATGATGGAAAAATGTTCAAATGGTTTTAGTTGAATGAATGGTTTTTTCGTTCGCTTGGACTTTGGACTATCGAGTCGAATGAATGGTTTTAGTTGAATGAATGGTTTTTTCGTTCGTTTGGACTTTGGACTATCGGCTGCTATGAACGATTCGTTCAGTTGTATGATGCAAAAATGTTTGAATGGATTTAGTTGTTTGAAGAAGAAATCGCCTGAAGGGAGAAAAATTGAATCAAATAGTCTTCCTTAATAGCAATTCTTTCTGAAAGACGATGGAAGAATAGCGAACACCGGAATGAGGGATGTAATTAGTTAGTATGTTAGTACTATGTAATGAACTTTGTATTTTATGAATGCAATGAATTAAGTACAAATGATGTATTTATGTATGCATTAAATAAAATAAGAATGGTATTTGATTTTGTAGATCGTTGTGAGAGGCAAAGGGAACTCACATGAAAAAAGCACCCTTAGGGTAAGAGACGGGGAAGACGGTTTTGATTTATTTTTTGTGATAATTATATATATCGAGGATTAGGCCTCCTAAGGAAACCTCAGAAGAAAAACGGGAGCCCCCTCCCCACTCTTCAACCCTAGCGTGTATTGTTTTAACAACCCAGTTAGTGAATGAATGAATGAATAAAATCATTCGATAGTTGAAATTATTCAGTTACTAACTATCGATAGTGCAATTCGTTCGATAGTTCCCATCACTACCTACAAGGTCCACTCATATTTATCAGATCTAGTCAAATCTTGCTTACCTGTAAACATAGAGCACATTGTTGGCCATGTCCGGAATGTATGCAAACGCTTGACCACAACTACTCGCATCCACGTCGACTGTGATGCTCACCAGGCCGTTTCCCATTCCGACGACTGAGGTTGGCATCTCAAACCGATGCAGCCTGCGATTGGTCTCCAGATCGATCACCCAAATGGACGGCCGTTGCACCTGCGTGCGGTTGTCTAGCAAGAACTGTGTTCAGTATGAAGGCAAGATTGCATCTAGTACAGGCTATCACTTACTTGGATACTCCAGCAATCCGGTGTCAACAAACCACAAACGGTTGCATGCGTCAATCCTCGTTCTGTACACCGAGACCAGATTTTCACTTGGTGATTGATCGGGCTGTTGGTTGGAAAATTGAAAAACAACAAAGTTGACGTCACTCTCTACTGTCAAAGACTCACCGTCAACAAATTTGTCTCCAAATCGGGGTATGCTCTCAGTTTCGGACTGTGCTGCGAGCCGTCCTTCATCAGATCGATGTAGTTCAGAGTGGATGGGATTCCCGGGCGACGTCTGGGCACTGAAATAAACAGGCGGCCCTTGTAGTGGTTGACACCCATGGGCACGTTGTTGTAGGCGATGTAAGATGGGCTGTTATTGTTGTTCCCAGGTGTCTTGAAGTTTAGTAAATCGTCGTCGGGAAAGATTATGGCATCTGAAAAATAAGACAGAATTTTAAATAAGCTCTTCGTTCCTTGATAGACACCGTAAATAAGCTGATCGAGAGCTAATTGCTTCCGCATTTTGTAGGAGTGGCTAAATGTCTGTAGCGGACTGACCACAATGCGACGACAGCTCGGTTCGCAGTTCGTCACTTGCGCATCCTCAATTAAGAATCCTTCAGCTGAACAAGCGTAAAGCTCAGTATTGAGGAAATCCCCTCGCTGTCTACTTGATATAACAATGGAAATATAAGGGGACTTAACTACGTCCCCTCAGTAGTTCTTTGCAACCACCTCCAAGGTTAGTCTGTCGTGTACATGTTGAAGAGCATCGCTCCCAGCGGCGACCCTTTCGGATATTCATTAATTCGCTCCGCTGGGTCAATATTTTCAACTTGGGCGTACGGGAAGCTAGGTGTTTTTTTTTTTGGCTATGTGTGATGATTTAGCATGAAGACAAGTCCCATTATATACTATGTATACCGGTTCAATGTCATAGCAAATCGCCACTAGGAGGAGCTCGACTTTTTAAGTGATAGCCTTCCGATGCAACACACATCCTCGGCTTACAACAGTACACGGTGATGCTGTTCAGAATGCAGCTTCTAGACATCAGCAACCATTCTTACGAGGTAATCAGAAACTTACGAACCTGCGGTCCCCTGCCGAAGCTGCTGCAACGCGTACATCTGCTAGATCCTTGAACTGAACATCGAGCAACGAGCTGCATCACATCAACCAGAGCATAGGTAGTAGTCACGGGCACTACACCACATCGCTAGGATCTTGAGGTCTAGCGCCCTGTCCTATCATATGGGAAAAGGTTGGCGTCTAGTAGTTGTCCTTCTTGTAGAGCGCATGGACAATACTGATCTAGGGAACCAGAGACAACGCAATAGAAAACACACAATTCTAAAGGACCTCAATAATCTTGTCGTGCGAAATTGGCGGAAGCTGCCTAAACAAAACGTCACTTTAGACAGCTATAACTTTAGGTATCCTTTTTGACATTTTCTGTTGACAGCATATACTTCGTCTTACCCTCATTAAGGAGGGTATGGGCTTTGCTTGATGCGTTAATTGCTCTCAACTTGGGGAGATGCGATCTCCGTCAAGTAAACATGCAGCCTCTTAGTGGCGCCCTCTGGATAGCATCTACAGCAACCGCTTGTAGGTGAACCAATGTATGTAGCGGCCCCTTGTCCAGGGGCTTAATCAAGGACTCGGTGGACCAGGTTCGGCGCTTATGCGTGAAGGTAACTTCCCTACTGTGAACAACATTATAGTTACGAAGCAATGGATAGTGGTTGAGTTTGATCTTTACACTGACTGACACCCCGTTCGAAACAGAGGTCATTCGCTAGTATATTGGGAGATACAAAAATTCTAGTCAAAATGTACTTAATTCGGAGAGAATCTCGCGCTAAAGTCTACTGCCTGCAGTGGCTTAACTTCTACAATGACAAGAGGTAACGCTTACAGAACGGATTTCACAAATATTCCGATGCACACCGATTCTGATTCCAGAATCGTGAGAGGGTTTCGTGATGCAACGCAATCAACGCATTAAGCATCAAGCAAAGCCCATACCCACTTTAATGAGGGTAAGAAGAAGTATATGCTGTCAACGGAAAAGGTCGAAAAGGACAAAACGTCACTTTAGACAGCTGTAACTTCGAAAGAGTAAAATACTTTGTTTACATAGGTTCCGAAGTTAATACAAGCAATCACGAAACCTTTTCGCGATTCAAGTCTGTTCACACGGCGATGGTGCTCAGGCATCGCAATATCAACGAAACGACGAAATTTGTTTTCAATAATTTTGTTTTCTTCAAACCAGAACAATCAAAACAACTGCCAGCAGAAGCTCTTTGTTATCAGAGAAATAATTTCGAGTCTTGACATTGACGCGGTCGTTGACTAGTGTAGTGGTCAAGTGTGTACCTACACCGGCACTTGCTCGCCTCTCATTTCTCGGGCGAATGTCACCAGTTTTGTCAAATTCTTGTCTTCGAATGCAAATTTGCAAAAATCAGCAACGTTTAGAATTAATGTCTGTATGTGCTTACCTGGAACAAGTGACTTGATCTTCAAAGGGGAGCCATTTCCCTGGTTCTCGTATTCAATCTGCTTCCAGCCGAACACCTCCACAAAGCTGCCAGATGACTGGTCCAAATGCACAATTAATAAGACAAGAAAACAAACAAAAGCACTTCGTAACATCTTCACGATACAAGGGGAGGATTTAACAACTTTATGGACTACGGTGTGCACACTTCAGAAGACGATCTAAGACTGGAATTCTTATCAAGCGAACCGCACTGCATTGCTGGCAAGAAGAACAATTCACTCGGAGAGCGTAACAGACAACAAGTGTCATCAAGGTCGTTCATCAATTCGTGGATTCTCTGTCTGTTTTGAGATCAACGAGTACGGGTGTTGGTGGTGGTCGGGTACGACGCGATCATAGTTCCAGCTGGGGAATACCGTCTTTTATATTTATAGTTGGCATCATATTCTTCGAGGCGCCGATAAGAGATCAGTATGATTGTCAGGCTTCGAGTCATAAAAATCTAGATCACCACAAGTGGTTAACGTCGCAACCAAGTCATCCACGGATTGTAGCAGAAGAAGAGGAGAATATAAATAAGGTGTGAAGGAAAGCGTTGAGCTTATAATATTCGGTTGAAAGCCACACTCCGAAGTGATTGCTGGAACACTGCAAAGCTGAGCAGGTACTACCTACAGCTTTACCACCACCAGTCAGCCTGGAGCTAAGAAACCTGTATTTTAAACAGGGATGGCAAATTGTTGTGTTGTTTCCGTCGCAACAGCTTGCTTGCTTTGGAGTTGGCTCGTGGAGTTTAGGGTATGTGCGTCAACCCCAACCTCGATCCTTGGTCTGTAGGAAATAATGTTCACGGCCCACCTGTTTCGAGTCACTGACAATGCTTAAAGAGTAACTTCTGTCTAGAAAAAGCTTCTCAAACTTGGCCGTTCGTAGTCGGCATAAAACTGTAGGTCCCTTCCACCTCGTGAGAGATAGCACGCACAACACGAGTGGTTGCTGAGAAACCAGGCCCTGGCCCTATACGGGCTGTGGCGCCACCCATATTATTATTATATTGACTTCAGGCTGCCTACAAAGATGATGGAATATCGGATTTTTCTCTGCGTTCGACTGCTTTCTCTAATTGCCAGAATCCATGAAGACGATACACATATCGGGATGGCTGAAAGACTCCTGTTTATGCAGAGGCCGGGTAGAATACGGCTGCAGGACCTGTGTCCATTTTCGGTTGGTCGGGAAAGAGGACTATCTAGTGGTCGATGATAACGGTGCGGCGTACGCTAGCCAGTCGTCTCTGTAGGGGAAAGTTATTGGTATTTTAGGTGAGATACAGACAATGTGGGGAGATACACACACACAATGTCTTGATTTAAAAAGTCAGAGGTGTATGAAACATTTTTTGAGGCAGTGTATAGTTGGTCGCAGCTATGGTGATGAACATTTTTCGTCCCCAGATCGTCTACAATCTTGTCAAAGGTTTATTTTGCAGGCACAAGATCATGCCTTCCTCCAAGTTCCTTTTCTATGATAGTTTGGAGTCGAGAATGTTGCCCAGATAGCTTAGCTTTCGAGTATGAATCGAGTACCATCCGATTTAGAGGGTAGGGACACCTACGTCGTCTACAACGTCAGAGATTCTGTGGCTCTTGGATTTAATTATTTACTTATGAGGCCGATGAGGTGCCCTCAGTCGTTCTGCGCACGCTGCATTTATTCATCAAGGCCAAATATCTTGCCATCGACTTCCGATTGACTTTGGAGACCCTCTTTAGCCGAGCATTGTTCTAGATTTGATTTTCTTTCCGTCAAAGTCTTTCGAAAGACTTTTTTGACTCTTAAAAAAGGATCGCACTTTTCCTCGATATGCCTGAGCCGGAAGGGTGCAACCTCTTAAGCGGTAACGACTCTTTTCCTCACGCCTTCTTGTCTGGTGCTCCTCTTACGCTGTCCTATTGGCTGAAACCATGTTCCTTCTGGTTCACACTCGCCTTCATACCACTGATAATTCTTGTCTTCCACTAACCTCTGATAGCTGAGCGGCATTCAATGTTTTCCATACGAACTTCGGCATATAACGTCGTACTCGAGAATGAACCGTCCAAGAGTCTATTGTAGTCAATTTTAATTTAAATCAGTCTGTCTACTTATGGTTCCGACTGTGTATTATAATGGATATTCGATTTACTTCATAAATAGAGCTTTCAATGCATGAAATCCGTTCGCTTTGATAATTGTCATTGGCCTAAATGATCGAATGATCCATCCGCAATTCCTGTGCTGTGCATTTGCGCCGTTTTCCTGACTATTATTATCATAAAGAAATGTGAAATGTATAATCAGTCAGTAAAGAACCTTCAATTTCTCCCGCATTCCCCAACACTATGGGCATTCTCTTTGATATGCTCTTCAGTCCGGTGAGTTGCAAAATGTGGTTGGATGTGGATCTCATCCAGGCGCATATTGGCGTAGGGAAAGGTCCCACTGCAGAGCCTGACTGCCGGTGAATGCAATCGCCTTTAGGTAAGCTTAGTCCGGTTGTGTTACTATTCGAATCTAATCGATCGCATTCCGCAACCATGTCAGGACTTTTAGTAAAGTGTCGGACATAACTGACACTAATGCCACTTTGTTCCGTTCGACTTCATTTTCGGGAGGAGAGAGAGTGCCGCGATGTTCAACAATCATTGTAGTTAAGGCCTAATCTAAAAGTCATTGACGTAGTGCTCGGGATTGGACTGCTCATTGTGATCAAGCACAATGAACGTTTTGGATTGAGATCCTGTGGCATCCTGTGGCAGTAGACCATCTAATCTTTATGGGCAAGTAAGATTTGAGTGACTGGACGTGTTTTTATTACTCTCTGAATGAGGCGATATTCAAGAAAAGAAATTAACAAAAATATTGCATGTTTGTTTGTGCACATCGCGATGCGAACACAGAGCACAAAGCTTGAGAAGAGACTCATGGAAGTGCCAAACATGCAGGAACTATGGAGATGTCCAAATTAAAGCTGCACCCAGCAATATGATAGTACCTTCTCCTCAGACAACTCAAGAACAACGGAACAAGACAATGCGTGCACACACAGCTGTCCCTCTCAGCAAACTTGAACAGCAAACAGAGCCTGTTGGAAGCTGAGAAATTCACAGGATCCCGACACCCGATGCTAACTTTTTTAGCCACTTCGTTTGGTGATAGGCGATCATTTATATGCAACTTCGATGGTGCCTGCTTTCGCGAATCCGCACGCCAATATTTACAACCTTTTGTGACAGCTATAGTAAGTAGATGCGCTGCCGGAGGCCATGAAATTTCTATAAAACAGGCATCACGTCAATCCATGAAAGAATGGAATAAAAATTATGAAAAATTAATTCAGACAACATTTGCCACAAAATACTGCGACAATTAAAAGAAAATAATATTCTTATTTACTGTCGATGTCGATTTCGATTTTCGACTGTCTTCGTATTCTTACTGTTTCGAAAATCGTTTGGGACTCTGCCTTGATGAGTCTCTGATTAGTGGATGGCGTCGAACATTCATTAGCTACCATGTAAACAAATTCTTTTGGGCGGATGTGCGGAACACGCCTAGCTTGTGTTGGCACTGCATTTACATTCATTTTAATTAATTTTTATTAGTCATTCATGATAAACTTACGTACTAGACAAAAATGCTTAAAACTAGTTGGACGTACATCTTTTTTTTTGTATTTTTTTTTTATTTTTTTATTTTATTTATTTTTATTTCTTATACATCTTATCCTAACTTACAAACTACCCTACACATTTTGCGTCGGCCATAGGTTGCAGGTATGGATTTCGGATGATGAAAATTCATCCAATCCACTGCAAGACAGGGACCGACTAATACCCACATGGGCTCTGAACTACCCAGGGTCCCAGGATTCGAGGACGAAGTTCCCTCGCTCCCTAGCCACCAGAACTTCTATGTTGCATAGCAACATCGCGCACGTCCCGACTCGATACCGCTTTGCTGAACCGGAGGAGACCCTCCTCAGCTCGTTGTGCAACGGAACGGTCGTGGTTGAGTCGCCCATCCACAGTTGTTCTGGCTATGTGAAAAATGAGCGGTACCGCATTCATATCTTGTAACAGACCGCATATGTCTAAGTGGAGATATGCTTCTGGTGGGACGAAGCCACTGTGACGTACCCTTTCCTGGTACTGTGGATTGGGGTAGTAAGCCCCAGAGATCCCCCAGAGCTATTAACCGAGTTCATCGCCCTCGCAGTGTGACCTCGTATCAACTTCACTAGGAAATTGTCCACTCGTATCAGGTTCGCCCTGTTGTATAAAACCCTATTGGAATAGAATTTTCTGTACTGGGACTCTGGTGTTCTGTAAAGGCGAAGGCAAGCCCTCTCAAACACCCGAATCTTTTCCATCAAGCTTGCACTCACGTTGAACCACACGGGACAGCCATACGTGAGCATTGGCCGTATGAGGGCCATGTAGAAGATTACCTTCACCCTTGCATCGAGTTGACTGTTGTAAAACAGTCTCTTTGTAAGGGCGAAAGCGCCTCGGGCCCTGGCTAGAGCAGCATCTACATGTTTGTTAAAATATAGATACTGATCTAGCCAGATCCCCAGGTATCTGACAACAATCCTTTGCCCCAGTGGTTGCCCGTGGCGTCCAACAATTGAGAACTTTCGCCAATTCTTTTTTGCGTCCGCCGAAGCTTTATACAGCGGAAACCATTCTGTGTTGGCACTGCAAAAGAAGAACCAGACAGTCGCCACGATCCCATAAATGAGTCGAGGTGACGCAGAAATCGGGTCATTTTCATTGCAAGAGGTGGCATGTCTTTATCTCGCGCAATAAAATCGCTGACAACAACTAGAAAAGAAATAGAAAAACATTGTGTTGAGAAATATGTTATTGTTTTCTAAGATTGTATGGCAGTGTGTATTGGGGAGCAAAAAGTTGTATCAGGTTGTCAACAATACGCGGTATTCCCAAGCGATCCCCATCCAAGTACTATCCGCGCCCGATGCTGCTTGATTTTGGTGATCGGAAGAGAACCGATTTATTCAGCATGGTTTGGTCGTTGACGAAATTTTCGCTTCCGCATAACGGAATTCAGAGACAGTCAAGATAAATTTACCTTTGTTTGACTGAGATATGACTTGTTCTTTAAAAATGCCTTTTGCTGTTTTCATTTTGTAGCGCGTCTTTGAACCAAGCTTCCTTCCTGGAAAAGCAGAGGCACAGGAATCCATTGCAAATGGCTTCAATACAAAGAGTGGATGCATTAGAACTGCAGATGTCATACAGAAAAAAGGACGAAAGAGAGAAAATGAGATCGAAACAATATGGCTGAGATGCAGAACTGTGGTTTCAACGATAGTGCAGTCTCATTTAACTTAAACTGCAAATTGAACTCAGATCTAGGTTTGAACGAAACTGTGAAACCGAATAAATCGCTGAACTGAAGTGTAGACCAAAAGTGGTGCTTAAACGTGAACTGTCAAACTGGAAATTAGAAGATGAAGGGAGTACCATAAATAGGAAAATAGGAGAAAAGCAAGTGGTAGATCTTGCACTTTGGGTAGTAGTTGTGGTGGGTTTTAAAATTTCGCAAGACAGAATAATAATAATAATAATAATGGGTGGCGCTATAGCCCATAGAGGGCCAGGGTCTAACTTCTCAGCAACCACTCGTGTTGTGCGTGCTATTGTTCTCTCACGAGTGGAAGGGACCTACAGTTTTATGCCGATTCCGAACGGCCAAGTTTGAGAAGCTTTATCTAGACAGGAAATACACCTTGAGCATTGTCAGTAACTCGAAAGAGGTGGTACCACAATTGTGGTAAAGTCAAAATACTGCTTGCTAACCTAGTCATGGTAGATGACTCCTGGTCCACCATCAGCTCATTCAATTGCTCAACATCGTCTATTACGCAAACGTGATCAGCAATCACCAAACGCATTCTCCATCGTAAAGCTGATGTCCAAAGCTAGAGCACTTGAATAAGTGCAAACAATAAAAAAGGAAGATGGCGCTGGCTCCGCGAAAAATTGAACATGGCCGTGTGGATGTGCGAAGATCTCGAGCGAGTTGGCTAAAGAAGGGGACTTAAATTAACTATAAATAAGGTGGCAAGAGGGCTAGACAGTGGAGAAATTGCATGGTCTTAGTTGCTGCGGCACAACGCAAACATCGCCCAGGATTGAGGTTTCTCAGATAAGCTGACAAGGTGGTCAATCAACTTGAGGGTCAAAACCTAAGACAGTTGAGGACCGTGCTCAGCACAGTACGGACTAAATACAGAACGGGGTGGAGTCATTCATGAAATTTAAGGAGAGACATCAATGAATTACTTGGCACGCAGATAACTATTGTCTTTATTCAAAAAAGTCATAGGCTTTTGGATCCACGAATGATGTAAGATTACGCTTTTAGAAAATCCGCCATGTTTTTTGGTGACGTATGACGAGATGAGCAGGATAAAATATTAAGAAAAAAATTGGGCTATATGCAAGAAGATCTTGCTAACTTTACAAGCAAGAAGCATAGTCATCTTTAGACTAATATGAATGAATGAATCTTCCTTTCCACAATTTGGAATCTTGATTTACGATATATATTTCAGTAAAGGCGTAATCTGTGTAATTTTGTATGCACCATTCTTGTTTTGGACCCAATGTCCCCCACTCTTAAAGGCCCATTCATATGAGCGGCGAATTGCGAACGCGAACTTTTGGAAACAATCCTTTTCCAGCAAATATAAACAAAAAGTTGTACTTCTTGGTTCGAAAATATGGGAACTGAATTATCAAGTTTGTTCATGGAAAAACCAAAAACGTTCACGAAAATCCCAGTCAAAGTTAGTTAAAGTATCCTAATTAATGATTTAAAAGTTTTTCTCTGCGAATCAATCCTTCTCTCCGCTAACTGTCAAACTGAGTTCGTGATGCACAAACGCGCAAACGCAATCCACAACCTCCACGATAAAAAAATTCGCAGTGAAGTGTCAGTTTGCACCCGTAGTTCTCCGCGAATGAAAAACCTCCGTATGAATGAAACGTCGATGTTTGCGAAGCTCGCAATTCGCGGCGACCTCATATGAATGGGCCTTAAGCTTGCGAATCAATCATTCTCTTCGCGAACTGTCAAACTGAGATCGTTATACACAAACAGGCAAACGCAATCCACAACCACCCAACCAAAAAATTTGCAGTGAAGTGTCAATTTGCACTCGTAGTTCACTGCGAAGTTAGCAGTTCGTAGCGACCTCATATGAATCATAAATGAACTAATAGTTCATTTATGATATGAATGGGCCTTTAACTAAACTTTATGTCTGAACTGAAGATGTCATGTCAAACAAGTGCAAATTTAGTTCTGTGAAAATTCCAACAGCAACTTTCAAAAACGATTCTCTCCTGCAAAGTCAAAGTTAACGAAACTGACACAACTTGACTTTATGATCACTGTGCTCCTGTTCTTTAGGCCCAACTATAATGCGCATGACAAAGCAAGTGATTTAGCTCTTCGTATTACAATCAATATGAAAATTGTGTTAAAACAATTCACAAGTTTTAAGGATTGCTAACATTACGCAAAATGTGTTCCAGGGGGCAGCACTGAAATGCACATCATGTATAAATAATGATTGATGCCATTTATAAGAAATAAAGCACAATATGACCTCATTAACAAATTAAAAACCTGCAACATTTCCCAACAATAGGAAAAACCAATTCAGTACTGAACACCTTCGAAGTCACCCTATTCGCGTGCTGCAATTCAACTCAATCCATTCCGCCACGTTCAACTTCCACTCGTTCAGTTACACTGAGTCAGTGCAGTTGCATAGTCTGGCCCGTGCGGTAGTGTATACATTTAGGCGCCGTCAACCACCACTCTCCAATAAGTGAAGAAAATTTCGAATATTAATCGTTTTCAATTCCCCCGTTGCCTTGTGACGATTCCCGATGAATCCAGCACACGTCGGGCGATAATTTCCAAAACATAATCGATCCAGTAATCTATACCATTATACAGAAAAATGTTCAGTGAAGGCATAAACAGAGCTATACAAAAGAAATTTTTCATCTGTCTAAAAAGCACGGACAGGTTCAACGTAAATGTCAAAAATTGAATGCAACTCCGCCGATAAAAAAATGCCGCCAACTTCACACGAATGGGCCTCGGGTATATCTTTGCTGAATGTGCCCGAATTGTTTGGATTGCGAAACGACGTTCACACATATATTAAAAATAATTCTTAAATTGCATTTGCAAGTGAAACAGTTCTCCAGTGTGGAATTTTGGTGTTGTTAATTATAGAAAATATCAACCGAAATAATCCATTATAGTGCATACAAAGTGGAGGAGAACAACACAAGATTGATATACACGACGACGTAGTGAAAAGCACCACACTTCATCGTGCCAAGGAAATTTGCTTGCAAAATGGACGAAGCTAAAGCCGATATAAACTGCATTAGCTCGGCAGGAGGAATAACATCAGGATCTACAGCAACAGGAGCTAAAGAAGTGACTACGTCTTCCTCATCATCAGCGTCAACATCATCATCGACGTCTGCCGCTGATCCCGAAGCGGACGATAGTGAAAAGAAGAAAAAATTTGGGAAAAAAGTTCAACTTCCAATTAAACAAATTATTTCACTCGATCAATTGAGGCAGCGTTTTGCCGATACAGCGATGCCACCAAAGGAAATCGAAGTGATTGTAAACAGTCCCGATTCGAAAAGGGTTGGTGACCTTGGATTACATATATATATCTAACATTTTTTTCCCTTGATTAGATTTTTATGAATTCGTTTCATTCTTCTTCTTTTTTTTTTCCTCTGTAATATGCTGTATGCACCTACAATTGTGTGTTTCATTGTTGATTGATTGATTGTTTCCCTCTGCAGAAGACTGTGAAGATACTTAAACATAGTTTAAATGAATTCTATACATTTTGTACGTGCCCGCAATGCCTCGAATACCGGGAGGTAATCCTCCTGCTGATGGACGATCAAATGAAGACACGTAGTACGTGGGAGATACTCCAGGCCACCCTTCGGAAGGCATATCAACCGATACTAAAGTGGGTGTTGTTGTCACATGAAAATCATTTTTGGTTCACATAATGAGATGCTCTCGTTTTTTTTTTCTTATTTTCCTTTCCCTTCACATAGGAATGCCGTATCACTGGTGAAGTACGAGAGTTTCCTTGCCAGCGAGGGAGCCACCTGGCTGACAACGGGCGATGTGAATCACACCAAGGCTCAGCATTTGAACTTTATATGTGACTTATCACTGACAGAGAATATGGTTTCTGTTCTACTGAGTGCGCTGTAAGTATTAACCGTCTGATTTGGGGACCACCTCCACTGCAATTGATGTTGTCTGGGAAAGCACAACAGAACGAGAGAAATTGAACGTGTTCTTGCCGTCTTTGATGTCAGATTAGCGCACGTTTTGTGACGAAAGATGTTTACCCAGAGAAAGCATGTTACCAGTCTACTACTTAGCACTTGGTCGTTAATTCGTTTCCGTTCGATGCAATCTTCTCAATGGGCGATGAAATGCTGGATCACTCCAGCGATACCCACTACCCCCCCGCTGGCTGGGTGGTGGCAAGGGGTAACCTTTTGCGTTCCAATGCACTGCACCGAGGATGAACCCATTTTATGTCATCTCACTGACAGTAGCTGTCATGTGTAATCTCAAGGCATTGAGGTTAGACGTTCGCTTGATGCCGAAAAAAGGGTCACTTGCATAGACCGACAACAGCTCGGAATTTTGCTTTTTGTCGTCGATTTCGGAGCGATAATGATTTATTTATTGACTGGTCGAGTCGGTGCATGATTCATAAGTCGTTAAGTGAAAAGGAGTTTATGCTCAATGCAACCTTGAACCTGTTTGCGTCGTATGGCGAGTGTTTCTTTTGTTTTCTTCATGGAGAGCGGTTCACGTTGCGTGAATGCTTTGTTGTTTGATTTTGGAGGGAATGCCGTGTGCTCTACAGATTGTCGGGTATTTATTTGTTTCTTCCGAGGGATAGCAGGTCAAATGGAAAGAAAATTCTTTGATCTTTTTGCCTGCGTGACCTTAATTTGTTTAGGATATGCAATCAGTTTGAGACGACGATTTTTCAGGTTGTAAACATTCAGGTCGGTTGTGTGACGGCCGCCGTGTCGTAGGGGATAGGTGTGTCGGCTCTTGTGGCGGGTTGTCTAGGTTAGTTTCGTGTTATGGGCAAGTTGCAACATGCACAGAGTATTAGAGTCTAGTAAACTATGGCCTCCTTAACTCATGTGAGACCAATGGATCATGTTAGGAGTGGTTGTCGTAGACACTTCTGGACTGCAGTGGTCCGTTTGTTATTGCGGGTTAGGTATATCAAGTGCCGAGGACGTCGTCGACTGTAATCAAATATGTAGTGTTCAATAGGAGATTTCGGATTCGTTGGGTTATGCTGGGACTACGCCACGCTCCGACTTAGTTGCCGAGATAGATAGATAGAATTAGGAATTATTAATGACATTAAGGATGACACCGGCCATTGTGCGTCTATTTCTATTTCTTCTGTTCCACATTCTTTTGCTATCAACTAGACCTACAGCCAATTGTGTTCTGGTAGCGTACCCCAATTCCCCAGAGTTTATGAAATCTGTCGCCCTTAAATCTCCTTGTGCAACGTCCTCAGTGGGATGTTTCCTGTCACGCTGCACTCCAGGAATATCTAGGCAGGTGTCGTTCTATCGGTATGTACGCTGTATGCTGTTGCATCGTCTTCGTGCTGACAAAACCTTCACACTGTTCACAATTTCAAACAATGTGTCCAAGTACTGGCCGCCAACTGTGATGAAGAGGACCTCTTGAAACTATCGAGCTTGTGTTCAGGATAGATGGCTCTAGTTCACAAGGCAACATTGAACTTTAGTATCACTCCAGCACATACGCTGGGACGAATGTGCTAATGGCACAAGTTTTGTGTGGCGCTTACGAGTTCATATTGATTTTCGTTTGTATATGGAGACGGTAGTAAGCAGAGCATGTGACACCTTAATTCAAACTGGTTGGGATTAGTTATGGTGGCTGATGACAGGGTGGTCAAACTTAGGCTAAAGTAGGTCTATTCTGATACCACTCGGATTAATTATTCCTTATCCTGTGCTTGTGATAAAGCTAGCTACCTCTTACACTGTTTATTTGGCTGAGGTTGTTGAAATAGTAGGTCCCTTAGGTGACTTGTAGTTCCTATCTCTTCTTCATCGAGGCAGCTTCTGCAAAAGTCAATGTATGGAGCACCCAGCCTGCGGACGTGTATGCCGATTAAGATGTGTTTGGTTATGGTGCCAGTTAGTGCATTGAGCAAGAGTGTGCTTAGTTTGAGTAGACGAAGTTGTCGTTTAACGTTACCCATAATTCCTTTGTTCTGAGGCAGTGTCCTCTAGCTATTATTGTAAATCTTAGGAAGATGGTAGCCTTAGGGATTAGCATAGAGTGTGATTGTCCTTCTGGTGCATGGGTGACAAATATCGAGGTCGTCGACTTTGCAATTGTCCGGTGTGTCAGGCGTATGTATATACAGAGACAGTCTGTTGAAATCCTTAACTCTTATGATATCATTGATCAGAGACGTTAATTTGAGGGAAAATGTCAAGAAGTACATTCTTGCAAATATTTACACCACGTTACTCACTCCCTCCAAGAAAAAGAAACATTCAACAAAAATATTACATATGCAAAGAGTTGTGGGTTTGACATTGGCACTTGCTCGTAGTCACGTGGCGTTGTGGGTATGTGCGTCGACCCCAACCTCGACGTCGTAGGTTCGATTCCAGCTCTGAGCGACAAAAATAATTTTCACGACCCCACCTCTTTCGAGTCACTGACAATGCTCAAAGAGTATTTCCTGTCTAGAAAAAGCTTCTCAAACTTGGCCGTTCGGAGTCGGCATAAAACTGACTGTAGGTCCCTTCCATCCGTGTGAGAACAATAGCACGCACAACACGAGTGGTTGCTGAGAAGCTAGGTCCTGGCCCTCTATGGACTGTAGCGTCACCCATATTATTACTTGCTCGTAGTCTAGGCGAGGAAGCCTTACTCAAAAGCAACTAATATTTCAAAGAAAAAAAAATGGGTTTCTACAGACTTCCTCATGACGTAATTGTCAATGCTGTGTTTGAAGAGTATAGACATTCCGCCACTCATCCCAGCCCGGCCACATTCTAAAGTCCGACTCCATGCCTAGTTTCAGCCTTAAAACTCTGCTTTTCTTCAGACACTTCATTCGATATTCATATTCTTCTGCTGACCCAAAAAAGAGCCACGCACGTTCCTCCGACCTCAACCTGCCACTTAACGATCCTTCTCTGTAAACTCTCTCCTACGCGCATTAGCTGTGACTCTATTAGTTCAATTTGAGTCTTTGTTTATGAACACAGATTGCGCAGATCATACTGTTCCCAGTGCAAAGAATACAATTTAGACGCATATTGGACGTCTATACAGTCATTGAAAAATCAATATTCGAGCGATGTGTTGGCTAAGCTAGCTGGAGGGCCTTGTATATTCAAGCTCTGGTCCATTCTGGATTGTTCAATCTTATCTGATCATTCAAAAGTCAGTCACTTGATGTGTTTCAAATCTGATGTTAACATCCTAACCTAACATTCGGACTGTCTCCTACCATAGTTTTATTATATGACTGTTTCGCATGAACATACACCGCCACATCAGTAACTTTGTTCTGTTCGTGTTCGATAAAATTATCTCTTCATTCGTTAACTGATTCACAAACTATTACCCATTTAAGCTAAGTTGTCCTGTGATTTTTGCAGCTACTTGCCTTAAATCAACCAAAGTGCAGTGGACTTTTCCTGAGTCAACTCGAATTTTTGATTTGCCATACTATGCAATTCTCCTCAATTTGCCATAAAACAAAAATTCTCTAAATGTAATTCCGCTCAGACTCGAACAGATATCGATATTCCAGGACAGACTTAGGGAGAGTCCACTTTACTTGTCGCACTTTCAAGTACGTTGTTAGTTATTACTCCAGTTTACTGTTGATTTGAATAACTTCTCGAAACAACTTTAAACTCTAAAATAATGCACCAGTACGGTTGCATCTTCTCCCAGTTCCAAGAACAAAAGCATCGGACGTGTTTACTACAATCCGCGAAAGCAATAAAATATGTTTATGGTTTGGAACAGAGTGTTGTTAAATGTTAATTTTCATTTAATTGCAGCAAGCAGTTTTTTCCTTCCGTCTTCAGATTGTGCGATCTCTGGTTTGCTGCTTTCAACTGTGTACACCTGGATGGTTGAAGTCAATTAGTGGTTGGGGGTGTGTGACATCTGAGATGCGGAGGTTCTCTGCTGTGGTGTCTCACAGGCTGGTCTGTTCGAGCAAGAATCAAGTTATTCTTTTGGATTCTTCAAAACTTTTTGTTGGTCTTAAGTTAGTGCCAACTTGTTGGAGTAGGGTGTGAATAAACTGGATACTCATGTCGCTGTGCAGTTAGCCAGCTCTTCATTGAATTTTCATTATTTCAATCAAGCCAGACTCAAGAGACAAGAAGGACTACTGACCGGTTTTGACATATGCGTCTGCGTCCTCGTTAGAGCAGGTTTGAGTTGATTTATTTTAACGTTGCGGACGGCATCTACTTCGTTTCTCCCTTGTAGTATCATCATCTTCGGACCAATCAAAAAGGGCGCAGTGGTAATGCACGCACTAGAGATCTCCAATCCACTCTATCCTCTCATCAGACTCTATACTCATCAGGAATTATGCCCAGGCGCAACCAAGTGATTTTTCAGACACATGGCTTGTACTGCCTTTTAACGACACAAAAATACGTCTTTATTATCATGTCACAACAGTTGTATATTGGGAGGGGTCCGCCGAGAGACACATTTTGTTGCTGGGAGACCACTCAAAGGTTGAGAAACTATGTTCTAGTTCGTAAGAATCAATTTTAAGAGATTCACATCCTTGTTCTGGTTAGGTTCGGTTGCTTTAACAATATCCTTACGATCTTCCTTTCTGCTTTCCACTGCAGACTAGCTCTTCACAAAACGCTGTCTTCTAGCTAAAAATAATATGACATCATGGTATGGGCTGATTTTCCGTCTCTTCTTCGTTTGGTACTACAATCCTTGGTGGACCTTGGTTTCAGCCAACATTCGTTTCCATCTAGCAGGACCCTGTGCTAGTTCATTCAAGCCACGTCCGTTCTACTAATTAAGATATCGTACGAACTGCGCTACGGGAGGCGTTATCTTCCTTTACCGCGTTGTCCCTCCGGCTTGGAATCAAATACTTTCCGAGCCGGAGCATTGGTGTCCATTCGTTCTACGTGACCTAGCCAACTGTGACGAAAGACACGAACTCTTTGACCAGATCGATTTTGCTGTACAACTCGTGCAGTTTGTCTTTCAGTATCCTCTTCCAAACACCATCAGTGCATAAGTTTAGTAAATGATTCGTTCAGTCTTGTTTGGTAGTTCTATCGATTAAGCGATGTGATAGAGGAAGACAGTCCGTTAACTTCATCCAACATCAATACTACGGCAGCACAGCTAGCGAGGGGAGTTCTTTCAAAGATTTAGCCCATTGTGATGCATCGTCATTCGGCCGCTTGTCATCGATTAAAAGTAATATGAAGTACATGCACAAACACAATATTGGAACAGTACATCTTCGCAATAACGACAGAACACCTAGTGACTCAACATGAGCTGCAAAGTTCAATGTCCAATGACCCAATATGCAACAACAAGGGATTAGTGTAAATATTTGGTATATAGTCAATGACACGTACACATCCGTACGTGCAACGGCGAAAGGCTTTAGAACTTCCATGGGCCTGCGCCTGTCTGGTACCCTTGTCGAACTGAAGATTTTCACAAGAATCATTGGTCAACTAAGAGCTGCTTATATGTTTTATCGAGGACATTAGGCAGCCTGTGGCAGTTCATCATACAATCCACGAGAGGCATTGAGCGAGGAAGTCTCCAAACTTGCTTGTTCTTGAAATTGCAATATAAGCATCCGTTTGTGGAAGACAAAATATTGCCGTCAAATCCAATTAATTGTTTTGTTGAAACTGGATATGAACCAGAGTTGCAGTTGGTGACAGTCACGGAATTACGGTCTTTTGTGTTCAACAATTGGTGACGAAAATGAACCGAAAAACCAAATTGACACGTACGTACGTACGTGCACAGACCACTTGTTTCGTGCGTGCTGTTGTTCCCTCACGATTGGAGGGGACCATCCGACTCCGAACAACGGAATTTGAACGTCATCCGGCACGTCACACAGGTGTCAGAAATTCCTTTGTAAACAATGCCAGAGCCTGTGTAAAAGATAAGTTATTCGATTGCAGAGCAGGTGGTCAATTGCTCAGCAGCGCGTGTTCTTTGATGATTAAGATTAAAACTTATGTGATTTGCCCCCCACCACCATCTAATGTGTGCCTCCTTTCTTCTTCTTTTGCAGCCTTCTCGTGGATGATCCGCATCAGCTGTTCGAACTGATGACATTTCAGGTTGAATGCGTGGTTAAAGCCTACTGGGAGGGATTCTCGGAAATAGCTAAAATGCAAGATAAAAAGATCCCAGCAGAGGAGATGTTATCCTGTAAAGAAACAAAAAAATACTTGCATTTGCAAAACACTCAAAAACAATTTTACCAATAACCGTGTGTATATACATTTTAGATGTCCTCGAGGGATACGATGAACTCTGCACAGTCTCTGATAACATATCTAGATTCCTGTTTGCGTTCGAAAACCATCACCTGAAGAAGTTTTCCCTGACGTGGACAATGTTGAACAAACGAATGTATCAGCAGCATGTATACTCAAATATAACCAACACGATGTTGGCCTGCATTATTACAGTAAGTTAAAAACCACACAGCACAAATGCCGCCATCATCTTGTTTTTGTGTGTGTTTTTCAGCTTAAGGAGGACGAACTAACAAAAAAGCATTCAATGCTTATCAAGAAGTACATACAATTCGACGATGAAATGATTCAGATGGACAGACTGTGGAAGGACACCTGGACGGCGTTGAATCTGTACAATTTGTCCGAGGAGGAGCGCAGCCGGCGGGGGCGCATGAAGTCGATACACGATCTGTTCAATGTCATACGCAACGATGTCATCGGAACGTTTTCACAGTGTGTCGACATTGCCGAGTGGGCGACGCATGAGAATCGGCAGCTCGTCTGGCAGAGCATGCTGGCGTATGTGGTCAAAAATGGTGCGGACGCGTACAGTGTTCATTTGAATACGATCGTGTGCGATGACAAGTGTAGGGAGTGTAACGAATTGCTAGAATATCACATGGGGTAAGAATAATTTACTTATTGACGTTGGGTAGTAGCAAGTGGTGCGACGGTGAATACTTTATCCTTCCTTCTCCTGAACATTTGTGGCGAAATTCAATGTCTGATTGCAATGAATTTGTTTATACAACTTGTGTGCTTAGCGGGGAATGAACATGTTGGCTTTGGCAAATGAGAGCACAGTGCGTTACAGTCCAAGGGGGCTGGTGTTGTAAACTCGAGCTCCAGATATCGGTTGATGCGTAGTTGGGTCTATGCTTTTTTAGTTAATCCAAAGTATTGTTCGCATAATGGCCAGCGAGGGAAGAAATGTTGTATCTTCACGGATGGCTCCAAGACCAATGAAGGGTTCGGCGCTGGTGCCGCTGCTGTTTTCCAAGCGGAAACCTATGCGATCCTAATGGCAGCAAACTACATTGTGAACAACTGGTGGAAGGGTCGACGGATCAGTGTCTGTAGTGACAGCCAGGCTTTGCTTAAGGTCCTGCTCAAACTCATCTGGGTCCCGAAGCACCAAGGAATCGCTGGAAATAAGATCGCCGATGAAATTGCTAGACAAGGATCAGAGGAAACTTTCTCAGGACCTGAGGGGCTGCCATTGATGGTTGGTCCTGTCAAGCGCATAATCGGAGATGACATGACTCTCCATGATGTTAACAGACCAAGCGTTTGCTCCCAAACGTCTGTAAGAAGTCCGCGCCATTTTTGTTGTGCCTTGGCAGAAGTGACTGCAGACGACTTACCGGCGTAATAATGGGCTTCTACACCTTTGCCAAACACTCAAATGCGGTTGGTTTAAGCGAAAATACCCTCTGCGACGAATGTGGAGAGGACGGCGAAACGGCCGAGCACTTCCTCTGTCACTGTCCCGCCTTTACTTGGATCAGGTGGTAGGTCTTCGGCGCTAACGTGGTTAGAGCTGATTCTGTAGGCCCTCACCACAGAAGCTCCAGCTGATCTTCCGAAGGAATTGTAGGTTGCCACCTGGTAGTACAATGGACTAGTCTTGAGTCTGAGTGCTCCAGTGTAGTATCAAAACCTCAAAAAGACAACATACTGGTTTCTTTTGTGTTTCTTAGTTCCCACACAAGGAGACATTGTTTTATCAAAAGCCATTGTTGGGACTCACATATTTTCAAAATGACTAGTTTTTTAAGCTCATTAATAATTTAGCCTGTTGTAACACTGGATTTGACATCGCTAATATGCGCTGCTTGCCCATCCGCAGAGCCTCTTAACTGTGTCTAAATGGGGGCGCTGATAGGACTAATTGCATTCCTAAGCACCCGATACAGAGCAACCTTGGCGGCAATAAGTCGACTTTTCACAAGCCCATCATGAGCAGGGGTTGTTAAACAATGCCTAATGACAGCTCTCGGCTGGCTGTTCTCTTTCACGCTTTAGCTTTAAACAGTGATGTCGAATACCGACCACAAGTTGGTTAATGAGAACAAAATTACGTGGCTCCCTTGAATCTTCGAAGCGACGTAATCAGGTCTCCCACTTTTCCAGCAATTCACGGCTTGAACTGAAAAGACCTAAGAACCCCACAGCAGACCGCTCCTATAGGGGTAAACTCAGCACAATTGGTTTCCGGTGCCATGCATGGATGCGAGTCATGAAGTCATTAAGAGAGAAAATCCATGTCAAAGCGCTAACTACACGGAAGGATCCTAAATCTGTGTATCTGTGGAGAGGACGGCGGAACGGCAGAGCACTTCCTCTGTCACTCGTCTTTGCTCGGATCAGGCAGTATGTCTTCGGCGCTGATGTGGTGAAGGGCGATTTTTTCATCACCTCCTGGTCTTCATTCGAAAGACCAGGACACTACAGTAACACTAGGCTGCCTGATAGTACAATGGATCAGTCTAGACTGTGCTCCTGTGTAGAATTTCAAAAATTCCAACAAAAAAAGAATTGTACACTTCCGCCAATTGAGCAGCAAGATGCTACGACTCTCATTGCTATTGATTTGAAAACAAAATCAAGCGAGTTTTAAATTTAGATAAATCCTGTTGAGAGATGTATTCGAACAGAATGACAATGTGTGCACAGAAACTTCAAAAAAGTGTCTGAAAGGCAATATGTTTTGTGCAGTCATACGCGTAGCTTATTCTCAATGTAAAACTGTGCCGAGATGTACGTCTGCCTTGCCTGGAAGAGGACCTGGCATGAGCAGTTTTTATGTGAATGCCCACACTACTTCAGTGGAATTCAAGAAAGCCACTACAAGGGACATATTGTATCTCATAAGAGAAGTCTTTTGGATTAACTCCTACCCTTTCATACAATAGACATGTCTTGTACAAGAGAAGAACAGAAATACTCCCATTTTAATCATTGGATCATCACTCGGTCCAAACTCCACGATATAATGTCCAACCCTAATGGACCTACATAGACCCTCTTCTTACATATCCGCGCCGGTGAGAAGGTTGAAAGTCGTCATCAGATTAAGACATACACTTAGAGTTTGACAACCCTTTTGATCATAGTTTTCCAAAACTTCTTCCTTCGATCAGTCCCTCGTATTAAATTGAAGTAGTTTGTATTTGCTATTCCCAATGACATGCCCCAAGAACTCCTTTTCCCTCATCTTAATCAATGGAGTGATTTCTCTTGTTATTTCCAAACGCCTCAACACTTCGTTCTGTCTTATTCTGTCAACCCAAGAAAAGAAATACCTAAACTCACATAGGCCTACGTTCGTAATGAACGACAGCACGGTTTGCGCAACAAGACCGCGGGTGAAATAATGACAGTGCTCACCGTACATTGCAGAGAAATTCCTGTACCATGTAGGCGAAAGCAAGCACTTGATACTTTTAAGGGATTTGACTTGTCATATACTCCATACCATCGATGAGTCCCCTTTTGTATGCATTAGCTATAGCAATTCGGATCATTACTTCATGTGCTACCAGTATAGTTGTAGCATTCGTTAGAGCAGACCTGTGAAGGGGAAAAGTGAATGTGTGGACAATATCAATGTGAATACTTACCCGTCTGTATCCGAATCCCACGACGATCCTCGTTCACCTGCTATGTGGCCTCCTTACCCGTGTCCTGTCCTCGCATCTGAAGGGAAAGGATAAAATAATAACAAATCACACACACATCATATTTGGTGTCATCTCCAAGTGCCAGATGGCTTCACAAGTGATTTGGTGGTAAGGCATGGATTTGGAACAACTTTCCTCCATCTTTCCTGTATCTTCTTATTTCTATATTTAGTTGCCCGTCCGTGGTTTGCAATAGGGAATTAGGCTTTCTCTTGTTCCTCTCCCTCTTCTACCTTAGCTAGCAAATGGGTGGTGTATGAGGGAGTAACAAGAACCACCACCCCGTTCGACGCGCTAAGCCGTACAGTCGTCCTACTCCCCCACACTTGAGCTATACCCGTGCTTAGCGTGCTGCAACATGGTACGTCTTCTTCTTCCAATCCAATTCACTGGCCAGCTGAAGACATACCTTTCAGCAACATATTTGTTTCACGATAATAAGCTTCGACCGTAGACCTGCAAGGACTCCTTATGTTAAACACACTGTCATCCGATCTTGACATCATAATCAATGGGACTATAAAAAGAGTCGAATCCGAACCTGTCGGTCAACGCAACAGAGGACGCCCGCGTTTAAGGTGGCACACCCAAGTGGAGAAGGACCTCAACCAACTTGGTGTGCGAAACTGGAGACAGCTAGCCAGAGATCGCGCTAGTTGGAGAGGCATGTTGGTTGAGGCCCAGGTCCACCCCGGACTGTAGCGCGAGAACAGCGAGAAAGAAGATAAACAGAGTCGAATTCAATGCAGTGCACACAGTCCCTTAAGCCAACTCAGAATAAACAGAAAATATCCATTGCGCTTAGCTCGATGAAACCGAACGACTAATTAAAACAATCATATATTTGAAGTCGCCAAAAAGCTGAGAAATGTCTAGGTATCCTCAAACTATGCAAGAAGAAAGGAGCCTGGTGCCTCTATGCGCATCCTGGATACAATCCAAAAGCAAACGATAAAGTCTGTAGGACACAGCGATATTATGAAGTCCACAGACTCGTTTGAACATGAACGTACCGTCTCGTGTTTGCAAACGATGCTCAAGGGAGCTGGCCAACTGCGTTTAATGTTCTGAGCCGTATTACTCGTTAAACTCAATTCAGCTTAAGGAGCCGCTGTTGCTTTTACACACCACATCACCGTGTAATGCTCTTCGAAGCGCTTAATGTTCAACGCTCTACAGTCCACATGCATTTAAAAGCAATGTGCACGGATAACTCTCTCCCCTCTGTCCGTACCTCTCCTCTATCATCATCCATCTCTTTGCCTATCCTCCATCTCTCTTCATTCTCCCACGAAACCTTTAGCCCGCTGTCACCGGATGCTTCAGGGTATTCGCAACAACTTTTACACGCCTCCTAATTCTAAACAAACTATCCGCGCCACTCCCATCTCTTCATACTCCCTTCCGCTACCTTCATCCTTCTCCAACAATCCCTCTCCGTTCTCTCTACAGACATTTAGCCCGATCTGTGTTTTGTCTCGGGACACTAACCACCTGCACACGATTTCTAAGCAAAATTCTAATATTCATGCGCTTTCTTTCGTTTCTTCAAGATCTTGCAAGTGTGTTACGTGTGCAATAGCTGGGGGACCACTGCCACCAAAACGACACCCAGATTCCACATGTGTCCGGTGTTTGACTCTGTCGCGTGCGGAGAAGGAGGGCGCCTTGTACGAATCGAAAATCCTCAACGTTTGTGCAAGTGACGACCTCTTTGCGTACAAATCGCACAACAAGAGGCGAACGAACAGCATAGAGGATCTCAGCGATACGTCGTCGCTCTCGTTGAAAGATGAAGTCTTCAACGAACCCGACGAACTGTACGAGTATCACTTGTCCTGGGCGGTTTTCAAGCATCTGAGAGGTAAGCATTCACTCCATTCTTCACACAGCTGAACCCGCACCCTTTTGAATTCCATTCACTTGCAGATCGAAAACCGTACGTGTACTCAAAGATCGACGAGAAGTACTTTTGTGCCGATTGCCGGCTGCCATCGTGCCTGCTGGCAAAGAAGATATTAAATAACGAAATAGCCCTCGCGCTATCCTGTCATCTGATCCAACACTATCAACCGCTCATAATGACGCACGAGGATCTAACGCTGATGCTTAAGAATATAATGCAATACAATCGGAAGGTGGTCGCGTCAAAGCTTCGCATGGATCCGCATCTGGACGATGAGGTGTTCAAGATCTACTGGGCCTTCGCTGTATCGGTTATCGCGTGCTATTTTGTGGAGTTCGACGAGGAGACTCAATTAAATTTAGATTATTTTGATTTAGTCAATAATGATATACAATTGGTCACTGCGCGACTTAAAGGTGCTGAAAAGGATGGCAAATTCTTTCAGTTTCTAGATAAAATTTCTGGGTAAGATATGCGATATTCGAGGACCGCTCAATTGGACTAGTTAATCAGTGTGTGTTCATTTCATAGGATTGCTCTATTTTATTATTGCAGATTATCTTTAAATGAAAAAGAAAACAAGGAGACAAATCGGACATTTGAGTGAGTTCGATAGATACTTAGATAGTTTATTTTATTTGTTTAACACGTGTCTCTCTCTCTCTCACTCTCTCTCCCGCGCAGATCCTGCTCTGGTTCTTCAAGTGTGACTACTAGTCCGGATAGGTAAGTTGATTATGTGTGTAATTGAGATGGTGACATCGGTTATTACTCTCATCGGCATCTTGAGTGTTTACATTGACATGGTTAGCTCGATGATAGTTACCTTTCGCAGCATGGTACACCCTGCAAGTCAGGGAAACGCAATTGTTGCTTAGGTTAGGTTAATGGTGTAAGCCACCTCTCACTTGGGCACAACTCTGGTCTGAATTTTACCTTCATATCTCGCATCCTCATTTCGGAGGTTTTTCTTAGACTGATCCATGGCGTAAGCATACACGAGGCTGCACAATCGATGCTCAGATGAGTGAGCAGATATTCAGATTGGAAGACAGGAGTGTGTAGGCATTCATTTACATCTTCAGGCTGATGCCGCTAATACCTCATTTTCTGCAAAATTTATTACGCGGCTGCTCTGGCTGCTCATTACAAACGTTGAACAGAATGGAAGTTGTTTAAATGTATAAACTGCATTCGTCAAAATATTTCCATGCTCTTAGTTGTCCCGGTGGATGTTGTCAGCAACTCGCAAGAGTAAAGATTTAGTGATTGTCTTAGTTCAGACTCAGTCCTCAATTTTAAGATTCTAACAATTAGCGTTGACAAGCGTCTCATGCAATCAAGGCGTCTGCACTTAGGTTTTGTTCCCGTACTTTCTGCACCAAATTGTGAAGTTTGTCATTTTTTAAGAAGTTGGGGTAAAAACCTCAGAGAAAAGCAAATAATGAATAATGTACGGGAACGCAATTAAACCAAATGTGTTTTTAAGAGCTTGCTGCGTTCTTTATGACGTCAGCGATGCCATATGTCAACAGTTACATGTAAAAAACATGTAAACTAAAAAGAAAGGATTTTTTTTGAATTTTATTTTGTTTTTATTCTTACTTACTTATTTACTAACATAAGGTCGCGCTATAGTCCAGTGTGGTCATGGGCCTCAACCAACAAGCGTCTCCAGCCAGCTCGATCTTTAGCTAGCTGTTCCCAGTTTCGCACGCATAGTTGGTTGAAGTCCCTTTTCACTTGCGTGCGCCACCGGAGTCGCGGTCTTCCACTACTGCGCCGTCCCTCGGGGGTGGATTCGAAGACTTTTCGGGCCGGAGCATTGGTTTCCATCCGCTCTACATGACCTAGCCATCTCAATCGTTGGATCTTCACTCTTCTGGCTAAGTCGATGTCGCTGAACAGCCCGTATAGCTCGTCGTTGTATCTCCTCCTCCACTCACCATCTATGCAGACGGGACCGAAAATCACCCGAAGAATTTTCCTCTCGAAGCAACCAAGAGCTGCTTCATCCGCTTTTGACAGAGTCCATGCCTCCGCGCCATATAGCAGGACTGGGACGATTAAGGTCTTGTAAAGCGTTACCTTGGTTGTTCGAGAGAGGGCTTTGTTTACCAATTGCTTTCTTGGCCCAAAGAAGCACCGATTGGCAAGAGTTATTCTTCGTTTGATTTCAGCGCTGGTGTCGTTGTCTGAGTTGATATCGGTTCCTAGGTAGACAAAGTTTTTAACTACCTCAAAGTTTTTAACTACCTCAAAGTTATATCTGTCTGCCGTGACGTTCTGACCGAGACGTCGGTGTTGGGTGTCCTTTCTTGTTGACAGCATATATTTGGTCTTACCCTCGTTTACTGCTAAACCCATCTTCGCGGCCTCCGTTGCAATACTCACAAAAGCGCCATTGGCATCACGCTGCGTTCTTCCGATAATGTCAATATCGTCGGCATATGCGAGTAGTTGGACGGACTTTTGAAAGATTGTTCCTCCAGAGGTTTTTATTCTTACGAACTAATAATTCAAAAAATAACAAAACAAACTTAAACGAGTTCAACACTTTTGAATAACCGCCAAATCTATAATCGAGTTGCCGCTGATACCTTACAGAAAATCAATAAACTTCTTCTTCTTCTTTGTGTTGCGCTACAGACCGGGGTGGACTTTGGCCTCAACCAACATGCCTCTCCAACTAGCGCGATCTCTGGCTAGCTGTCTCCAGTTTCGCACACCAAGTTGGTTGAGGTCCTTCTCCACTTGGGTGCGCCATCTTAAACACGGGCGTCTTCTGTTGCGTTGCCCGACAGGTTCGGATTCGAAGAACAAATAAACTACCCACAGAAATTTCTTGGGCTAAAATGGACAGGGTGGGGAAATTTTTTACTCTCGAGAGAGAGCGCACATTTGACAGTTGTCAGTGAATGACCCATGTTTTTTCGAACTGGAACAGACTTTCGTAGATCTATAGGCCCAAACCCATAGAATCCGGTGCGTGCGTTGCAGTTGACATCCACAAAAATCGTATTTGCCGTCTTACTCTCACTGACCACGAGATCCACCTTCGCAGCTTTCTTCTCATGCTCGCAAACGCCCCAATGACACCCTGTTGTTATTGCGTTCATGTTTGCTGTGTATCCTAAGCTGTCAGCTTAAGTGCTCAATTACAACATTTTGAATTGGTGTGTAGTTGTAAACAACGCTTCATTGAATGAGCTGTCAAATTGACAAATGGTGTGAGCAACCATTCCACATATAAAATCAGACGTGTGTACAGATGACTTGCGTGATGTAGTGGTTGACATACAGACTGTGCCTAGGTTAATCGGCCAAGACGTTATAACACACAAATTCAAATCTCGAGTCACTAATAATGCTTTGGGAGTAAACAACACAACAAAAAGCCTACCAAACTACCCCGTTCGAAGTCAAGAAAGACACGAGTAGTTGTGCTTGCACTAAAAGCGTTTTCTACGCACTTATCCTGCTAGCCCTTGCTAGGTATCATGTCGAAATGAAATGTCGACGATATGCTCAAACTCACATTTCGCGCTGTTCTCAATAAAAATCTCATACGCTTGAACACTCTCACTACATCTGAAAATGTGACTAACCGACAAATGCTTGTCTGTTGCTTGAATTACTGAGTATTTTGCTAACACAAATTTTATTGCGTTTACCACATTTAGAATCGAACACAACGTAGCGGAATATTTGAAAGGAGAAAGTAGCAAGTAAGTCCAGCGAACGCAACCGATGCCAGCCCACGCAGCTAAACCCTGCTTCCCCATTTCAGATTAACAGAAAATACCGAAGAAGTTCGAACGCCCGAGTCAGAACCCCCTGAGCCGGTGACTCCAACCGAATCGTTTCATCCTAAGAAGTGCGGGAAGGACAAGTCGAAAAAATGTAAAACAATCCCCCCCATCCCTCCCCGAAGTACATATTTAATTCAAACAAATTCATTCAAGGTTGCTTCGATCACGCTGACATGTCGGATCACTGCAAGGAGAACCACTCCAGCAAGAAGAGAATCAAAAAGGTCAGTCCGCCGCTCACGTCCATTCGATAACAATTCTCAAGTGTGCGCTCTTATTCCAGGAATGCAACCATGCGCGGATGAACGAGACCCGCGATAGGCTGCGCAAGAAGCTCTCGCAATTGGTGAACGCACGCAAGAATATCAAGGCGCCGATTCCGAGGCCGCCCCATCAGCAACCGCACTGCTCAAAGACACTAACCCCGCCCGACTCGGAAGAGCCATCGCTGGCGGACGTCAAACTGGACGACGACGACGACAGTCTGGAGTGCCTGAGTACGCTGTGTAAGCGAATCACCCACCAACCAAATAAGCAAACACCATCGACGTCGGGCGCCCAGTCCAAGAAGTCAGTGTTTCACCAGTCACAGCAACCAGCACAGCCAGCGCAAGTTCAACAGCCGGTGCAGGCGCAAGCACCGCCTCCGCCGCCACCGCCCACGGTGACCCTCAAGAAACGCTCGAACTCACAGCAGGGCCTGAGTCCGAACCCTGGCCGGCAGCAGGCCAACGAGTTCTTCGCCCTGCTCGAGAACCTGCCGAAGGTGAGCGTCAAGAAGTGGGTGAACGAGACGTTGAGCTTCATCGAGGGCTCCAACGACACAAAGGGACCGGTCAACGAGAAGAAAGCCGCCAAGAAGGCGAAGCAGAAGCAGCGCAAGGAGGAAATGAAGCGAATCGCCGAGCTGCAGGACCTTCGCTCGCAATTCCACGACATATATTTTAAGGAGTTCGCAGCGAAGTACGAGCTGAAGATCCTGAAGGTGTCCAAGAAGAAGGACAAAAAGAAGATCACCGACTTCGAGGCGAACATAAAGAAGCTGAACCGCGCCAAGGCCAAGGTGGAGACCAACATTCTTGAGTTGATAGCCACGGTCAAGCAGACCAACGGGGAATTCAAGTTTTCCTATCTGCCCACCAAAGAGCAACAAGTCGAGAAGCTGCAGGAACTCACCAAGGAGGACGACGACTCTGCTCAGCAGAATCCGTCGAGTTCCTCGCCATCGACGACGCCCTCGCCTGCCACTGAAATACTGCCGCCAGCTGGTGCATTGCCGCCGCAAGAGAACAATCTCAATGGCGGCGCCTATTACGGCATTCCGTATGCGAATGCGAACAATTTTGCGCCGTTCGCTGTGCCTAACTTCGTCTCAACGCCAAATGTTCAAATGTGCTATGCCCCCAATCAACCGACTGACATGACCGACCCGTCGAAGCGAATAGTGACCATTCGTCGGGTGAATTTGCCCAACGTCCCCGAGCCCCAGGTGACGGTGACCGCAAAGGGATCGTCCCCCGACAAGGATAAGCTCTTGTACACGTTCGTCAATGGCCAGATCGTGCAGACCAGCCAGCAGCAGGCTCAGCAGGACCACCACCAGCAGCAGCAGCAGCACTACGCTCAACAGCAACAGCAGCAGCATGCGCAACAGCAGGCCCAACAGCAGCAGCAGCTCCATCAGCCACCATCGCCACCGGTAGAGGTTCCTCAGAAAACTAAGACGCAGCTGAAGAAAGAGCGGAAACGGGCGAAAAAGCTCGCCGAAGCCGAGGAGGAGTGCGAGCGGCTGGCCGAAGAGGAGCGCTTGCTGAAGGAGGAGGAGGCGAAACGTGAAGAGGAACTGCGGCGCCAGGAAGAGCTCAAGAAGCAGGAACAAGCGGCCGCAGCAAAGGCTTCGAAGAAGGCCAACAACAAGAAGAAGGCCGCAACGGCAGCTACAACGAAAGTCGAAACAAAACCGGCGAACAACAAGAAACCAAAGAAGAAAGCCACCCCAGCTCCTTCCATCACCAGCAGCAGTCAGCCGACCACAAGGGAGAACTCAGTATGCAGTCAAAAAGTCAAACCCAAACCCATCGCACAAGTTCGAGAGAAACCACCGGAAGAGGAGAAGCCCGAGGCGCCGCCCTCGCCCGCACGGACCGTCAGCAAGGAGAAGGAGAAGCGGCAGAAATTCATAGACAACGGTCAGTTCGACAACAATCAGTTCAAGATGCTGCACCTCGACGACTTTGTGTCGTCCGATTCGGCGGAGTCGGACGTTGAGTCCGAGAGAGAGTGCGAGGTCGAGAAGAAGGTTGTCCCAGCAAAGCCGAAGGTTGTTGAGAAGCCCCAGCCCACCAGCACCGCCAACAGCGCGCCGAACACTACAAGCACTACCACCGCCGCTAGCACTACAGCGCCCACAAGCGCAACCAACATTCCACAAAAGCCCGCAGAGGCTAAGCCCAAGCCAAAACCGCAGCAAGCAGCAAACAAGGTTCCACCACCAGCACAGCCACAGCCGCAGCCCGAACCAGCTGCTGAGAAGCCATCCAAAGAACAGCAACCGCCGGCACGACGCGACACCAAGGAGCGCAACAGTCGGTCTGTGAAGCCCACTCCCACGCCTGTCCTGCCGCCGGCAAACCACGAACGCAACAACGAAAGGAATCGCAACAAGTCCAACAACATCCCGCCCACGCGGCGACCGTCGATTCAAATCCAGTCCCAGCAGTTCGCTCCATCGCAGCACTTGGCGCAGCAGCAGCGCGACGCCCTGCTGGACAAGCCGAAACGGTCGAGGAAGTCGAAGAACAAAGTGCAGGGAAGCATTTACCAAGCCACGCCAACAGCTGCGCCCAATGCCAACCCTAAATTAAGACGAAATCAATCTGTGATATACTCCAGTAGTGGCAGCAAAACCGACCCCACCAACGCACTCCAACAATCAATGCAAAACCTGCGCCTCACCTCGAATAACTACCCGCAGTTGCCGCCCCAGCAGCCACCCAGCAACCACCATGACAGGCCGGAGCGTCATCACTATTCGCAGCAGCAGCAGAATCAGAATCACTCGAACGTGAGCATAATGGATCAGCTCAATCGCGGCGTGCAAGTGGAGAATCTGTCCCTCCCGCCGGGAATAACCCTGACGAAGGTCGATCCCAGCAAGAGCGAACAGCTCCGCGCCAAATCGGAGTCCATCAAGAAGCTCTCGAAGCCACTGCCGCACGCCGCCGCACCCACTTCCAATATGCCACAGCCTACGATCATCACATCCGGGTTCTACCCGCACATGTCGACCTACGGCGCGCCCGATCACAACGGCGTCATCATGGTTGAGGCGATGGGCGGCGCCTCCAAGCAGATAAACAAGCAGCAAACCTTCAGCAACGAGGGCAAAGTGTCGAAGAACAGGAAGCGCAGGAACAAGAAGAAGTCGGACAACTTCAAGGCGTCCGCCGCGGCGCCAGTGAACCGGAACCCCGGCGGCGCTGGGGAGACGCAAACCTCACCGAAAATGGTGACGCTGCGCAACCCGATGTTCGGCAACATGATGCCACAGAGCACCCCCTCGGTGATGCCCATGCCCAGTCGCATGCCAATTGCGCCGCTTCCAATGGATCAGCCGGCGTCCATCATCAAGAACGAGAACGGAATGTTCACCATTCGCAACCCAGCGTTGCAGGCGGCCGTCGCCAACGGTCTCCCGGTGACTAGCTACCGTCAGTTCACCGGCAACTACTACACACCACCGCAAGAGAACCTCGGCAGTGGAAGTGCCGGCGCGAGCTTGGGCACCAGCAGCAGCAGCTTGGGCGCCTCGACCGGTCTCGGTGGCGGTAATTCGTTCTCATACTTCTCCAACAACACTACCAGCACCCACGTGCCCAATAGTCAGACAATTGCACTGGATCCGTTCAACTCGAGCAACGGCTACGCATGCGACATCAACGACGGGTCGCTGAGGCCAAACAACACTGGCAAGTGCATATCAGCCATCGGCAGTGAGGTGAAGACGGCACAGCAGCTCAAGCAGCGGTCGAAGGAGTCCCAGTGGCAGAACTTCTCGACCCTTGGCGACAGCGCACCAAGTCAGGATAATGGTTTGTACACCAACGCTTATTTGTTCTCTTTGTTAACCTCTCTTTCCCTGCAACAGCGTGCAACTTTCTGGGTTCCTCGCTGCAGTCGAACTACTACAACGGCTACGACGTGTTCTCGTCAAGTTCGGGCGGTAGTCAGCAGCTCTCCAGCAGCGGCAGCCTCTTCGAGAACAGTGATTGTCCGTTGCATCACAACTGCGAGGACTCGCCGCCACCAACGATAACCGGATTCAATCACTACCTGGATGGCATTCCCAACACTGGCATCATTCGCTACGACGATGCGTCCTTCCTTAAAACCCTAATGCCGGGACAAAACCTTAACAATGAAGTGAGTATGCGGCTGTGATTGGCTGCGCGCCCCCGGCACTCATGCTCTCCGTTTTCCATCGCAGGTTTCCATTCACAATGTAAACGATTCCAATTTCGCTCGGAACGCAACATCACCGGTTGCCCATCGGGTCGAGATCACCCCAGTCTATGGCAATCGGCCAGCGGCAACGAGTCTCTTCAACAACTGCTCGAACCCCACGCAATACTCACCGACGAAGGGCTTTCAGCAGCACACCCACCTGGGTGGTGTTGACTTTTCAGGTGAGCATGCTAGTTTCACCGCAGTGAGCTGAGCTGATCTCTAAATGGAGTCTCTGTCTCTCTCCCTCTCTCTCTCTCTGCTCTTTCTCTCTTTCTCTTCCCTTCCCACCTCCCCACCACACACACACACACTCTCTCTCTCTCAATAGAAAATTTATTCACTCCAAACACCTTGCTTAATCTAAACGACTTGGATTCAGGTGAACGCGACGTGGAGGCCTTCAAGCGATTCAGCTACGACTTCGAGCCACCGAAGGAGAAACAAAAGGTGAACATCAACATCAACGACTTGTTCATGAAGAGCAATCGCAGTGGAAATAGTTCTCGATCGTCGCCATTCATGGATGACTCAACATTGGGCTTGGAGGGCTTCGTGCAGAATCTCTCCGCCCTCAAGCTGACTGACGAGCAGTGCTCGACAGTGAATGGTAACATCAATGCAGGCACCAGTCCGAATGGTTGGTGGTAAACTTCACCACCCCCTCGGCACACACAAGCACACGTCTACGTGCACGTGTGCACATTTGCTAAGTAGTTCATTTCCAATTCGGCTAAAACAGAAAACAGAAACAAGCGCGACACCACCATCCAAGGTCCGTTGTTCTGCTGCAAGTTCAGTGGGCTTGCGCAGACCAACGGATGGGTGGCGTGTGGCGGTGGACAGATGATTTCAAACTATTTCCGCAACGGCCTACTTCGTGAGATAAAAAAAAGTATTCAAGAGAAAATAGAAAAAAAACGTGTGCGATTTTTTCTTTTCTACACAAAAATTAAACAAATACAAGAAAACGAAACAAAAATGCATAAAAATAAAGAAGCAACAAGGAAGCGATACAACAAAACAATGTTTCTTTTTGCAAATATTAATAAATGTGATGTAAAGTTTTAAGAGCAATCCCAAGAGTTTTGTTTGTTGTCTTTTATTTTCACTTTTTAGCATTTCATGCGGAGAACCGTGGGATCTTCTTCTGTGTGTGAAGTGGGAGGAATGCAGGTGTTGATTATCGCCTCAATTTGGAGAAAGGCGACAGGACAAGGACTGTTCAGTCCTTATATTGATGATTGAACGCAAGTCATTGGCACAAACAACTTCCTGGCTGCTACTGTAGTGAGTATTCCATCAGACTGTATTTAGACGAAGTCCGAACAGGAGGGACGACAAACAAGGTGCAAACACAGTGATCAATGAATCCTAAAAACCAATTTGCTTGTAATTCTTTTCCAAGCTAGTGGTTTGATGTTCTTAAACTGTTTGGTACGCAGCAAGGTACATGCAATCCGTATTGGATGTGTACAGGTCCCGTCGATGTCGTCGTATGTACTCAACGCCTCGGAATCTGTTCACACAAGTCAGAAAACATGGAAATCGGTGTGCACAGGTCCTAGGTAGGCCTAATAGCGCCGCTGTGGCAGTCGGAAGATGAGCCAGAAAATCGACCAAAATGCCTTACTAACCACTGTCAGATTTTGGGGGTGAAAATGTCGATGTCGTCGGATGTACTCCAACGTCTCGGAATCTGTTCACACACGTCAGAAAACATGGAAATCGGTATGCACAGGTCCTAGGTAGGCCCAATAGCGCCGCTGTGGCAGTCGGAAGATGAGCCAGAAAATCGACAAAAATGCCTTACTAACCACTGTCAGATTTTGGGGGTGAAAATTTCGATGTCGTCGGATGTACTCCAACGTCTCGGAATCTGTTCACACACGTCAGGAAACATGGAAATCGGTGTGCACAGGTCCTAGGTAGGCCCAATAGTGCCGCTGTGGCAGTCGGAAGAGGAGCCAGAAAACGACAAAAATGCCTTACTAACCACTGTCAGATTTTGGGGGTGAAAATTTCGATGTCGTCGGATGTACTCCAACGTCTCGGAATCTGTTCACACACGTCATTAAACATGGAAATCGGTGTGCACAGGTCCTAGGTAGGCCCAATAGCGCCGCTGTGGCAGTCGGAAGATGAGCCAGAAAATCGACAAAAATGCCTTACTAACCACTGTCAGATTTTGGGGGTGAAAATTTCGATGTCGTCGGATGTACTCCAACGTCTCGGAATCTGTTCACACACGTCAGGAAACATGGAAATCGGTGTGCACAGGTCCTAGGTAGGCCCAATAGTGCCGCTGTGGCAGTCGGAAGATGAGCCAGGAAACGACAAAAATGCCTTACTAACCACTGTCAGATTTTGGGGGTGAAAATTTCGATGTCGTCGGATGTACTCCAACGTCTCGGAATCTGTTCACACACGTCAGAAAACATGGAAATCGGTATGCACAGGTCCTAGGTAGGCCCAATAGCGCCGCTGTGGCAGTCAGAAGATGAGCCAGAAAATCGACAAAAATGCCTTACTAACCACTGTCAGATTTTGGGGGTGAAAATGTCGATGTCGTCGGATGTACTCCAACGTCTCGGAATCTGTTCACACACGTCAGAAAACATGGAAATCGGTATGCACAGGTCCTAGGTAGGCCCAATAGCGCCGCTGTGGCAGTCGGAAGATGAGCCAGAAAATCGACAAAAATGCCTTACTAGCCACTGTCAGATTTTGGGGGTGAAAATGTCGATGTCGTCGGATGTACTCCAACGTCTCGGAATCTGTTCACACACGTCAGAAAAGATGGAAATCGGTATGCACAGGTCCTAGGTAGGCCCAATAGCGCCGCTGTGGCAGTCGGAAGATGAGCCAGAAAATCGACAAAAATGCCTTACTAACCACTGTCAGATTTTGGGGGTGAAAATGTCGATGTCGTCGGATGTACTCCAACGTCTCGGAATCTGTTCACACACGTCAGAAAAGATGGAAATCGGTGTGCACAGGTCCTAGGTAGGTCCAATAGCGCCGCTGTGGCAGTCGGAAGATGAGCCAGAAAATAGACAAAAATGCCTTACTAACCACTGTCAGATTTTGGGGGTGAAAATGTCGATGTCGTCGGATGTACTCCAACGTCTCGGAATCTGTTCACACACGTCAGAAAACATGGAAATCGGTATGCACAGGTCCTAGGTAGGCCCAATAGCGCCGCTGTGGCAGTCGGAAGATGAGCCAGAAAATCGACAAAAATGCCTTACTAACCACTGTCAGATTTTGGGGGTGAAAATGTCGATGTCGTCGGATGTACTCCAACGTCTCGGAATCTGTTCACACACGTCAGAAAACATGGAAATCGGTATGCACAGGTCCTAGGTAGGCCCAATAGCGCCGCTGTGGCAGTCGGAAGATGAGCCAGAAAATCGACAAAAATGCCTTACTAACCACTGTCAGATTTTGGGGGTGAAAATGTCGATGTCGTCGGATGTACTCCAACGTCTCGGAATCTGTTCACACACGTCAGAAAACATGGAAATCGGTATGCACAGGTCCTAGGTAGGCCCAATAGCGCCGCTGTGGCAGTCGGAAGATGAGCCAGAAAATCGACAAAAATGCCTTACTAGCCACTGTCAGATTTTGGGGGTGAAAATGTCGATGTCGTCGGATGTACTCCAACGTCTCGGAATCTGTTCACACACGTCAGAAAACATGGAAATCGGTATGCACAGGTCCTAGGTAGGCCCAATAGCGCCGCTGTGGCAGTCGGAAGATTAGCCAGAAAATCGACAAAAATGCCTTACTAACCACTGTCAGATTTTGGGGGTGAAAATTTCGATGTCGTCGGATGTTCTCAAACGTCTCGGAATCGGTTACCACACGTCAGAAAACATGGAAAACGGTGTGCACAGGTCCTAGGTAGGCCCAATAGCGCCGCTGTGGCAGTCAGAAGATGAGCCAGAAAATCGACAAAAATGCCTTACTAACCACTGTCAGATTTTGGGGGTGAAAATGTCGATGTCGTCGGATGTACTCCAACGTCTCGGAATCTGTTCACACACGTCAGAAAACATGGAAATCGGTATGCACAGGTCCTAGGTAGGCCCAATAGCGCCGCTGTGGCAGTCGGAAGATGAGCCAGAAAATCGACAAAAATGCCTTACTAACCACTGTCAGACTTTGGGGGTGAAAATGTCGATGTCGTCGGATGTACTCCAACGTCTCGGAATCTGTTCACACACGTCAGAAAAGATGGAAATCGGTGTGCACAGGTCCTAGGTAGGTCCAATAGCGCCGCTGTGGCAGTCGGAAGATGAGCCAGAAAATAGACAAAAATGCCTTACTAACCACTGTCAGATTTTGGGGGTGAAAATGTCGATGTCGTCGGATGTACTCCAACGTCTCGGAATCTGTTCACACACGTCAGAAAACATGGAAATCGGTATGCACAGGTCCTAGGTAGGCCCAATAGCGCCGCTGTGGCAGTCGGAAGATGAGCCAGAAAATCGACAAAAATGCCTTACTAACCACTGTCAGATTTTGGGGGTGAAAATTTCGATGTCGTCGGATGTTCTCAAACGTCTCGGAATCGGTTACCACACGTCAGAAAACATGGAAAATGGTGTGCACAGGTCCTAGGTAGGCCCAATAGCGCCGCTGTGGCAGTCAGAAGATGAGCCAGAAAATCGACAAAAATGCCTTACTAACCATTGTCAGATTTTGGGGGTGAAAATGTCGATGTCGTCGGATGTACTCCAACGTCTCGGAATCTGTTCACACACGTCAGAAAAGATGGAAATCGGTGTGCACAGGTCCTAGGTAGGTCCAATAGCGCTGCTGTGGCAGTCGGAAGATGAGCCAGAAAATAGACAAAAATGCCTTACTAACCACTGTCAGATTTTGGGGGTGAAAATGTCGATGTCGTCGGATGTACTCCAACGTCTCGGAATCTGTTCACACACGTCAGAAAACATGGAAATCGGTATGCACAGGTCCTAGGTAGGCCCAATAGCGCCGCTGTGGCAGTCGGAAGATGAGCCAGAAAATCGACAAAAATGCCTTACTAACCACTGTCAGATTTTGGGGGTGAAAATTTCGATGTCGTCGGATGTTCTCAAACGTCTCGGAATCGGTTACCACACGTCAGAAAACATGGAAATCGGTATGCACAGGTCCTAGGTAGGCCCAATAGCGCCGCTGTGGCAGTCGGAAGATGAGCCAGAAAATCGACAAAAATGCCTTACTAACCACTGTCAGATTTTGGGGGTGAAAATTTCGATGTCGTCGGATGTTCTCAAACGTCTCGGAATCGGTTACCACACGTCAGAAAACATGGAAAACGGTGTGCACAGGTCCTAGGTAGGCCCAATAGCGCCGCTGTGGCAGTCAGAAGATGAGCCAGAAAATCGACAAAAATGCCTTACTAACCACTGTCAGATTTTGGGGGTGAAAATGTCGATGTCGTCGGATGTACTCCAACGTCTCGGAATCTGTTCACACACGTCAGAAAACATGGAAATCGGTATGCACAGGTCCTAGGTAGGCCCAATAGCGCCGCTGTGGCAGTCGGAAGATGAGCCAGAAAATCGACAAAAATGCCTTACTAACCACTGTCAGATTTTGGGGGTGAAAATGTCGATGTCGTCGGATGTACTCCAACGTCTCGGAATCTGTTCACACACGTCAGAAAACATGGAAATCGGTATGCACAGGTCCTAGGTAGGCCCAATAGCGCCGCTGTGGCAGTCGGAAGATGAGCCAGAAAATCGACAAAAATGCCTTACTAACCACTGTCAGACTTTGGGGGTGAAAATGTCGATGTCGTCGGATGTACTCCAACGTCTCGGAATCTGTTCACACACGTCAGAAAACATGGAAATCGGTATGCACAGGTCCTAGGTAGGCCCAATAGCGCCGCTGTGGCAGTCGGAAGATGAGCCAGAAAATCGACAAAAATGCCTTACTAGCCACTGTCAGATTTTGGGGGTGAAAATGTCGATGTCGTCGGATGTACTCCAACGTCTCGGAATCTGTTCACACACGTCAGAAAAGATGGAAATCGGTGTGCACAGGTCCTAGGTAGGTCCAATAGCGCCGCTGTGGCAGTCGGAAGATGAGCCAGAAAATAGACAAAAATGCCTTACTAACCACTGTCAGATTTTGGGGGTGAAAATGTCGATGTGGTCGGATGTACTCCAACGTCTCGGAATCTGTTCACACACGTCAGAAAACATGGAAATCGGTATGCACAGGTCCTAGGTAGGCCCAATAGCGCCGCTGTGGCAGTCGGAAGATGAGCCAGAAAATCGACAAAAATGCCTTACTAACCACTGTCAGATTTTGGGGGTGAAAATGTCGATGTCGTCGGATGTACTCCAACGTCTCGGAATCTGTTCACACACGTCAGAAAAGATGGAAATCGGTGTGCACAGGTCCTAGGTAGGTCCAATAGCGCCGCTGTGGCAGTCGGAAGATGAGCCAGAAAATAGACAAAAATGCCTTACTAACCACTGTCAGATTTTGGGGGTGAAAATGTCGATGTCGTCGGATGTACTCCAACGTCTCGGAATCTGTTCACACACGTCAGAAAACATGGAAATCGGTATGCACAGGTCCTAGGTAGGTCCAATAGCGCCGCTGTGGCAGTCGGAAGATGAGCCAGAAAATAGACAAAAATGCCTTACTAACCACTGTCAGATTTTGGGGGTGAAAATGTCGATGTCGTCGGATGTACTCCAACGTCTCGGAATCTGTTCACACACGTCAGAAAACATGGAAATCGGTATGCACAGGTCCTAGGTAGGCCCAATAGCGCCGCTGTGGCAGTCGGAAGATGAGCCAGAAAATCGACAAAAATGCCTTACTAACCACTGTCAGATTTTGGGGGTGAAAATTTCGATGTCGTCGGATGTTCTCAAACGTCTCGGAATCGGTTACCACACGTCAGAAAACATGGAAAACGGTGTGCACAGGTCCTAGGTAGGCCCAATAGCGCCGCTGTGGCAGTCAGAAGATGAGCCAGAAAATCGACAAAAATGCCTTACTAACCACTGTCAGATTTTGGGGGTGAAAATGTCGATGTCGTCGGATGTACTCCAACGTCTCGGAATCTGTTCACACACGTCAGAAAAGATGGAAATCGGTGTGCACAGGTCCTAGGTAGGCCCAATAGCGCCGCTGTGGCAGTCGGAAGATGAGCCAGAAAATAGACAAAAATGCCTTACTAACCACTGTCAGATTTTGGGGGTGAAAATGTCGATGTCGTCGGATGTACTCCAACGTCTCGGAATCTGTTCACACACGTCAGAAAACATGGAAATCGGTATGCACAGGTCCTAGGTAGGCCCAATAGCGCCGCTGTGGCAGTCGGAAGATGAGCCAGAAAATCGACAAAAATGCCTTACTAACCACTGTCAGATTTTGGGGGTGAAAATTTCGATGTCGTCGGATGTTCTCAAACGTCTCGGAATCGGTTACCACACGTCAGAAAACATGGAAAACGGTGTGCACAGGTCCTAGGTAGGCCCAATAGCGCCGCTGTGGCAGTCAGAAGATGAGCCAGAAAATCGACAAAAATGCCTTACTAACCACTGTCAGATTTTGGGGGTGAAAATGTCGATGTCGTCGGATGTACTCCAACGTCTCGGAATCTGTTCACACACGTCAGAAAACATGGAAATCGGTATGCACAGGTCCTAGGTAGGCCGAATAGCGCCGCTGTGGCAGTCGGAAGATGAGCCAGAAAATCGACAAAAATGCCTTACTAACCACTGTCAGATTTTGGGGGTGAAAATGTCGATGTCGTCGGATGTACTCCAACGTCTCGGAATCTGTTCACACACGTCAGAAAACATGGAAATCGGTATGCACAGGTCCTAGGTAGGCCCAATAGCGCCGCTGTGGCAGTCGGAAGATGAGCCAGAAAATCGACAAAAATGCCTTACTAACCACTGTCAGATTTTGGGGGTGAAAATGTCGATGTCGTCGGATGTACTCCAACGTCTCGGAATCTGTTCACACACGTCAGAAAACATGGAAATCGGTATGCACAGGTCCTAGGTAGGCCCAATAGCGCCGCTGTGGCAGTCGGAAGATGAGCCAGAAAATCGACAAAAATGCCTTACTAGCCACTGTCAGATTTTGGGGGTGAAAATGTCGATGTCGTCGGATGTACTCCAACGTCTCGGAATCTGTTCACACACGTCAGAAAACATGGAAATCGGTATGCACAGGTTCTAGGTAGGCCCAATAGCGCCGCTGTGGCAGTCGGAAGATGAGCCAGAAAATCGACAAAAATGCCTTACTAACCACTGTCAGATTTTGGGGGTGAAAATGTCGATGTCGTCGGATGTACTCCAACGTCTCGGAATCTGTTCACACACGTCAGAAAAGATGGAAATCGGTGTGCACAGGTCCTAGGTAGGTCCAATAGCGCCGCTGTGGCAGTCGGAAGATGAGCCAGAAAATAGACAAAAATGCCTTACTAACCACTGTCAGATTTTGGGGGTGAAAATTTCGATGTCGTCGGATGCGTGCCAACGTCTCGGAATCGGTTCACACACGTCATTAAACATGGAAATCGGTGTGCACAGGTCCTACGTAGGCCCAATAGCGCCGCTGTGGCAGTCAGAAGATGAGCCAGAAAATCGACAAAAATGCCTTACTAACCACTGTCAAATTTTTGGGGTGAAAATGTCGATGTCGTCGGATGTACTCCAACGTCTCGGAATCGGTTCACACACGTCAGAAAACATGGAAATACATGTGCACAGGTCCTAGGTAGGCCCAATAGCTCCGCTGTGCCAGTCGGAAGATGAGCCAGAAAATCGATAAAAATGCCTTACCACTGTCAGATTTTGGGGGTGAAAATTTCGATGTCGTCGGATGTACTCCAACGTCTCGGAATCTGTTCACACACGTCGGAAAACATGGAAACCGCTGTGTATTGCTTAGGTAGAAATAACCAAGCAGGAGTGTCACCACATCCGCTTCTTTCCTTTCAATTTCACCAAGCTCTAAGCTAAATAAAAAGGAAAATTCAAAATGCACATTGTGGTAATTCCTGTGAAAACCCACTCATCAGGAACACGCTGATTTGGTCATGTGTCTTTCTGTGGAATTTATTTCAAACAAATCAGAGCATAAAATGCGTAAAAATGTGCAAAAATGAAAAAAAGGAATATTCGATTTTAAGTAGCGTTGTTGAAGCTTCCGGTCATCAAGTGCTCGTCGTAGAACTTTGCATATTTCACTCCCGGCCTGGACTCCCGCGGCGTTGTTGCCTGAAATACAATCGAACATGAATATTTTCTAAACACAGCATGTGCTCATCCTTGCCATGATATCAAGTCCTTGCAAGCTGTTGCTGAGGAGATTTCGTTTCCTTCGCTTGTAGAAGATCGCTGTGCCAATTACGATCAGAATTGAGAGTAGGGCGAGGAATGGCAACGTGTAGCTAAGTGTTGAAGCTGGGAAAGGGATGCGTTAGTCCACGGCCAGACTCAGCGCAGGAGAGGAACCTTACCAGTCGCAGCCGTCTGCGCCTCTTTGTGATTGCTGTCCTTGGCCTTTGCACTGGACAGCGGGATGGTCGTCGTGATGATTGTGGGTTGAGTTGACTTTACCACCGCTGGCGGCTGTTGTGGAGCAGCTGCAGTGGTCTTCGGGGCTGTTCCGATATCGATGCTTTGAGTTTTATTCGTGCTGCTGACAATGTTCTTGCTCGGCATTGGCAACACGATAGTCGGAGGCTTTTTGCTGACCGAGCCAACAGTCGGCGGAGTGACTGCGGGCGCCATTGAAATGGATCTCCGGCTTCCAGTCCTGCAAAGACACGATAATGAGAGCGGAAAATGTGTGGCCCCAGTCAACTCACTTGAAATAACCAAAGTTCTTGCAATCGCACACAACGTGTGTCCTTGTGACCAGCTTGGTTATGCACAGATTGGGAGACCATTGCTCCCCAAGTCGCATCAAGCACTGCGGAGATAGGTTAAAGGAAGTTCTCTAGCATAGGCTGCGACTAGGTACATACAATGTCGTGAGTGTCGTCTGACTTTGGCATCATGAATTGCACAACGAAGCCCTTGCCAACGGCACCGTCCACTTCCTTCAGCGCGGACGATGTGTCAATGTCGATGATCTGAAGTCTGTAGATCACTCTGGCCTCGCCGTCAAAGTAGTCCTCGGGGAACTGAATGAAAGCGGCACAATAGAACTTCACCCTTGACTTCAAGGCCGACAGTGTAATCCGGAAGTTGCCCAGCGGTCTGGTGAAGTAATCGAAGATCGTGAAGTTCTTCTCCACCAGCAGATTACCGGTCATCTTCTCAATGTCGATCGCAGCAACTGATGTGACTGCAATGGGGACACCCTGCACGAGTACGGTGGGACGATGAATTTCATTTTCTACTTACAAATGTTCTCCTTCGTGATCAGGTCACTGGCGCACATGTTCGCCGCCAACAGGGGTATCTTCTGGACGACTTTCAGCTTCTCCTCCTTCATGCTGCTGTTCTTGTACGACTCCAGCAGGGTGGCGATGATGTTCAGTTTCATTTTGACGTAGTCCTCATCGACGATTGACCTTCCTTCGAGCGCTGACATCACGGCATCTGTGTCTGCTTCCGTGTCGCGTTTCCTTCGGCGAAAGTCTTCGACGGTCATGGGAGACGCTTCGTCGCTTTCCTCAGCGGTTAGGTCGAGCAGATCGAGCAGCTTCACTAGGACAGCTGGGTCTTTAACTTCAAGCACTTCTAGGTTGGTTTTCGTAAGGCGGATGAAGGAGACGATGTCCTCCTTGGAAATGTAGTATTTCTCCGTCGGACTCTCGTACTGCTTGTCGATTTCCTTCACAAGCAGATTGGTAGCGAAGTTCTTGAAGTCATTGAAAGCTTCTCCGGTTAATGGGGAGTTCTGAGAAATTGATAAGAGATGTTCGTCAATGCAGTCATTTACTAACTTCATTGTCTGTAAATCGCTCTAGGAGTTACTAATGTTATAGTAGAGATAATCTAAATATAACGATCGCTAAAAAAATTCGTGGCGCCTGATGAGTTGGCGTAGCCTTCTTGGAGTGCTCTATATCCTTCAAGTGGCAAGCTACAGATTTTCATGCGGAAATTCTTGCTGGAGTGGGGGCCTTGTCGTCGAATACACTAATAGGGCAGAAAGTAGCTATTTTCGTTCCCAATCAAGATGCCAGCTATCGCCTTGCCCTTCCATACCGTCAAAACTAGACATAAAAGGTCTGCAATAAGCTAAACTTATTACTTAGGCTTAAGGCAACCCAATATTTTAGATTTAACAGAGCGACAAGCTTCTACAGTAAACAGAGGCATACTGATGACTGTGTAACCACGTTCGCGCTCACTTTTAAATACGTGGAGTTGCTAACTGAAATCTAAATCGAATGGCGTAAAGGCTTATTCCATTCGATTTAGACAATGCCCGAGCAGTGCGTTTTTTGAAGATAATTCTTCGAAGAAATAAAGCACTCACCGTGACTGTTACATTTTTCATCAGGCGTCTTGGACGTCTGAACTCACCAGAAGTGGCAATATAGTCGCATACCACTCCAGCCTTCGAGCCCATCACCTAGGGCACATCCACATCCGCGACTACGTGCAACTGCTTTGCTATTCCTTCCCGGCTACCGTTTAGCTCGCAGCTCAAACAAAATTAGATACCTTGTCTCACCACGGCTCTAGGAGCTACTACTTCGCAACTATCCCCCGTTATTTCCCTCGAATCAATGTGTTAACGCCTTTGTATCACTTTGTTATTATTCCCCAAATTGATCTGCACATAATTGGCTATTTTAGGCACCCTGCTATTTCGTGGCACCTCTCGAAGCTCTCAAAGCAAACCGCACGGTCGCCGCCGCCGCCTCACCGATCCGCCATCCAATTACGTTCATCGACATCAGAAACGAAAACACCTCGGCCGACACAGCAGACCCACCAGATCCACCAGCCCCACAGCATCCAGAGCACCAGTCTGTCTCTCCGTTCGGCTTAGTGTTTCCTGATCTTTCGCTGTCTGCAGTCCGCATCTCGGCCAGGTACACAGCCACACCGATGGGCCGCCGCCGTGCAGAGCGTGTGTTAGAGATGGGAACGACTGCTCGGTCGCGTATCATCCCCAACAGTGGCCTGGCCTCCAATCATTAATTCCGGAGGTGATCGATGTTTGCTGAAGTGGAAACAGAGAGTTTCGGAAAATTTGTCGGTCTCTGCGGTCGCTCTGCGGCAGGCAGCGGTGCGAGATCGTTTCTCGGTACAAGTGATTTTCTCACCTCTTCGACCAGTCCTCCTTGACGACATGGAATAAATGTTAGCGTAGGCTATGAGGTAAGTTAAAATATAGACGTCGTCAAGTAGACGAAGGGTCACCTTAGTAAGGAAAATAATGGTAAGCAAGCGGGCAACGTTAAGCATAGACGTTTTAAAATTTTTAATTTGGAAACTTGTTCCTTGCGTGGCGATTGATTCTGGTTTAGTCCTCTCCCCAAACATCAAACATCACCATATAGCACGGTTTCTATCTAGCTGCCTACAGTTACAAATTCAAAATTGCTTGAGGAATTCAAAATGAATGACATCCTTCTCCACCTTTATGTGCCACGGTAGACATGGTCGTCCTCTGTTGTGTTGCCACAGTATGAGAATGAGAGTCTAAAGCAAGTTGTTTACGTGCTTCGCTCTACATGGCCAATCCTGAAGACTTTGGCGGGAATATCAAAACGAGGAATGGCGGAATATTTAGGCGTCAAAATACGCAACCGTTTGTGGTATAGATATCGACGAAGAAAGTATCGATTCACTCCTTCGGCATTTCCCCACTCTGAGACAGTGTGAAAATTAGGTCAATTGAGCGCTTTCTGAGCTTGAAGTCACAAAGAGAAGCCCATCAGAAGTCCAGGCAAGCACACAAAACGGCAGGAAAGGTAAGCGATGTTAAGGATTGTCGATAGCTGGTGAAGTCGAGAAACCTCCTTTCGCTTACATTAGGTGAATTATAATTATATTTTGCTCATCAGAGATGAATAGCGCGAGCATGTGCCTAACTAGGTCATCTTCAGCTGTCCTAAAGATTTCAGTGGACAGCCCGTCCGTATCAGTAGCTTTGGGAGACTTCAGTCTTTACCTCGTAAAGATACTTGCTTGTCACGTCTGTAGCCCTTGGATGGTCTGTACCTGAGTTAGTTGACTTTCATCGTTTACAGTCCTGTGCACGCCTCAAATCATCAAGGCAAAGCTGTCTTCCGTATGCGATGACTTTGTCTATATGAGAGATCTGCCTGAATATGTACTTTCGTTTGCCCTGGTTAGATGGGTACATTACTTCAGTGTGCTCTATTCATGTCAGCCATTTAGTATAGACTATAGAGTACACCAAAAAATAGTAAATCCATTTAAGAAACAAACTCTGTACAACATTCGTACATTATTTGATTTTTCTCAGCTTGAAAGTGCTCATCGTACTCGTGAAACGAGTACAAAACCCTTCAAAATACACTGAGTACACTGAATACACCCAATCGAAATAAAGTCTAACTCAAGCTAAATGCTTCTTCTTTTCCTGCCCCTACAGTCCAGGGTGGACCTGGGCCTCAGTCTAGAAGCCCCTAAAGCTGGCATGACCTTTTCAGGACCTTAGAACGCAGAACTTCTCTCTTCTCTTAAATGACTTCTATGAAGACTCTAAGTAATCCACTCCAAAACTTCACTTTAAATAACGCCAACTCGAAACATTGCAGAAATGTTCCATTCGAAAGGGACAGCGATCGATGCAGCTGTCCAAAAGTCTTGAAGCACAACTTGAAGTAGAGCCTGAGCAACATGCGTTAACTTATATACCCCAAGTGAAGCTTCCACTTTCATATAATAGGCTTTCGCAAGAAAAGTATGAACAAGTTTTCAAGACATTTATTGCAAATCTCCATAACACCGGAGATTCGGCCTTTCTCCCCCTTTCGAACCAAGAGGTCGCCTTGTCAATATCACTGGATTGAGATCTGCAGAATTTCGAATGCACTGGTCTTGTGTGGGCACAAAACGGAAGTGCAGTCTCCTGAGGACTTGAAATGAAAATCATATTAAAGTGAAGACACCTCGCTTCTGACAATACAACTAATAATAGCAATGTAGAGACCACAAAGTGTGGAGCATCTTGATTAAGGGGTGCCAACCTGACTCGCGATACGGTGTACTGGCAACAAAAGGTTGTACGAGGTAGTGTCGCTTAGATAGCACAACCTTCACCTTTCCTGAATCACCTTATGCCAATACGGAGACTAACACGTCTGACCCACACTTGTATATTTACCTTATAAGTGAGTCCAGCAAATAAAATCAGATTTTGTCCCTCGCGAAAATCGGTTCTCTGGAAGTTTTCCCAGATCCTGCTCTCCAGAGACTCGATCTCCTGCTGCGTGTACTGTGCCGGCTCTACCCTGACCATTGGTCCAGCATTAAGGTTACAAGCGCCACGAATGTCGCAGATGCGACTCATAACTTGGACGGGGGACCCTAAAAAGAAGCACTCGCACATTTCTCATCCTCCATAACCAACAGAAGTCCTCACCTGAATAAGGCAACTGCGTGTCGATGGACTTGAATTCGTAGAACTTGCCCAGACTTATGTTGTAGCCGTTCACTCGCAGCAGGAACTCGAAGCTCAAGGGCGTGTCCAGCAGGATGTCCTTTGCGCTCTCCGTCGATATCTCGAACACTGTCTGCAGAGCTGTGCCATTCGCTGGCTTGACCTAAACAAACAACTTCTTGTTACGGGGTTCTCCCCAGTGATCGGCTGCCTTACGTGGATATCTCCGCCCATCGGTGGGGAGTTAGTGTAAACGACGAACTCGAAGGAGCCCACCACCTGCCGCTTGATGCTCTCCGGATCGGTCGACACGTATGGACCCGGACACACTGTGTCCAGGCGGAACTTGTAGTTGGCATCCCCCTGCAGGCCTTTCCACTTCCCGGAGGCAGCAGGAATTTTCAAGACGATCTCCTTGTTCACCGTTGAGTTCCCGAAGTCGGCGATCTCCGAGAGGTATTCCTTCTCCAGATCCCTCACCTCCAGGGTGCCGAAGCCGTCGCCCTGAAACGAAACACCGGATGTTTGAAATTTGAGCGCAAACATTGAGTGGTTTGCGAACAATTTCGTCGGGCGGGATGTACATGAACCCCTCCTCTTGAGCAGTCGACCAGCCAGCCTTGCAATTCGGAATCAAGTCCACGATGAGAACACTGAAATGGAGCGGCTGTCCTGCGGCTGGCACGAGATTCGGGATGTTCGAGAACTCGTAGCTGAGGTACACGGTTGGGTCGATGATCACGTCGGCTTTGGTGGACCTTGTTATTTCGCCGAGTCTGACGGTAGCCGCAACATCGTAGCTGAAAAATTGAGGAGAAATTAGTTCTTGTTCGACTCTGGAGACATGTGTTGAAGTACCTTCCAGGCTTCGAGAAGAAAAATTCGAACCGCGTTGAGTTGGTGCTCACGTCAGGGGCGCATTTTTCACCGTCACTCGCTGTGCACGTCCAGAGTATCTGAAGGAGAGAATGATTAAAAGTAGGGGCGGACATGTTTGCGCTAAGGACTTGCATCTGGGGGATCACAATTGTTGTCGAAATCCTGAATGAGAACCTCAAAGATCGCCGGTTTGTTGGGACCAATTTTGACAGACGTCGGAATGATGTACGCATGGAATCCCCTTTTCATCACTTGAACGGATATGAAGTCCTGAAAGAAGCGTGTTAGATATGGAGTTCAATTTGACAATTAATCAAAGAGAGGCACCAGTAATTTTGAGAGAAACGATTCGTGGTTATCGTTTTTAGAAACACGGCTCACTGTAAGCGGCTTTTGGAGTCAGAATCCCGAAACGAGTTATGAACTGCGAGGTAGATCAACAACTGATGTTAGTGAGTTTTCAGCCACTCACACATTCGTGGACCGCTGTATATATAGAAAAGGTCACGTTGTGACAAAACATTTTACTTTGAAGTCGAACAATGTCCCGGCAAAAATCTGTCAGCTGGTATGTTATTTTTTTGGCTCCCACGAGTTCCATTCGCCAAAGACCCGACGGTGGTGATCCAATACCTTAAGTGGGTTTTCAAGTACCAATTGAAATCGTGCTTATAGACAGTTCCTCCACTCTGGCCAAGGACCACACTTCTTGGTGCTCATTGAGTGTCGGCACCTGGTTGAATCGATGCCGATTTAAATCACACCAAGACATGTTGTTAAAAGCTTCATTTCTTCCTGCTATTAACTTTCGGCTTGGACCACAGCCACCACGACTTGCGTTTCAGTGACTCATGTTGGTTCGTATGTCCAGAACAATGCGTCGGGATTAGTAATTGATTGCTTACTACTAGATAATTACCATAAAACCCAGGACTAGTTCATTCAATTAGTCACATTTTATGATGAGATCGGGCGTAGTTAGCGATGAAGCATTTGTCTAAGAGCTTTTGAGAGATTCAAATATGTGATCATTAGAGTAGGGATGTTTTCTTAGCCTCTGGCTTCAGTTTACGACGGCAGTGTAACCCCAGTATGTCATTAATTTAATCACATGCTTCTATATTCAAAAGACACCGATGCAATTGATTTATCCCGATGATATCGATCTAAACATATCGATTTTGTATGTGGCTTAACAACCTATTTTTCGTGTCAAATGTTATTGACACTTGAAATGGCCCAATGTTTTTTTTTTGATCATACACCTTGTCCAAAGCTCATTAAAGTTTTCCAATCGAAAGCCATATCCTCTACGAAAGCGTTTACTACATAAATGGGACACATCTCACATGCAGCAATGAGTTCAATTTTAAATCTATTGCCTATCATACTTTTCTGAAGCTAAAAGAAACAAATAGGGTCTTGCTTAACAACCCAACAGATGACGCTCGCATTCAAGGCAGCATAACCAAGTGGAAAAGGACCGGACTTAATCACCACACAAAGAAGAGAAAGAAAAGTCGAGCATGTATCTAAAAGTGTAGACCGTAGCACAGATTACTAAAAGCCTATTGTGTACTGCTGATAGATGGCATATAAAAATGTTTGCAGATTACCAAGTGAAGCTAAACATTGAAAAGTCATATCATCAAATCAAAAACAAATTACAACTGGACATAGTGGTACAGGATACCAAGGCCACAGGCTAGATATGGTCTAGTCTAAAATAAGTGTAGGGAGAGATCGAATTTTCCTCAGAAATGTGAAAAATATCAATCCACCTAACCTACTTAATTTTTCATTTCCTTCAAATTCTTTCTGTAAATATGTACAGTCACCTTCAAAAGAAAGCTTACAGCAGTTGTCAATAGAATTTTAATTGAAGTATCACTACTCTAAGAAAAGAAATCTTAATGAAATGTTATACTAATCGGTAATGTGTTGTAAATGTAAACAGGAAATGTGTAAGAATAGCGCAACTATAAACTATAAACCATGTTGAAGGAAAATCCACGTCGCAAAAGTAAGTACTTATACACACATGTAAATCCCATAGAATGTAATGATTTCTGTACTTGGCTGATCAAATGTTGGATGAGTTTGGTTATTTGCATAATCTGAAAAAATGTGAACATGCTGTTGTGATAGTTAGATAGTAAGGAATATTTGAACCCTAGATGTAGTTGAACAGCCGACTTCAATCTAATACAACCCTCAGCACAGGAGTAGACTATATGCAACACTTCCAGTGCTACACATGACAAAATCAGTATCAGAGATGATAAACAGATGAAGTCGTTGGAGCTGGAGAATACACAAACTGCCATATATACCACAGCATTTACAACTCGGTATTTCAAGCAGAGATATTGGCAATTTAAGTCACGGCGGTCATACAGAAAATGAGCAGACCTTCTTTCTTATTCCTCTTTGTGTGGTGACAAGCCTCTCCAAATAGCTCGATCTCTGGCTAGCTGTCTCCAGTCTCGCACACCAAGTTAGTTGAGATCCTTTTAAATTTGGGTGCGCCACCTTAAACGATCCTGGAAAAGACCCAAGAAATGCAAATCGACACTCACCATCTTTTCGGCCGCATATGACAGCGTGAATAGAGACGAGCAACGTCATGTCTAGTTTTGACATTCCTGCCAAACTTGTCAGGTTGTGCAAAATGAGGACGGCACTCTCGCTGCTCCATCAAGGTCGGTAACAAACTCACCGAAACCTTCAATGTCAAAAAAAGGTTTCAGACAAGGCGACGCGCTGTCATGTGATTTCTTCAACATCGTCCTGGAGAAGATCGTGCAAAACTCACACGTCAACACTAGAGGCACGATCTTCCAGAAGTCGGTGAGATTGTTAGCAAACAGAGCCCTCTCTCGAAGAACCAATTTGAAAGAGCAGACTTACTACCCAGAAAATGCTCCTCATGACCATTTATGATGCCACGACTAAGCAATTTGCTTAGGGAGATGGCTAACCATGGACGTAACAGGCAAGCCAAAATGTTCCTATCAACTATTTGCCTTAGTAAAACGAAACAACTCCTCAGGCTGACAAGGGTTCAGGTTCGCATAACCACAGGTTTTCTTACTCGGCACTGCCCAGTAAATAAACATCTAAACACCATGGGTCAAACACAAGATGACACTTGCCAAATATGTGATGGGGATGAAAAAACTGCTGAACACATCCTTTGTCACTGTAACCGCCTAGTCAGCACCTCTTTGAAGCGATCAAAATTGCCGCCAGTTCACTCAGAAACATGCTAAGTTTCATCATGAACTCAGCCTTTCTGCGTGGACTTTAGATGGAGGAATTCACAATCTGAGGCTACAGTGATCAGGCGATACATTCACACCCCCTTCCAATATTCTAAATTGTAAATTCTAATGGACCCTCGATGATACATGTGACGCTATTATCGCCAGTCTAACCTAACCTCACACCCATTACACCATTGGAACTTAGGCATCAAGATTCGGTCTGCCTCACAGGGGCTTTTGCAGATGCTGCAGAGTCTAGAAGGAGGAGAAATCAACATCACAGCACACAAGCTCTGCGAGTCAATTCTGAAATCCACATCACACCACCTACTTCAAAAAGATAAAGAACTCTAAAGACACTTGGTGCAAGAGTAGTGTCAGTATTGAATAGTCTAGGGGAGTCGGCAACCTAAGCAATTTGAAGTTTAAACGAATGATTACGTCGTGTTAAAATATTCCTAACAGAGGAAGAAAAGGTTTCTTTCAATAAATGTTTTGTGTTCCGAAAGAGGTATCACTTGAAGCATTTTTCTTAAGCAACCTGGCCCGATTATGAGCACTAGAGTTAGTGTCAAAGCTTTGCAGAATAGGATCAATTAGATCAACTTGGTAATGGAGAGGGCCTACACTAGCTTAAGAGTGACTGCTGCCTGCCGACAGAGTCGCCTTCTCTTACCTAACCTATGCGTCTCTAAGCGAATCATGAATTGGATAAGGAAGTTTTGTTAGTACTTCTTTGGTAGATTATTTAGTCTTTTTTTGGTTATTAAATCTCACCAGTGGCTTTGTTATTTTTGAATTTTTTGAATAATGCTTGCCAGAGTTGAATGCATTCAAGGACAAAAATATCCTGCTTGTGATAAATTTATTTGGAAAGTAAACAGAAGATGTATTCCACTCTGCTACATGGGTGCATAGCACCCTCGTGCAGCACCAAACTCTGAAAATAGTTTGTCAACAGAGCGCGATTCAATTCAATCGATTTACTCAAAAATAAACCAAGTGCAAACACACAAACCGGCACGAATAGACACCACGCCACATGGCCTCATCCGGAAAGGTTAATGTCATTTCAACCCCCACCCGCCGTGGCACGACGTCAAAGTCGAACCGCTTGTGTAGTGTATCCCAAACCGATTTCAAGGGGAAACAAATCGATACCAATCGTATAATTGCTCCTGACATTATTACACTTCGAGTGAGCGGCAACAGCTGGGGACTCACCTGCGCCAGAACAGCGGAGTTGTTCGCCTGAACGAGAACCGCTTGAATTTGATAGTCCCTTCCGGCAGTTAGTGAATTCGGTGGGATATTCAGTACAGTTCCGGTCGTGTGCAGGACATCCTGGAACTCCTCGTCCAGGCCCAGCATTTTCCATTGCAGCTGTGGAAAGAGATGCATTAGAAAGCGCATCGGAAGGCAATTCCCGTTGACTCACAAAGTAATCGTAGCGCGGCTCACAAAATAACACCCGAGCGCTTATGGTGTACGGAATGCTGGCGACGGTGCTCTCAGCCCCAATTAGCAAGAAGTTTAGCCCAGAAACAGTCTGAAAGTGGAAGGGGTTATGCACACAGTGGCACGCGTCAATGTGCACTCACTTCATTTCGCTCCAACACGCCATCGGTGTATTTGATGGTGAACGCCTGCTCCTTGCTGACCTCACCGGCGTCCGTGATGCCGACTATGTGAAACATGTAAACCACCCCCGGCTCCACCTGAAAAGGGCCAATGACTCGGGTTTCATTGATTTTCGACAGTGCCCTGCGGCGGCCACTCACTTCGGTCTTGTTTATCGAAACCATATTCTGCTTGGAGATTTTCAGGCGTTCCTTCACGTTGATGCGGTTCTCCAGGCTGCGCACCGCCTTCCACACGAGCAGAGTGTTTCGTTGCGACCGTCGGCGGTTGCCGTTGATCTTGAAGAAGATCCTCAGCTTGTACGAGAGTTTGATGCCATCTCTGGGCTGAAATCTGCCCCGAATGGGGTTAGCTGGCCTCCGGGCTTTGTGTCACTTAGTGTACTCACCCAACTACGATGGCCTGTGGATCCGTTGTCAGGCTTCCGTTGCCGGCGTGCTTGCAAATCGTCTGCGGAGCGATGATTCTGAACGACGGAGTGGCCTGTATTTTGAGGAAAAAACAAGAAGAGATAAAAACACGGTTCTTGGCGTCGAAAATGCGTTACCGAACATGGTGACCACTGGCGACTGAGCGCGACGAGGAGGACAATGAAATAAGTTACTTTCAAGTGCAAGGACATGGCGAGGACATTTTAGACAGGCGCAGGTGTACTCAACCACCACCGCATTGCTTGATGTCGCTCAACTGACTGAGGTCCTCGGCCGGTGGTCGACGTCCTCGTGCCTGTGGACATTCGCTGGACATTGAGGGTGGGTGTGGGAAATAACGTGTTGCCAGCGCATGTATGCAGGCTATTGGAAATGCCTTTTGCGTCGTCGTCGGGGCTATTCAATTAGGGAAGAGTACATTTTTGAGGTCATTACCAATGGCTTAATGTGCATTGGTGGGTGGCGATGGAATGCCTAGCAAATGTCATTAGCCGTTCGGAAAGCGGATGTGGGTTTGCTTGCAAATAAAATGCAGTGGGAGCACTTAATGGGGTGCTCGTAATAATTAAGGATACGAAATTTGTAACTGAATACTGAACTAGCAAAGTGGATTGATGGATTTAAGAACTTCAGACGTGAAAATTGATGTTGCGTCTGAACTTGAGTTATTGCAGACTTCCACCATCGACGATTGCATCAGATTATGCTTATTTTTGTTGTCAAGCTGAATGGCAATTTTAAACAAATAATTGTGTGTCTCGGCGGCAGGCGTGTGTAAATTCAAGAGAACAAATGTACATCTTTATTCACATTCTTGTGCAAGGCGATGACGGAGTCTCTTTTCAGCTACAGCACGGTCTGTAGCGAACTCACGACTTCTTTGGCATCGTTCTTGAAGAGATCATGCAAAACTCACTGGCTCTCAATAGAGACGTGGTGCTCTAGATGTCCGTTCTGCTGGTGACATTAACTTGATTAGACGATCATAGTAAGGCGCAAAAGATGCTATTGAAGTCCTCAAGTGCGTCCGAAGCACAGTGTGGCGAGTCTAGACGGTCAAGTTACGTTCGTAATTCCTCAACAATATCGCATTTTGTTTTGCTGTTTTAAGGATGATACATTATCTTCGCGTGCTTAAAGGACTTATGGGGACTTCTGATAAATAAGGCGTTCTTGAAAATTACGGACTTTATTATTTTGTAACACCGCTAATCAGTAGAAACCATATATTTAAGTGCCTTGGAGTGAACGTACAGACCTAACGCACGGCAAGGGATCACCGTGCTAAGAAATACCGTAACGCAATGCACTTCTTTGAATGGCTCCTTCCTAGACGATTTTGCGCAATATCCCCACCGTCACTAAGCTCTTCTTGGGGTAGCTGTTAATTTAAAGAAATATTAGAGTCACAAAAGGTGAAGCAGATATAAAAACGAAATATTTATTTGAAAACAACCACAGGTGTCCTCACGTTACCGCCAAATAGTCAACAAATTCTCGCCTAATACTGAATATGTTAATTTTAAAGGCATATGCGGATCCGGTCTATGGACAAGGCCTATACCAGCCTGGGGATTCTCTGATTCAAAAGTCATTGCAGTTTGGAGATATTTGTCAACGATTGTGGTTAAATTCTTTCAAGTGAGAGTCCGATGAATGGGTTATGTAAGGTAGTGAGAGTTCGCCTCGACTAAAAATGAAGGCGAAGATTTTCCTCAGACGGATGCAGCTTGATTAGTAACATTACAAGGCGAATACAAAGTCGAAAATTAAGTCGGTTGTGAGACAGACTCTTGGAGTTGATGAATTCACGTTTCTGGAATTGCGAAGAGGACCATTCAGTAAGGCAGTAGCACCACTCATCCTGTGGCAACCGTGACGCTGTTGGTCCGTGCGTCAAATTCTACACTTTTCAACGTTTAGTGTATAGGTTCCATTCCCAGGACAACCAACCGAGCTTTTGGCGTCTTGTGTACAGAAGAGGTGCTTATAGAATGTTATACAATGTGACAGATTTTTGCGAGGATATATAAGTATAATGACCCTGCAAATCGACTATTGACCAAATCTTCACACTAAGGCAAATTCTGAAGAAGACCAGCGAATAACGAATCAATATTTACCATTTTTTTTATTTCTTTTAAAGCCACATACGACAGCTTTGGCTTTGGCGTTGGCATTGGTGATGGCCGAATTCGAGATCCCGGGAAAATTGACCCGGTTGTGTCGTACGACTCTAACACATACACGATGCACCGTGTAGTTTAGTTCAAGAAACTCTGAACCGTTCAAGCCGTGTGACTCCTTCAATTTGGTACTGGAGAAGGTATTGCGGTAGTCTTTTCAGTTAGTTCAGCTGTTGGTTGTGGGATCGACATCGTGGTGGAAGCGTTCACGGCGATTGAAGAACAGGCTGTAGAAGAATAAAAAGTCACGCGGTACCACTGTAGATCTGATTCACTTGCCGTGCAGTCCGTTAGCCATTGTTTTGTTTTAGTAAGAGCCAACCATCTGATCAGGTGAATGACCCGAAGTCTCCACATAACACTAGTCGTGGTAGTGAGTGTAGTCAGTAAACGGAATGTGAATAAACGAAATTGTTCTTTTGCATACAGTTGTTTTTTTTTATTAACCGATAATTTTCCTCTTACAAGGCGAAACGAGGTGGTCTTGTGGTCATATCGTTCTTTAGTTGCTCCATCATGGCATTTGAAGTTGATGACTTCAAAAATATATTATACAACTTCATGCACTCTTAGAGACACTCGAGAAGATCGTGCATGCAATTTACAAAACTCAGGTGTCAACAGTGGATCCTTGCGGTGAATGAGGGTAAAATTAAGTAAATGCTGTCTACAATAATGGTCCACTAACAACAGAATAAAATGTCCAATTAGACTGACGACTATTGTTGAATGTTTTTTCTCGTGTTTATATACGAACAATGTTTGGAGAATGAAACTGAATAACAAACTGTACGAGATATTCTGCTACATCGACCCGGTCAAATGAATTTCAGTCGTTTGTCTTAGATGTTACGGCCGTGTGGAACGAATGAAGCATTCGATTTCTGCATCTACAGAATAAGTACATACTTATTTATTTGACCCAATGGCTAGGGTGGCCTCATGTCGGTATTAAGCAAAATGTTACTCATTTTCGAACCACAATTGTTGTTTGACGATGGCTGAAATAAAAACGGGATTGAATCGTGTATCGACGTTTCATTTAATATTCGTCTTGTGGAACACAATAAGCTTGCGCAAATTGAAAACGTATCCCATCTACATCGTGTTAAGAGCCGAATATAAACGTGACTTGGTACCTTCTTAAAAAAGTGAAACACTGGTGCCACTGAAACCTGAAACTAGCCTCGCTGGCTATAGCCCAAATCCATGGACTTCGTCCTAAACTGCTGGACTCCTCTTTCCTGCTTGCCAACCAACCTCCAGGTGAACTTCCTTGTTCCCTTAACTAAAAGTTGAACTCGAAGGATAGAGATTTCGCTCACATGATGTGGTCATCACTCCCGTAAACAATTACTTCACAATGAAAGCCCCTAGTAGTCAACGAGGGGTAAACAGCGCTAACTCACAAGGAACCGAATGTCATGCACCTTTGTGGATGGGCAAGTTTTCAGTCCACCATCGTCAACAATGCAATGAAATGCCATTTCGCAAAACGATTCCTTCCTCGTTCCTCGTTCATGAACTTGATAATTTATGCAACCAAGGGCTGGAGGTCAAGGTCTGCAGAAGCAAACATCGGTAAGTGCAGAACTTTCAGAAAATCCCTTGTATTTTTAATTAAGTGCATTTTAATTGGCAGCTTTGCACTGCCTATAAAACCGCCGGCCATCGACGGCAGAGCCACCATTGTGTCAAGTGTCCTTTCCGCAAATTCACGCAAAATGATGCCAATCGAAGATGAACAGTTTGAAGAGGTCCTCAACCATACACTGCTCCACCTCGACCTGGAGACCGTGTACAGGATCGGCAAGACCGACGAGCACAAACTCTCGACCATGGATGAAGACGCCCGGCAACGGGAGGCGAGACGCTGCGAGAGGGCGAAACTGAAGTCTCGCGACGGTGACACTGTTGAGATACACGACCAAGTGAGTATAGCCGTCAGTCACAGAGCAGCATTCCTGAGCAATGCCGTCCGTCAGTTCTACAGAGATCACAAGCTGCTGCTGATTCTCTTTCGTGTCCTTGCCGTCATGCCAATACTGCGGTCCTCGCCCGGGAGGATAACCTTCTCGTGGAAGTCGAGCGCCACCATATACGCGATGATCTTCTGGAGCCTCATGACTACCGTGGTCCTGTTCATCGGCCGTGAACGCATTCGAATCCTGTACACGACCAAGGACTTTGACGAGTACATTTATGCGATCCTGTTTGTGGTTTACCTGGTTCCCCACTTTTGGATACCGTTCGTTGGGTGGGGTGTTGCTGCCGAGGTGGCCAAGTACAAGACGTCTTGGGGTACCTTTCAGGTATGGAATCCTGCTTTGGGCGGCACTCTAGTGAAGTGCTTTACCATTTGCAGTTGCGCTTCTACAAGATCACCGGGACATCGTTGCAGTTCCCAAACCTGAAGTCCCTGATCGTGATCATTTCGATTGCGTGCCTTCTGTGCGCAGTGCTGTTCCTGTGGCTGTTGAGCATTCTTCTGGACGGTGAGTGCATGTATGTGGAGCTGGGTGCTCTAAAGTGATCCCCTCCCCCTATTCCGAGTTCTGCAGGCTATCCACTGTGGCACACGCTCGCCTACTACCACATAATAACCATGATCAACATGAACTGTGCCTTGTGGTACATCAACTCGCGGGCCATCCAGGCGGCCTCCCACTCACTGGCCAAATGCTTTAAAACTGTAAGTTGTTGTTGAATTGTCAGCGGTTTTACTTGCATTTCCCCTTGAAGGATGTGTCCAAAGAGTGCAGCGCCACCATAATCTCCCAGTACCGGTTCCTCTGGCTGAACTTGAGCGAGCTGCTGCAGTCGCTCGGCAATGCCTACGCGAGGACCTACTCCACCTACTGCATATTCCTGTAAGCCTCGGCCACACTAGACCTCACCCGCATCTCAACGTCTCCCTTGCAGGTTCGTGAACATATCCATGGCAGTGTACGCAGCGATTGCAGAGATTTTCGACAAAATGGATGGATTCAGCATTTCGTACAAGGAAATGGGCTTCATTGTCGACGCCGTGTACTGCTCCGGGCTGCTGTTCATTTTCTGTGACTGCTCGCACAATGCCACGCTGGTCGTGTCCAAGGGCGTCCAGGAGACACTCCTCTCCATCGACCTTGGCAGCGTGAACATGCAAGCCCAGAAGGAAATCGATTTATTCATTATCGCAATCGAAATGAATCCGGCCATCGTCAGCCTGAAGGGTTACGTCAACGTTAACAGGGAGCTACTGACCTCCGTGAGGTTCCAGGACATCGAACAGCGAACAGCCTAATTTAGTCTTCTTCCTTTCAGTCGATTTCAACCATCACCATCTACCTCCTCGTGCTGATGCAGTTTAGGTTCTCATTGGACCGGGACGAGGAGTGACTCTGAGACATTCGACCACGCCTCTGTAAATATTGGAGCACGATTCACTTGGGGTTACGCGCACACAGCACACTGGGCACCTAGTTAGTTTAGAGGAACAGCTCGACGGCAGCAGTCGCACGATGTATCAGATAACCGAAGAGGAGTTCAACAATGCCATGGAGCACTGCATGCTGAACGATGACATGGAGCGGGTGATTAAAGCCTCGAAGCACGAGATCTACGACAAGGGCATATCGCCGGAGATGCTGCAGCGGAAGCGGGAGAAGGCGTTGCGCGACGAGCTCAAGTCAACCGACGGCAGCACGGCGGAAATTCACGATCAGGTCTGTAATTGTGCGAATATTTGTGTGCAGTCAAGTGTGCAATTAAGCGACATTTCTGTTTTCGGCTGCTTCTCGACGAGAGGGCTGAACAGTTCAAAATTCACCTCAAGTGGGGTGCTTGCCAGTTGCAAAGTCGACAATTCGCCAGAATTAGATATGGAGAGCTGCGAACTATGAGCCCTGAGTTCTTTGACATCTTTAGCATTCGAGTAGCTAGCGAGAAAACTGTTTTAATCACAGATTCACTATCAACGAGCATAGTTTTTCCAACTGGTGGTGCTCCCCTTTGGTTGGATGTTATGGAAATCGGATAGTCATTGATTGGGGTCATCCTGGCTATGCCCAGCGCTGAAACTTTTCCTACACCTCAAATGTGCTTATCCTTAACCCCCAAGTGGTAGCCATCGGGTACTGGCTGTAGTTCACCCGAACTCAAGTTGCTAATTTTAAAAGAGACCTCTTGTCGAATGGCTACAAACAAGGAACTGATCCGCCAGATTGTTGGTCGTACGTCGGAGTTACTTTTTACTTACTTGTGAGGCCGGCGACCCATGAAGGGTCCGAGCCTGATTAATTGCGGCCTTCCATCGCTGAAGGTCCTGGACACGCTGCTTCCAGTCATCAAGGCCGAGCTGTCTTACATCCGCCAAGACTTGACGGTCTTCCTCTCCTTCTTGAACCAGGAGAAGACCCTCTTAGCTGGAGCATTGGTGTCCATGCGCTCGATGTGGCCAAGCCAGTGTACTCGACGGATTGTTGCCTTCCGGACTACATCCACATCCTGGTACAGCTGGTAGAGTTCGCGGTTGTGTCTTCTCCTCCATTCGTCTTCCTCGCAGAAAGGCGAATATCCGACGTAGAATTTTTCTTTCCAAGGCATCAGCTCTGCAGTCTTACTTAATGTCCAGCTTTCGGATCCATAAAGCAGGACTGGCAGAATAAGAGATCTGTAGAGCATGACTTTAATCCTTCGAGTCAGGAGTTTCCCAGTTGTTGTTTTGACAAACCGAAGTAGCATCAGTTGCCAAGGGCGTGGAGTTTACTTTTAAGCCGAGGAAGAAAGGCTCCTTTACTACGAAATTGTAGCTGTCGATAGTAAAGTTTTGGCCTAGGTGTTGTGCGGCGGATCGTTTTTTGCTCGACAGCATATATTTTGTCTTGTCCTCGTTGACCTTTAGGCTGTTCCTCAATTGCCGTGAATGCTTCCACTACGGCACGTTGGAAACGCGCGACGATGTCGATGTCTTCAGCATATCCCAACAGTTTGACTGATTTATAGAAGATAGTGCCTTAAGTGTTTACTTTTGCCCGCCGCATTATCCTCTCTAGTACCGAATTGAAGAAATCACACGACAACCCATCTCCGAATTCGGCCATCGCTTCGAATAACTCTTTGCAATGAATGCTGCTGTATGGCTTTAAAATCTATGAACAGATGGTGAATATCAATTTGAAACTCGCTGGTCTTCTCCAGGATCTGCCTTAGTGTGAAGATTTGGTCTATAGTCGATTTGGCGGGCCGGAAGCCGCACTGGTACGTGCGGACTAGTGCGGTGCAAGACGGCTTTAGATGTTCACATAGACGACGTTGAGCAGAGGCTAGTGCCTCCGTAGTTTTTGCAAGAGGTAGGATCGCCTTTTTTGTGGACGGGGCTTATAGAGCTTATATTCCAGTCGTCGGGCATGTTTTTGTCCCTCGAAATTAGGGAAATGATCTGGTGCATGCTTCCTAGCACAACATTGCCACCAGCTTTGAAGAGCTCTGATGGTAAGCCATCTGAGCCTGAGGCTTTGTTGTTCTTCAGCCTAAAGTTTTGATTTCCTGATTCCCCATCACTCTCTCCTGGTAAGGCTCGCCAAGCATGCTGCTTAAACACATCCACCATTCCCTGTGGCTCCGTAACTGCGTCGGGGTAAACAATCCACAAATGATCTGTCTCCGATGAATTCACTGATTGCGAACCCTGCAAACGAAATGAGGACAATTGTTAGGTTAGGTTAGGTAGTAGTGGCTGACTGCTGCAGAGCAGTCACACTTAGGCCAGAGTAGGCCCTTTGTGATACCACGCGGATTGACTTCTCCTAACGCTCGAACCAGTTGGTGCTGCTAACGAAACGATTTAGTTGGCCAATGCACTTTTTAGCTTCTTACGGTCGCTGAAGTAGTAGGCTCCTAGGTGCGGGAACCTACGACTGGCAAGAGCACTGCAGGAGCAGAGAAGGTGATGAATATTCTCTTCCTCCTCTTCATCCATGCAGCTTCTGAAAAAATCATTATAAGGAGCACCCATCCTGCGAGCATGAGTGCCAATTACACAGTGCCGGGTTATGACTCCAATGAGGGTAATTAATGAGGGCTTGCTGAGTCCAAGTAGACTGAGTGACCGTTTTAGGTTAAGCGATGGACAGATTTCTTTTGTTTTAAGGCAGGTGGTGCCTTCTAGCCATTTGTCATTGGTGGTTTTAGTTGTGTAGATCTTAAGAAGATGGTAAGCTGTAGCGATCGCCATGGAAGGCGGTACCCCTGCTATCGATAGGGATGAGGTTGTACCACACCTAGCGAGTTCGTCGGCTTTGCAGTTTCCTGGTATGTCACAGTGTCCCGGCACCCACATGAGGTGAATGTTGAAATGCTCGGCCATCTCGTTAAGAGACAGCCTGCAATTAAGGGATGTTTTAGAGTAGAACATGACATTGTCCAGGGATTTTATGGCGGCCTGAGTATCGGAACAGATGGTGATATCCCTTTTTGATATCACATTGTTTTTAAGCCAGGACAGCGCCTCTTTAATCGCTATGGTTTCTGCCTGAAAAACGCTACAGTGATCAGGAAGCTTCACGGAGATAGCAATGTTGAGGTCTTGAGAATAGACACTCGCACCCACCCCTTTGTTAGTCTTCGATCCATCTGTGAAAATGCGCAGAGGATCTTTCAGCGTTTGCCTGTTAGACATCCAGTCCGATCTAGAAGGAATGCTGATTGAGAATTTCTTCTCGAAGATGGCCTGGGGTAGGCGGTCAGTGTCGCTAGAATGGTTGAATTCCTTGAGAATGGAATGGTTGAGGCCAGTGTTGAGTTCGGACCACAATCGAAGTGATTTGAGTCTCAGGGCTGTGCTTGCTGCTGCTTGTTTCCCGAATATTTCCAAAGGTGGAAGATGGAGGAGAATATTGAGTGCGTCTGACGGAATACTTCTCAGTGCCTCGCTGATACACAGGCAGGCCAGTCTTTGCACTCGGTTGAGTGCGTTGCAGTTTATAGTCTTGTTTAGTGCTGTGCACCAAACTGAGACTCCATACAGAAGTATCGGTCTGACGATAGAGGTGTAAATCCAGTGAGCGATTCGTGGTTCTAGGCCCCATTTGCATTCAATGGCCTTTTTGCAGCTAAAAAGTGCAGAAGAGCTTTTGGATATTGAGCTTCCAATTTAGCTTGCTGTCGAGAGTGAGACCCAGAAATTTCGCACTGGTGGTTAGCTGTAATGTAGTGCCGCACAGCATTGGGGGATTTTGTATCTTCTTGTGAAGAGTACTATATCCGTTTTTTGTGCGTTGACGCCGAGTCCGCATGTTTGTGTCCATGCTTCTAGCTTGTCGAAGGCATCCTGCATGTCTCTTAGAGTAGAGACGAATTTACCGGATGCCGCTATGGCAATATCATCCGCATAGGCAATAACTTTGCACCCTACCACTTCCAGTATTAATAGCAGTTCATTTACCGCTGCGTTCCAAAGAAGGGATGAGAGAACACCTCCTTGTGGGGTGCCCCTATTAACTCCTCTATGGATCTTAGCGTCTCCCATCTGAGAGTGTATTACTCTGCTGGTGAGTAGATGATGAATGAAAGCCACTAGGGGCTTTCCGATCCCGAGGTTGCTAAGCGCAAGTTAAATTGCTTCCGGGGGGCATATTGTTAAAGGCACCTTCGATGTCGAGAAATGTCACAAGTGCGTATTCCTTGAACTCGAGAGATTTTTCGATGGTGTCTATCAGAGAGTGGAGAGCTGTCTCTACAGACTTGCCCTTGTTGTAGGCATTTTGTGCAGATGAGAGTCTGTATGCTGAGGTAGCTTGCCTGATATCCTTTTCCAGGAGCTGGGGACATGACTGAGACTCATACAGCCTTTGAATATGCTGAGAATTCAAGGCATGATGAGGTCAGCTGTTCTTTGGAGCTTCGCCGGGATGGTGCCGTCAGGTCTCGCTGACTTGAAGGGTTTGAAGCTTGCCAGTGCCCACAGGATAGTAGTATGGCTGACATTTATAAGATCACATGGAGTTTTTGGAGGAGATACGACTTCCTTTTTGAGTCTAATCGAGAAGTTGCCCGGAAAGTGCGTATCGACAAGGAGACTGAGGGTTTGCTCACTGGATGTGGTAGTCGGACAATGGTAGTCGGATGTGTACGTGGAATGTAAGGTGTCTTTATCGTTCGATCGTATCGACTCAGTTCTAGACTACTACATACTATAACAACCATTCTAGAAGTGGGATGGACTGGGATAAAATGGGCCTAACGGCTTCAAAGCGGCAGCCGATGACTTGAGAAGGAGTATGCAGCAACAAGCATGCCTGATCAATGGAACCTCAACGTTGTTTGCCCGATTCACAAAAAGGGAACCCTCTAAATTGCGCCAATTTGGAGTCACGCAGGCAAATGGAATGGGATTTCAACCAACTATGCTTGTGAAACTGGAGGCAGCTAGCTAAAGGTCGAGTGGCTGGAGCCGCTTGTTGGTTAAGGACCAAGTCCGCCCCGTCGTCATGGCGCTCTTTTATGTAGTCTTACACATTTTCTTTGTCTCTTTTTTTTCAGTTCTATCGTGATCACAAGCTGCTGTTGAAACTCTTTCTGTACCTTGGAGTAATGCCGGTGGTTCGTTCATCTCCTGGCGTGGTAACATTCAACTGGAAATCAACTCAGATGGCTTACTCCATAATCCTCTACTGCTTCACCACCTCTCTGGTTTTAAGAGTCGGCTACGAACGTCTCATCATTCTCCTGACCACGAAGGAATTCGACGAGTACATCTACGCAATCATATTCATTACGTTCCTAGTGCCACACTTTTGGATTCCATTCGTCGGATGGGGTGTAGCCAATCAAGTGGCTACCTACAAGACCATGTGGGGTCATTTTCAAGTAAGAAATTGTGTGATCTTTTAGCAGTGAGTTGAACAAAGACATTTTCAGGTGCGATACTACCGAGTGACCGGGGAGTCTTTAAGGTTTCCTAGGCTCAGTCTATTGATTCTGATACTGTTCATTGGGTGTGTCATTCTGGCTGTTCTCTTTCTCTATAGTTTGAGTAACTTGTTGGAGGGTAAGTGTTGGTGCTTAGAACAATCGAAGTTACGAACGGGAATCCAAACTCCGACGTAAATAACTTGTCAAAGAAAAACAAATTTCCGTTTCATTCGTATTCAATGACAGCACCTTTCACAAAAATTGTAGCAGATTCTTCACAATGATTCTGCTACAAATGAATTCTACGATAGATCATTCGTAGCCCATTTTCGATTACGATAAAATTCGTGATAGGGCGTGAGTAATTCACAGTCGTACTTCCAGGTTTTCTCCTCTGGCACACCTTCGCGTACTTCCACATCATTACAATGATCAACATGAATGCTGCGCTCCTCTACATAAATGCCAAGGCAATAAAGGGAGCCTCGAACAGTCTGTCGTCGTGCTTCAAAAATGTATGCGTCTCAACGTATCCGAATTCCACTACTCAACCTGATCTCGTTCTCATTTCTCAGGACATAAACATTGACTGCAACCCCACCATGGTGTCCGAGTACCGCATACTTTGGCTGAATCTGAGTGAGATCTTACAGACCCTGGGCAATGCCTACGCAAGAACGTACACAACGTTTTGTTTATTCTTGTAAGACAGCAACATTTTCCTCAAAACACAAGCTAACACAACTCATTCTAGAGCCATCAACATCACTATTTCGGCGTACGGAGCGCTCTCGGAAATATTCGACAGTGGCTTCTCACTGAAAGTGTTCGGCATGCTGATCCTCACCATTTACTCCGCAACTCTGCTCTTCATCGTATGCGATTGCGCGGACAAGGCTACGGAGGTGGTTGCTCAAGGTGTCCAGGATACACTGCTTACCATCAATCTGCTGAAAGTGGAAATCCAGACGCAAAGAGAAATCGACCATTTTATAGCCGCAATCGAAATGAACCCACCCGTCGTCAATATGCAGGGTTACGGGCGGATCAACAGAGAACTTCTCACATCGGTAAGCCGACACAATCACTTGGACGTTCATTATTAACACATTCCCCTTTCAGTTGATATCAAAAATTGCGGTCTACCTAATCGTCCTGCTGCAGTTCAAGCTGACGCTTGTGGCCCAGAAGGCATACGTGGCCAACATGGCAATGAATTGATTACTGCACGCATTTATAAAACCAAACACATTTATGTACATAACACTTATGTATAAGCCGTCAATAAAATCACAATTTCAACCCATACTTGGCCACCCATCCCAGCCCGTCAAGGGTGCCAGCCTTCGGTTTGTATTCACAGCCAATCCAATCGTTGTACCCGGACTCCTTTATCACGTCGAACACATAACCATAGTCAAGTTCACCGGGAACGTCGGGTTCATGTCGATTTGGGACCTGAGCGATTTGAATGTGGCCAATGTAGGGCTTGAACTCCTTGAACGAATTCGAAATGTTGCCTCGAATGTGCTGAAGGTGGTACACGTCAACCATGAGTTTGATGCTCGGACTATTCACTTCGTTTAGGACGTCTATTGCTGTGGAGGGCAAAACTTATTTGAAAAGTCTAGACCACATTGTAGACACTTACCAGTTTTGTAGCAATCGAGGAAGTACCCAGGAACTGCGTATTTATTTATTGGCTCAATCAGGCCGATGATGTTTTCCTGTTCAAGGCGCTGTGCTGCGTACTTCAAATTGCTGACATACGTTGTGTAGTGGTCTGCTGCATTGCCTGTTCGCTTGCCAGACATAAGATGGATTCTAGGGAATTAAATGGAAAAGGTGGTTAACTTAACGAACGTAGGGAGACTTATTAGCGGAAACGTGAACGAGAATGAAGATGGAAGGTCCGTAGGAAGCGGGGTAGAATGCTTCGGATCCCATCATTGGACATTATGAAAAAGACGGCTACAGAGGAACGTCTGCCGAAACAGAGAAAAGATCAGACTAGACAGGCCCAGTGATCTTCTGGTGAAGGAGAGCAGATTCGAATAGGACGCAGCAGTGAATCGGCACCAGGTCAGAGCGACCAGCGACCTGAGTAGGTCCAATACGTCAAGAACGTTACTGTGAACCGGTACAAGGTCACAGCGTTTATTGATCTAGGAAGTCACCGTGTCACTTTTTTTCACGATGCATGGGGGAGAGCGGGATCAAGTACGAGGACGATTAAAGGTAACTGAGCGAATTGGGAGGCAAGACCGTGGGGAGAGTGCTCGGTCGAGATGCGAATAGTGATAGTTCCAGACGGAACCCGATGCAGATAAAAGTGATGAAGACGCACAAATGCGTATTGATCATCGACTGCATCGCGGAGACACCTAGGGTGCAGGCTATGGCAGAACGACGTGTCGAAACCAGGCGATTACGGGCGATTTGAAGGTTTCCATAGCTCATCTTCCAACCGCCCAAACGGAAATCTACCTATGACCTCTACACACCGGTGTTGATGTTTTCGTGCATGTACCCATTGATTCTGAGACTCTGGGATGGAAAAAGTTGGCGGTGGTCAGTAGGGAAAGTTTGAAGGTTTCCATAGCTCATCTTCCAACCCACACGGGTGGTGATGTTATCGTGCATGTACAGGCGATTACGACAAACCAGGAGTCGCTATATGAGATGAGGGGGGAAGAGTGGAACAGACGGGCGACAACTCGGGACTTCCATCAACTCGGTGCTGGAGCTTCGCTAAGATCGCTGTCGGCCGAAATGTGTAGATCTGCGCAAGGAAAGCCGGTGATCACAGCGGGGATTCAATGCCCGCAAAGTGGAAAGGCGGCGAGGCGAGTTTCGTCACCAACATCGAAAGGGTTCGGGGAAGATCTGAAGCCTGGCGTCTGCGCCTAACGCATCAGCCAGTGCTGATCGAGAACGTTCCAGCGGCCAAGGGCGAACTGCGGAAGCAGAACAACATAATGGCCTTACACACGATGAAGTGCTGGTGCGATCTCTTGGACCAAGGACTTGACGTGGACAGCGGCGGGGGGAAGTTAGTTTCGGACAAATAAAACGACGAATCTTACACATCTTTTCCGTAGTCCTGTGTAAACGCCTGAAACACTAATTGGATTGGATCCATTATGGCCCAAATATTCACTTCGGCTCTTGAAAAAGACTCAACAGTTTCAAGTCCATACCCACCATCTACTCATCCACTTTAAAGCTGCGTATGACAGTATTTAGAGAGACCTGCCCTGCAAAACTCGTCCGTCAAGGTCGGTAGAGAAATGGATTTACACAAGGCGACGATGCGATTTCTTTTTCTAAAGAAGATCTTGCGAAACTCACTCAAACGTCAGCACCAGAGTCACGATATTTCACAAATCTGTGCAACTGCTCGCATATGCATAAGTGAGAGTTTAAACAAATACTGACATTGAAAACCTCTAACTTGGCTTTGACACCAAGCTCGGCCTTTCTGATTACAGATCTTCCAAGCAATTTCAATATAGACCGATTCCCGCCAATCCTGGAGAAGGCTTAGCATTACTCCTTGTGAAAAAGAGATACTTGAACTTCTGCACCTGCTTCAATGGGACCCCACTTACTTGCAGAGTGCATGGCCGTCAAAAAAGAAAACTACAGAGTTCTCCATAACTCGAGGAACTCGGTCGTATCTCCTCTCCAATTCTATATAATTGCTGTGGATTGGTTTGGCATACTCCCAAGCTTTCTCGAGTATCATTCTTAGATTGAAAAGCTGTTCGAAAGCCGCACTGCTCATACGCCATCCTGGACAGAGCTCTAGGGCCTTCTTAGTGTAGACATTTTTCGGGGAGGCTTAAAAAAGATCCGTATACTAGTATAGTTGAAGCAATCTCTTTTTCGCCCTTTTTGAAAAGAGGAATAATCAGCCCTCATTACCAATCGCTAGATGTCTCACCGTGCTCCCAGGCCACCTTAGTGACACGAGAGAGCCATAGAAATCCCGCTTTTCCCATTGGCTTAAGCATTTCTGGCAGGATTTCGTCCATACCAGCGGACGTGGTGCCCACTTTTAGCGAATCAATCGTCAATCGTCAAAATGAATTCCTCCGCCCTACTCAAGACTAGGTCTGACACCCTGTCAGTTCAAAGTGTTATACATATCACAAAAATACTAGTACTTTCTGCACTGCAACTGCTTGGCTAATGTGATGGTTTCGTTCAGATTGGCTTTGAATTGTTCCTCTTGATTCGGCAAACTTGTTGGTCCGAAATTGAACTGTTCTCCACCGTCTGAAACAATTGCACTCGTAACAAAGATCGATCCAATTGATAAGTAAAACTTACTCAAAGATATATTGATGAGCGCCACCTCCACTCCTGCCTTTTTCTGCGAATCGGCCACTTTGTCAACCACATCCTTGCTAGGATAGCCAATTTCGATTCCACGAAAGCCGGCCTTTCCAGCAGCAGCGATACGATCCAACAAATTCGCACTCGTTTCAGCGAATAGAAAATTCAAATTAGCACTGAACTTAAATGGTTGCATTTTTAGCGACACTTTCTGCAGTCAACTCTTCAGAAATGATTTCAAATTGGATTGCGTTCTTCTAATACACTTAAAGCACACAGGTCAATATCTTATCTTTAAACTGCAATATCACGTAAAATCAGCGCAAACAGGTTGAAGTTGCACTTGTGGAATCAACAATTTGTGTATTTTTGTTTTTATTTGGTAAAAATTACGTTTGACAGTAGCCCAAACAGCTGGAGAAAGCTTTCCCTGGCTGTCGGATATGGTGGATAAAAGTTCAGATACAGGCAGTCAGACACACTTGCCAGACTTTCTCTTCTAATCTAATGGCAAAGAGCACCGATCTGAATAAAAAATCATGGAAATTATCGGTGTTTTTTTACAAATAGCTGTTTTTATGTTCGACTGTCAGTCAAGTGTTATCAAGACAATTTGTAGAGAAGTGTGAAGTACATTTTGTGTGACCAGATTGAGTTATTTTTCGTCTGAGAGCGAAGAGAGCTTTAGGCGATAACACACTTGATAGTGAGAAACGATTTTGTAATGCACAAATAAATACTGATAATCAGAAAAAACAGACTTTTAACAGAAGACCCTGGGTGGAAGGAATGAATCGTTGGATTGTTTTGATACTTCTTGCTAGGGTTTCCTAAAGATGAATCCCTGATTGGTGATGTACATGGATCTAGTTTTGTAAATTTGAACTCACGCAACCAGTGTTCAGCATAACATTTTAAATTTTCATTTTAAACATTGTACCTCTAGACTTACAGTTAATGTATTTGTTGTATATTCAGCGCAATCTTTTAAACGCCTGTTGGAAATTATTCAAATAACAAGGTTTAGTTAAACCGAATTTCCATGCTGCATGCGGGTGTATACTTTCAAATATTAGCACTGACTCCATTGACAGCCGGACATATTCGTTTTTGAGTAACGTCGACGATAACGATCGTCACGTTACTGTGAAAAGTAAGCGCTATCGCGCATTAATTACCAATAGGCCCGGAAATGGATGATATGGACCTGGACCATATCCGACAGCCAGGGACATGTGGTTTCAACAGGATGGTGCAAAAAACCACACAGCATACGTTACAATCAATTTATTGAAGGGTAAGTATGTTAAGCGGGTTATCTGAAGAAATTGGCCAGTCGATTGACATACACCAGAACACGCAAAAAGGGTATGCGCATGTCATTGGTGGGCAGAATAGTGCCGCTGTGGCAGTTGGAAGATGAGCGTGAAATCCATCAAAAAAGCCTTACTAACCACTGCTTGGATTTTGGGGGTGAAAATGTCGATGTCGTCGGATGTACTCCAACGTCTCGGAATCTGTTCACACACGTCAGAAAACATGGAAATTGGAGTGCACAGGTCCTAGGTAGGCCGAATAGCGCCGCTGTGGCAGTCGGAAGATGAGCCAGAAAATCGACAGAAATGCCTTACTAACCACTGTCAGATTTTGGGGGTGAAAATGTCGATGTCGTCGGATGTACTCCAACGTCTCGGAATCTGTTCACACACGTCAGAAAACATGGAAATTGGAGTGCACAGGTCCTAGGTAGGCCGAATAGCGCCGCTGTGGCAGTCGGAAGATGAGCCAGAAAATCGACAGAAATGCCTTACTAACCACTGTCAGATTTTGGGGGTGAAAATGTCGATGTCGTCGGATGTACTCCAACGTCTCGGAATCTGTTCACACACGTCAGAAAACATGGAAATCGGTGTGCACAGGTCCTAGGTAGGCCCAATAGGGCCGATGTGGCAGTCGGAAGCTGAGCCAGAAAATCGACAAAAATGCCTTACTAACCACTGTCAGATTTTGGGGGTGAAAATGTCGATGTCGTCGGATGTACTCCAACGTCTCGGAATCTGTTCACACACGTCAGAAAACATGGAAATCGGTGTGCACAGGTCCCACGTAGGCCTAATAGCGCCGCTGTGGCAGTCGGAAGATGAGCCAGAAAATCGACCAAAATGCCTTACTAACCACTGTCAGATTTTGGGGGTGAAAATGTCGATGTCGTCGGATGTACTCCAACGTCTCGGAATCTGTTCACACACGTCAGAAAACATGGAAATCGGTGTGCACAGGTCCCACGTAGGCCTAATAGCGCCGCTGTGGCAGTCGGAAGATGAGCCAGAAAATCGACCAAAATGCCTTACTAACCACTGTCAGATTTTGGGGGTGAAAATGTCGATGTCGTCGGATGTACTCCAACGTCTCGGAATCTGTTCACACACGTCAGAAAACATGGAAATCGGTGTGCACAGGTCCCACGTAGGCCTAATAGCGCCGCTGTGGCAGTCGGAAGATGAGCCAGAAAATCGACCAAAATGCCTTACTAACCACTGTCAGATTTTGGGGGTGAAAATGTCGATGTCGTCAGATGTACTCCAACGTCTCGGAATCTGTTCACACACGTCAGAAAACATGGAAATCGGTGTGCACAGGTCCTAGGTAGGCCTAATAGCGCCGCTGTGGCAGTCGGAAGATGAGCCAGAAAATCGACCAAAATGCCTTACTAACCACTGTCAGATTTTGGGGGTGAAAATGTCGATGTCGTCGGATGCACTCCAACGTCCCGGAATCTGTTCACACACGTCAGAAAACATGGAAATCGGTGTGCACAGGTCCTAGGTAGGCCTAATACCGCCGCTGTGGCAGTCAGAAGATGAGCCAGAAAATCGACCAAAATGCCTTACTAACCACTGTCAGATTTTGGGGGTGAAAATGTCGATGTCGTCGGATGTACTCCAACGTCTCGGAATCTGTTCACACACGTCAGAAAACATGGAAATCGGTGTGCACAGGTCCTAGGTAGGCCTAATAGCGCCGCTGTGGCAGTCGGAAGATGAGCCAGAAAATCGACCAAAATGCCTTACTAACCACTGTCCGATTTTGGGGGTGAAAATGTCGATGTCGTCGGATGTACTCCAACGTCTCGGAATCTGTTCACACACGTCAGAAAACATGGAAATCGGTGTGCACAGGTCCTAGGTAGGCCTAATAGCGCCGCTGTGGCAGTTGGAAGATGAGCGTGAAATCCATCAAAAAAGCCTTACTAACCACTGCTTGGATTTTGGGGTCAAAATTGCAATGTTACCGGATGCACTCCAAACTCCCAGGATCCATTAATACACACCCCAGAACACGCAAAACGTAACCTTGGCAGGTTAATCCAAAGTTTTAGAGGTGTTTTTAACTCTTTTCATTTAGACCCTTTTTCACTTAAGTGGCTGGACTGATATACAGACAGTGAGGTACTAAGTGTCCAAACAGATTCCGGCCTGATCTACGGTTTTCTATGTATTTCCCTTCAGTCTACAGGTATATAAAACGTTGACTGAGCACAGCCTTTCTTGTTGGATGTACAAACTTAACATTTCTTATGATTTTGACTGTTAACCCATTTTATTCATTAATTTGTGAAGGGAAGGGAGTCTCAAATATGGCAGAGTACTATTTTTATCACAGTATTCCATACGCCATGCTAGGCGAGAGTCCAATTGAGGGTGTCAATAAATTCTGATATCTCTTTGTGCAAACATTGAATTGCAGAAATTGGCGCCGTGTCTCGAATAAATAACGCCATCCACGTTTACATGTTCTTCGACAACTCACTTAGGCTTCGGATATTCAATTTCAACTTAAAAATCGTACTGCTATGCGTATGCGCGACCAGGTATTCGTCAACAAAACTCCCCTTTAAAGAAAAATATTAAAAAGAAATCCGAAGCCGAGAGTCCATACACCATATAATTACTTCCGTCAGCATATTTCTATTCGTTGGTTAACTGCCAAAGACCTAGGAATGGCAGTTTCAAAATCGAAATACCTCTTAAATACGAGTGACTCTTCACATTACAATTTGTTGTCACCGACTTCATGTGATGGAATCAGATGCGTATGTTTGCTATAAAGAAGGGTGGAAGCTGCAAAACGTTTGCGGTAGAAACAATCCTTAAAACTGTAAGTCCATCCCAGTAGAAATGCATCTGGTACGGACAATATACATGTTTTTGTTTTTAGGGTCGCATACCTACTTACTTCAGGTCTGTGAAGGGTGTTCGACTGCGATCCCGGGCACGATGTTTCCAGATATCCAGACCAAGTGCTTTGGCATCTGCTTGAAATCTCGAAACGGACGTCCATTCGCTTGATGTGGCCGAGCTAGGATAGTCGCTGTTATATCTTCTCCTTCATTCGTCCTCCTCGGAAGGCCCCCTTCGAAACCGAACATGGAGAGTTTTTATCTTTAAAGTACACAAAATCTGCTCAGCTTTTCTGCTTATTGTCCATCACTGTGTTCCATATAGCAGAACTACTTGCAGAGTGCATGGCCATCAAAAAACTCCAGAGTTTACCTGGAGCACTCGGTCGTATCCCCTTTATAGCGGAACTGGCAGGATTTTGTAGAGCGTGCATTTTCGAGTTTGGAGTTTTGAACCCTAACCGAAATCCGGAGGAAAGTTCTCCCAAACTTTACATACATCGCGGGTGTCCCAGCGTAACTGGCACAATTGTAATAATAATATGGGTGGCGCTGCAGATGGCCAGGGCCTAGCTTCTCAGCAACCACTCGTGTTGTGCGTGCTATTGTTCTTTCACGAGGGACCTACAGTTTTATGCCGACTCCGAACGGCCAAGTTTGAGAAGCTTTTTCTAGACAGGAAATATTTTTTGAGCATTGTCAGTGTCTCGAAAGGGGTGGGGTCGTGAAAAATATTTTTGTCGCTCAGAGCTGGATTCGAACCTGCGACGTCGAGGTTTGGGTCGACGCACATACCCACAACTCCACGGGCCACCACTGGCACAATTGGATCTGTTTTTTTTCCGGAATTTTGAATACGGCAAGGGCTTTGCAGAGATGTTGAACGCGAAGTCGAAAAAATGGAAAAATGGAGTCTTGACTTGGCACTCTTTGGTCTCTTCCAGGATTTGTCGCAGAGTGAAAATTTGGTCGAGTGTAGTTCTGTAATGTAGGGAAATACGGGAGGGATGGCAAATAAAACACCAGGCTGTTTCGAAGGCTCTTTATTGACTGCTTTTACATTTCGCTTTTCTTTTACATATTGGTCAGGAAAACGATGCGAGTGCACAGTAGGAATTGCGGATAGATCATTCGATCAGTTAGGCCAATAGCAATTATTATAGCAAACGGATTTTCTATTTATGAAGTAAATAGAATATCTAATATACAGTCGAAACCATAAGTAGACGGACTGATTTAAATTAAAAGTGACTACAGTAATTTACACTTAATTTACACATACAGCCTTCATTCACTGCACCGGAAAAAAAACACAGGTACGTGTCAATAAGTGTGTTGCAGAAAGTTTTCGGACGTTCAATCAGATGTTACAATCTTAAAGGCCACATTGTGCAAGTAGAATCGCCTTTCGTGAAAATGTGATGCACATACGCCCCAGTGTATCGGAGGGACTGACATATTACCAGTTGCGTCATGCTGTAGATAAATGATCAACACCCATTGACTTATATTCAGTTTAAAGAATAATATTTATTGTATAATAATAAAAAGTACATATCTTTGAAAATTAAAACTAATAACTATTTCATAATAATTTTAATAATAATAAAAAATAATCCTAAATCTTACCGTCCTAAGTTTTTTCTCTTTTGTTTATATCATTTTTAGTTTGTCTTTGAAATTTGATTACTTTTTAAAAATACATAAGTACATTATATCATTTTTTATTTATCTTAAACTTTTTCTCATTATTTGATTAAAATTCTTTGTAATACTTAGAATAACAATTTTTTGTTTCTCTTCTTTTTTGTTGTTTTCTTTAGTCAAACAAAAGGAGAACAAAATCAAATCATACAAAATGTTGAACAATGAGTGGTTACATGTTGCTTTTTTTGTCTTATTCAAATTCAATAACTAAGAAAGAAAAGGGATGCACACTTCATCAACTCCAGTGGGATAACACAAAACACAAATGAAAACGAAACGATAAGCAATAGAATTCCCTTTGATTTGTATTTTATTCGAGATCATTTTTGGATTATTGATTTTTCTCTTATTTGACTTATGTAAGTAAATGCAGATATATTTTGTTTGAAGGGTGTTTGTTGGCATCTACCATTTATAGTAAAATGAAAACAACATAATTGTCTACTTAAAATAATCGACCACAACCAGAGATTTTGTTTTTGCTTTGTAATAGAGAAATCAATAAGAGATACAGAATTGTTTTGATTGTTTTCACCTTAAAGTCTCACGTGTTCATGCTTAGAGAGAAGATTTAGGAAACTTGCAATTTGTCTCATACGGAGGTCTAAATTAAAAACAAATCAATGCTTAACGCCTATTTACTACCGTGCAAAATGTAATGTTCTCTTACGAATAACCTTATGATCTGCTTGTAAAAGGAAAAATAAATACACATCGTTTTTAACAACATTTTAAGTTCAAACTTAATATTGCTTAACAATTAGATCTTCGTTTCTGTTTCCTGTTGAAAATATCGAACTCTGATACGATGTCAACTCCCAACAGAATTGTTTCGATTTATTCATTTTTTGGTGTTCAGTGTGTTTCAGTAATGAAAGGTGTACATGCTCGATGGGATGTGTGTTGATCTTCCGATGATAATGTACATCACGTTCCAACTTTGTGGAGGTCTCGCTTGTCACGAGATTCATTGCAACTGCCGCATGCTAAATGCTGTATCTACTGGAATGCTCACAAGAGCCACCGCAAGCTCCCTCGAATCCAATGATTCTTTAAATGCATGCAAAGTCCATAAAGCAATCACGTCTCCCTCTACATGCTTCAACAACAATATTGACAAGACAAACAAAATGAAATAAATTAACTGCGTCAAACAATGCCATTTCAACAGCAAAAACATGAATTTATTGAACTTGTGTAAATGCTTCACTGAAGGATGAAAAGAATGAGATGAGTAAACTAAACCTACCGAATCGGTAATCTTTTGATGCAACTAAAACATAACGATCAGTCTTATCATATGTGCACGAAACACACTCTTAAGTGGTAAAGTTAAAATGGTAGGAGCCCTTTTTCGTGGAACGTACTTGTCGGCCAGGCACGGATGTGTAGGCAAAGGAGGCGAAAAACTCGCTGGACGGCTCATATTTTCGCCCTTCTTGCCTGCACAAATCGTTGCCGGGCCGATAGAATGTAAGAGGGCAAAGAGCCTCTATTGAGTTTTGGAGTAGACTCTAGAAGGCAGGGTAGTGGCATGCAGCTTCTGAGAGAAAGACCAACATGTGAGATGATGTAATGTTTTTGCAATTCGTCGGTTCGATTTAAGATGGATTAACATTTTGGAAGCATTTCATTTATTAGTCGTTTATTTGTTTCGAGGTCACTGTGCCGAATGTAGTTCGGAAGGCAACAATCCGTCGACTGATCTGGCTCGTCAACACCGAGCTCATGGAAGTTAGAGTTCAGGTTTGCTATCTCAGGTCTGCGAGTGTTTTTAGAGTCAATCGAATGAGTCGAAACTTAAAACCCAGTGTACGCCGCAGAATTGATCTCTTATTGAATCGGATGAATTTCGTTCTAACATGGATTTTAACGAAGACAGTCTTTGAATTGGAGCCATGAATAAAGTCTGATTCGCCCCCTTGATTCAAGACGAATGACAGTTGGATCTTGATGAATTTAAGAAATGATGGAAGACAGTGAATATAAAATTACGTACGTGGATGGTGCCACAACCCGTGGAGGACCAGAGCCTAGCTTCTCAGCAACCACTCGTGTTGTGTGTGCTATCGTTGTCTCACGAGTAGAAGGGACCTACAGATTAACACCGACGACGAACGGCTCATGTTTGAGAAGTTTTGTTCTAGACAGGAATACTCTTTGTATAGACGGACTCTGAGAGTAAGGGTGCTGGACATCAAAACCCTACTGTAGCACACCATCCTTAATCTTCTAAAGGGACATTCTTGTGAGGACAAATTGACACACAGACCCACAACTCCACGGTCATGGAAGACAGCTATCACTCAGGCTTAAATGCGAGTTGCCAACCTAATAAGTAAATGCAAACTCAAATAAATGAAGAACAACACTCGTAACAAATCATTACCTAAACGTCTTTGAACGTCCTTTGAACATGTTCACATCTCTTACGAAACTCGTTTTACTCCTTGTTGAAATGAAGCCAATGAAGCAGCACACAAAGCAATATGACTTCAGTTTCGACGAACAAATGCAGTGTAATCAGTCGCTGATGCAAGAGGTTTTTGGCCTGAAAAACTGAAGCATTCAAGTCACATTTATATGTAACAGAATCGTATACCTCTTTTCACAGTGGAATCTTCTCAGCTGGTCTAGCTAAGTGTAGGATCGAATTTAAGCTTCCCTTAAAAAGAATTCGTTTTAACACTCAACAATTAGGTTGGTTTAGGTATGCTATGGATTAAGTTTCACTTTGAATCATTGAATCCACCAAGTGAACCATGAACAAATCAGTGATTGAGACATTGCATGAATATCCCCCAACTGAAGAGAGGACAAGAGAACACACCAACTCTACAAGCGAATGTTCATGGATGGAAGGATATTGCTATAAGTGCTATTTGTCCTCTTCTCAGCACATCCAGGCAAAATATTTGTGTGAGGTCTATGTTCTCCATGTATTTTGGGGTATATATTATATTAATATGCACATTTCTCTGCATTGACACCTAAGCCAAGGCACTCGGTGGCTTAAGTTAAGCCACTATTTAAGTGGAATCTATCACTTAACTTCTACTGTGAAGACGAACTTTTTGTTTATGCTTAGTCTATCCCTGGATCGATGCTAAAGCTCGCGAAACGGGGATAAACTCAGACTATACATGGACATTCGACTAAATAAAGAATGATGGGTTTCGTTGAAATAAGGACGAAGTGCTTTCGTCATAAGCCTTCAAATACAACAGGTTTCCACATCTTTGTTGCTTGTTTTAACGCGCTGTTGATCTTTCATGAGTGAATGGCACATGCGAAGGGCGTTTGTTTGAGATGGATGAGCGGTGCAAAGCCCACAGACCAAGCACCAGATGCAAGATCTTTCAGAAGTGCGTTTAGCTCTTAGGATAAGGTGATGAGATCGACCGCATCTGTACAAAATTGCGCTTGCTATCATTAACACTGAAGAGCTTCGAGTGAATCCGGCGGTGAATCAGTCATCACGAGTGGACAGACAAAATCGACGTCTTGGACAAACCCCCAAAATGGCCAGCTATAACTTCAAGGTGAACTTCAAAAGTGAACAATGTTAAATACAATATCAGCGAGATCACATTCAGAAACTCGGGGATGACCCTATCACGAATTCCGTCGTAATCGAAAATAGGCTACGAACTCCGAAAAATCAGTCACCGAATTCATTTGTAATAGAATCGTAATGAAAAAACTGAAGTGGAAATTTGTATGTTCTTCTATATATAATAAAATATGGGTGGCGCTACAGCCCGTAGGGGGCCAGGCCTAGCTTCTCAGCAACCACTCGTGTTGTGCGTTTTTTCACGAGTGGAAGGGACCTACAGTTGTAGGCCGACTCCGAACGGCTTTGTTTGAGAAACTTTTTCTAGACAGGAAATATTTTTTGAACATTGTCAGTGTCTCGAAAGAGATGGGGTCGTGAAAATTATTTTTGTCGCTCATAGCTGGATTCGAACCTGCGACGTCGAGGTTGGGGTCGACGCACATACCCGCAACGCCACGGGCCACCTGTATGTGCCTTGTATTGTTCTTCTACGATAAGTTATTTACGTCAGATTCCGTAACTCGGTTTGGATTTTGTGATCGTACGTGGATTTGCTACAAATCGATTCTGTGATAGGGCTGAATGGTTGCCCACCACTACTTTTTGAAGGATTGGGTGGGCATTGAGGACTAGAGCCAATTTTGACGAATCCAGCTGACTTTATGAGACACATTGACCATCGGACACCTGGGGCCTATTCGCGTAAGGCGACAATCGTCTCTCGTTAGCGTTTCGACGATAGTTTCGCGATTAGGCCGTTGGTTTTTTTTCTGCGCCGTGAGTATCAGAAGAAGAGTCTTCGACTCCGAACCAGTGGGACAACGCAATAGAGGACGACCACGAACCCGATGGCGCACTCAAGTCGAGAAGGACCTCAACCAACTTGGAGTGCGAAATTGGAGGCAGCTGTCTAAAGATCGTGCCAGCTGGAGAGGATTGTTGACCGGGGCCCAGGTTCACCCCGGACTGTAGCGCCACAAGAAGAAGAAAAAGAAGAAGAATCTCAGAAGAAGAAGAATCTCAGAAGAAGAAGAATCTCAGAAGAAGAAGAAGAAGAATCTCAGAAGAAGAAGAATCTCAGAAGAAGAAGAATCTCAGAAGAAGCGGATGAAGAAATCCTTGGTTACTTGGTGAAAAAAGTGCGACCACATGTCCCCCGGGAAAACTACAAAAAAGGAGGTGTGCATAACTGAAGCGTGAAGACAGTTTTGCAGGAGAGGCTTGTCTAAATTGACGCCCAGATCCACCCCGAACAGTGGCCCCACACAATTAAGAAGAGCAATCAAAGATATTAACACACTTTCCCAATGCCTCCACTTTGATTAAGCAAATGACTACTGTCACGCAGAGTTTAAGAGCCGTGTTTGCCTAAAACGTCACGCGATGTAAAGAAGAATGCTGTTTCAGTCATCGCGTGACAGCTTACTACAGACTGCCCTCGTCAAAGCTTCACTGAATGCTATCAAAAAATGAATGAACGCCCAAAAATGTGCTCACGTTTCATTACTGAACCTAGCAAAATGAAATAAAAGTTGTACATACGCTTATTATCACTTATTTTGTATTCTCACTACAATAGAAAAATTATTTAAAAAAAAATGAAGATAATAAGAAAACTTACAAAAAATCTTTAAATCGTTTTTTTTTTTCTTTCGTTTCTAACTTATACAATAAAAAATAGAAGGAAGAAGAATATTTGATGAGACATGTTCATGTGCTTAAATGCATACATTTCCATTCTTAGTTATGTCATTATGCCTTTTTCTTGCTCGCTAGTTTTCTTATGTTTGTTTTTTTTGTTTTTTGTTTTTTCTTGTAGATTCTTAAAAAGCTTACTAGTTAAATTATTTAATATTTAAACCTATAATTAACAGATGAATATTTTTTTTGTTTTTGTTGTTAATTTTGTTTTGTGAAGATTAATGTTTTCAAGGAGAATTATTATCATTTTCATTTTTAGACTTGTTTACACACTAGAAATACAACACACTTCCACGTGACCGCTTGTGTTGTTGAAAAATATATTTATATCGCTATCGTGTTGAATTGTTGATCGTTAAAATGAGGCGGGGGGGATGAGGAGGAGGAGGGGAGGTGTGAGAGAGAGAACGAAAGGTGAAGAGTTTGAAGCGTATACCGTCGTGCCGGCTCAGCTCAACACGTAGTTTCGAGCATCGAATCGAGATTGGTTGGGTTCACCTTCGGTTGCGGATGGTGCAGCGGTTGCTGTTGTTGCTGTTGCTGGGATTGAGCGGCTGCCGCAGCTTTCTTTGCCTCACTGCAACGGAATTGCCGAAGATAGTCACTGAAGTCAGCGCCGGTGGTAGTGGCTGTTATGACTGCAGCACTTCCTGCCTGAGTCTTTCGCATTTGCTCGGACAGTCGTCGTATGTTCAGTTGCAGTTCGTCGTCGCGCTGTGATATCGAGGAGAAGCTGTGCCGTGCTTGCAGCAGATTCGGATTGACGACATCTAAGAAGCTACGTTGCGCCTGTTGTGACTGCTGCTGAGCGGGCTGCTGGGGCGGGGCGACTTCCGCGGTGACAACAGTGGGCTTGATGCGCGCCGGCGAGGTGGCCGGTGAACTGCTGCAGATGTAATGCGCTGGTAGCGGCGGTGGTGGTGTGGCAGTAAATGGTGGAGGTGGCGGTGAGAATTGACTCTCGGGCGCTTTCAGAAAGGGCGAAGAGGGAGCCGAAATTGGCGGTTGCAAGTCATCCTCAATGAGCAGTGGCGACTTGCAGCGTTGCAGCTTGGGCCGGTGGCTTTTCGTGTTCTCGCCACCGCCCAGCTCGAATTTCGTGGCGGAAAATGACTTGGCCTGTCGAAAGATCTCCTGCTTTGGCGACTTTTTCACATTGGACACCCTCGGACCGCCATTGGCTGAATCTGGGGGCTTGCGCCAGATCCATGGATCGTTATCCAGCGGCTCGAGGTTTCCGCGGCTCAGCGAGCGAGTCTCCTTCGACATCTTCTGCAGATTGTTTCTTTTGTGCAACGAGTTAACCTTACAATCGTCCAGGTCGGACATTTTCAACCAGGGGTCAGACGGCACGTAGACCAGGCAGCCGGTGCTCTTGTTGTTCGTCTGGTTGTACGAGAACTTCGTGTCGAAGTCAGTGATGTTCGGCGACGTCTGTTCGCTTCGTGATGTTTTGTGCTTTTTCTTGACGGCCGTACCCGAGTTTCTGCTGCTTTTCACTTCGCGAATCGCATCACGAACGCTCAACTCGGGCGTCCGCATTGTAATTCCGCTCTCGATTTCGAAATCCTCGTTCGGCGAAACCTTCACGGACACTATGTCGTTCTCGTCGGACACCATTATCGCATGCTGATGCCGCACCGGTGGCCGAGGCGAGAGGCTTCTCGTAGTCCGCAGTTGTTTCGTCGGCTTGGACTCGCCCAGGGAGTTGGATTTCTCCAACGCCATCTTGTTCGTCGCCGTGGCCACCTCCTTCGGCTTGATCTCCGTAAGGCCAAGTTTCCGCATGTCCAGATTCGGACTTGTGGCCGCATTTCGAGTGGCCACAACCCTTCTCGGGCTCGGATTCACTCGACCACCGCTGGATTTCTTGAGTTCATCACATTGCTTTGTCAGTTCGTTGCCAGTCGCAATGCCAACGTCCTTCGATTGTACTCGTCCCGGACTGGTGGTTGCGTCGCAGCTCTGCTTCTTTGCCGTTGTCACTTTTCTGTCGCACACGCTGGACCCACAATTGCCCGCGGCGCCCACCAGACCGTTGGCCCCGTTCAATTTGAGGGATTTTAAAGAGCTATACCGATGACCAATGCCCGCGCCACCGGCCGTGGAACTGCTGTTACACGTACACTTCAGAACGCAGTCCATCTGCTTCTGCTGGCCGCCCTGATGGTTGTTACTACAATTATTGTTGCTCGTTGGTGACGTGGTCATGCTGGTGCTACCGAATCGACCGGGATGAAAAATTTTACTACTACTACTAATATGGTGTGGGGAGAACGATTCGTCTGGATGATTGCTAGTACTACACATGGAAAGTTGCTCCGCTGAGGTTCGCTGCTTCGTATTGGTATTGGGTGATGTTGATGAAAATTTGTTATTCGATGAGGAAGACGCATATGATGATAAGCGATGTCCTTGGCTCTCGGCCCTTTCCAAGCGAGCGGCTGCTGATGGTTGAAATTGGTTAGATCAGTGATGAGATGAGAGATTTGCTGAGAAACTTACCATTTGCAGCGCTTTTAAGTGAAAGGTATGGTGCTGCGTTTTTGGCACAAGAGCCGGACCCTTTATGCTAGAGAAATTTTTCAGCGAGAGCTTTTGTAGAAACGGAACTAGAAGATGAAGCCGCTGCTTGAGAAATAGAACAGAATTATTTGAAAAATTACTTTTGTGTCTGAGGAATGGTACAATTGTGCTGTGGAAAGAGAATGAGTAGAAAGTGTGACCGAATTGAGGATCAATTCGTTGCTTTTACAAAGTTGTGGAAACCTTTGTTTGTTTTGTGCGATTAACAGATCGTTTTATTTGTTTGGTGCATTATTGTGCGACATTTAACTTGCCACCACGTACCGCACATTCGGAATCAGGACACAAACGTCCGGTCAGGCGGCGAATTCAAGTCAAATGGTAGCGCTTCTACGAAATGTCTCGTGTTATCGGTTCCTGATGGTTTTTGGCTAAGTCAGGAAATTGAAGCTGTTGCTGCTGTTTAGATTGAATTGTTCGTAAGATTCGCTACAACCTAGGAGAGCAGAAAATTAGAATACAATTGCGTGACTTCATCTCGAACTGAGGTAAACTACATTGCAGGCGGGGACATAAAACAAATCGCGTTTTTCCAGTTGCGTGAGGCATGGTGTAGTGATGAATAATGATTAATGGAAGCACTGGCCGACACAGCGTGTTCGGGTTAAAATTAAACTGTGGCGATACGCATGAATGGGCGCTATTTTTTTTACAACATCAACACAATTCCTACGCTTTTTGACGTCAGACTCTTGCAATATTATGGGGTTTTATCTGATTGTTGGTGGAGGTGATGTCTTAGCCTACTCGTTGCGTTGCGTTGTTCAAATCTCTTAAAAAGAAGGACATTGATGCTTTATCCTCCATCATTATGCAAAGAAACGTTGCTTTCACTTCAATTGGACAAAAATCTTCACTTGGGCACATGCCAGCCATTCTTAACCTGTGACCCCCTGAACATTGGCATTTTAGTAAAACAAGAAATACACCTTTATTACCATTCCACTGCAGTTGTATGTTACGAGAGGTCAGCCGAGATATAAATTCGTTGCTAGAAGCCGCACAGGCACGGTGTTGAGAAACTATGGTCTGTATGAATGGTTGCGTGTTGAGACAGTCTAACATTGCATTCAGAGAAGATAAAACTTGTTTTGGCGAGTGTCTGCCAGATAATCTCCTAAATGCTGCTGATGTCAAAGATGACGGAAATATGTGTCAAATCTTGCATGTCATATATATATATATGGGTGGCGCTACAGCCCATAGGGGGCCAGGGCTTAGCTTCTCAGCAACCACTCGTGTTGTGCGTGCTATTGTTCTCACACGAGTGGAAGGGACCTACAGTTTTATGCCGAATCCGAACGCCCAGATTTGAGAAGCTTTTTCTAGACAGGAAATACTCTTTGAGCATTGTCAGTAACTCGAAAGAGGTGGGGTCGTGAAAATTATTTGTGTCGCTCAGTGCTGGAATCGAACCTACGACGTCGAGGTTGGGGTCGACGCACATACCCACAACGTCACGGGCCACCACAATCTTGCATGTCACGTGAAATTAAAGTTGAGTCAAACCTTTCAATCTTCAAAACTGCTTCACTGCTCCGTTCTGATCATTTAGGAACAACAATGTGTTCGCTATTTGCCAGCCCTAGGCGGTTAGGTTAGGTTAAAGAGGCTGACTTCTGAACGAGAGGACAGCAGCCACGTTTAGGGCAGCGAAGGCGTATTGTGCCCCCATGCGGATCTATGCCTATTCCCCGAACTATGTTGTGCTTTTGATGAAGCGGAGAACATGGCTTAGTTCGGCTTTGTTATTGAAGTAAAAGGTTTCCAGAAGTCTGTACCTACGGGATGAGAGAGCACTACAGTTGCATAACAAGTGTACAATGGTTTCCGTATTAAGTTTAGCTTAGAGTGCCCGCCGAGGGCCAGTAAGTTAGAAATAGAATTATACGTCCAACTAGTTTTAAGCATTTTTGTTTAGTATGTAAGCTCTTTATGAATTAAAAAATAAAAATGAAAATGATGGTTTCCGTATTTGCAGCTCCTGGAAAAGGCATTGTAAGGGAGGCCTATCCCAGAGGCGTGACTTGCAATGGCGCAATGCCCTGAATAACACCGATGAAGGTTCTGAGATTAGGCCTGCTCATATTAATCAGGATACGCGATCGTTTAGGATTTGTCATAGGCAAGGCTTGGCATCCTATGCCATTCAACCATCTACGATCTGCTTGAGCAGTCATGTCCTGCTTCAGTAGATGCATTAGAGTAACAATACGCATAGATGACGGGCCGCCAACCGAAACTATAGAATTTGTACCCTTTCTAGGGAGTTCGTCCGCTTGGCAATTCTCTGGAATGTCGCAGTGTCTCGGCACCCACATGAGTACGACATAAAAATACTTGATCATCTCCAAGTTTTTCACTACCAGTGTCTAGAGGTAGGAGGTAGATTTCCGTTGTGGCACTTGGAAGATCTTCGCCTCCGAACCTGTGGGGCAACGCTACAGAGGATACTCGCGTTTAAAGTGGCGCACCCAAGTGGAGAAGGACCTCAACCAATTTGGTGTGCGAAACTGAAAACACCTTGCCAGAGATCGCGCTTGTTGGAGAGACTTGTTGGTTGAGGCCCACGGGCACTCCGGACTGTAGCGCCATACAAAGAAGAAGAAGATTTGGAATATGAGCACCAATGCCTTACTAACCACTGCCAATTTTTTCCATTCCAGTCTCAGAGTCGATTACTGCATACACGAAAACTGAGTTGACGGTGAGAGAACTCAGAAAATGCCTGTCTGTTCTTGACGTAACTTCCTTCCTTGATTCCTTGATCCAATTTCTCGAAATCGGTACAGTGGTTCGGTAGTCGGAAAGATAGCTGAATATTCAGATCCTTAGAATAGACGCCAGCACCCACACCTGCGTCCATCTTCGATCCATCTGTGGAAGTTCTCAGTGAATTCCCTCCAGCGTCTGATGTTCAGACACCTATGAGGACATCGGGAGATGCTGATTGAGAAGTTTCTCTCGAAGAGGAGTTCAGGCATCATGACGGTATCATAGTTATATCTGCTGCGGAACGCTGAGTGTCCAGATCGGAGTTCTTTCAGAAGAAATGCAGCGATCTCAACGTGATTGCAGTACTAGCTGCTAACTGTCTAACCACTAGGTCTATCGGTCGAAGTTTGAGGAGTATGTTCAGTGCAGCGGAGCGAGTTGTCTTTAGTGCTCCGCTAATACTTGCGCAGGCCATGCTCAACACCCTTTCGAGTGGTTTAACGTTGATGTTTTTATTGAGTGCAGTCCGCCAAATTGCGACGCCATACAGCAGTACGAGTGTGACCACCGACACATATAGCCAGTGGACAAAGCGCGGTTATGAAGCCAACGCGCAAACAAACGCTTACCGCAAAAACATGCTTTTGAGACCAAACAAAACACACCTTGTGGTCAACATTTCCCTCGTTGCAACTTCGCATCGTTATTCCTTTCAACTAATATAATGTTGCCATGAATTCTGTCCCAAGAAACTATAAACTAAAGACTAAACACACTTGTGGTAGGTTGGACTGCCACAAGCAAAATGCAAACACCTAAGTTTAAACTGTATGTAAATGATGAAAAAACTGCAGCTATTAGAACCCCTGTGGCGGCAGATACATATGTAATTTAGCAAAACTTTCTACTTTGCTTTTCTATTTTCACAAGTAATAACGACCCGTCTGAAATCGATGAAAATTACACATAACAGGTAACAAACATGGACAACTAGTAGTAGAATCACAGTCGATGCTGAGAATTTGGAAAAATCATTTCTGTAGACTGTTAAACGGCGATGACGACACAAATTCCGCTGTCAGGCAGAATGTTTCACTCAATTAGGACGATGATAAACACGAATTCCGTCCCCCGACTTAGACGAAGTCAAGATAGCGATATCTAGACTGAAGTCGAACAAAGCTGCTGGAGCGGACGGATTGTCCGCGGAACTGTTTAAAGCAGCTGGAGATGAACTGGTTGGGCGCATGCACCAGCTCATCTGCAGGATATGGTCGAAGGAAAGCATGCCCGATGAGTGGAATCTCAGCGTCGTTTGTCCGGTCCACAAGAAAGGAGATCCCTTTGACTGCGCTAATTATCGAGGGATCAGCCTCCTTAACATCGCTTACAAGATACTTTCTGCCGTTCTGTGTGAACGCCTGAAACCCTTTGTCAACAACCTGATAGGTCCTTATCAGTGCGGTTTCAGGCCAGGAAAGTCCACAATAGACCAAATATTTACACTCCGGCAGATCTTGGAAAAGACTCAAGAGATGCAGATCGACACCCACCACCTATTTGTCGATTTCAAGGCCGCATATGACAGCGTGCATAGAGACGAGCTATACAGCGCTATGTCTAGTTTTGACATTCCTCTAAAACTCGCCAGGTTGTGCAGGATGACGATGGAGAACTCTCGCTGCTCCATCAAGGTCGGTAACAAACTCACCGAGACCTTCAATGTCAAAAAAGGTTTTAGGCAAGGCGACGCGCTGTCATGTGATTTCTTTAACATCGTCCTGGAGAAGATCGTGCGAAACTCAAACGTAAACACCCGAGGCACGATCTTCCAAAAGACCGTTCAACTGCTTGCTTACGCGGACGACATTGACGTGATTGGACGAACACATAAGGCCTTTGCTGGCATTGAAACGGAAGCAGCTATAGTGGGTCAAGCGGTAAACCAGGATAAAACAAAGTACATGCTGTTATCACGAAAGGACGCACAACATCGACGTCTCGGACAGAGCGTCATATTGGGCAGCAGAAACTTTGAGGTAGTCATTGGCTTCGTCTACCTAGGCTCTGGAGTAAATAGGGACAACAACACCAGTACCGAGATCAAGCGCAGAATTACTCTTGCCAATGGCTGCTTCTTTGGGCTCAAGAGGCAATTGACTAATAGAGCCCTCTCTCGAAGAACCAAGTTGGCTTTACATAAAACTCTGATCATCCCTGTCCTGCTCTATGGTGCAGAGCCATGGACTCTATTGAATGCGGATGAAGAAGCTCTTGGTTGTTTTGAGAGAAAAGTTCTGCGTACGATCTTTGGTTCTGTTTGCGTTGATGGCGTTTGGAGGAGAAGGTTCAACCACGAACTATACTGACTGTACAGCGGCATGCACCTAGTTAAGCGCCTTCGGATCCAACGCTTAAGATGGCTAGGTCATGTAGAGCGGATGGACACCACAGCTCCGGCCCGAAGAGTCTTCGACACCGAGCCATTGGGACAGCGCAACAGAGGACGTCCTCGCACTAGATGGCGCACACAAGTGGAAAAGGACCTCAACCAACTCGCTGTGCGCAACTAGAGGCAGCTGGCGAAAGATCGTGCTGGCTGGAGAGGCATGTTGGTTGAGGCCCAGGTCAACCCCGGACTGTAGCGCCAAACAAAGAAGAAGAAGAAGGTAACAATCAATGCGACACGCCTACTATTTCCTGCAAACTATGTTGACCCAATTACAAGAGCACAGAAACGAAATATATCATCTCCCACTCGAGTAGCGTAATCTATTACTAGGCATTACATCTTTTTGTACGACTCAGGGATGTAAGCGGAAGAATGGACAGCAAGGTCTATGGGCGTCTCAATAGCCATTATATTTTCTCCGCCAACATGTTATGAAATCAAATGAGATTCTAGACACGTTTATAGAACTTCTGGAATGTCAAAGCCCAAAATGGAGAGCCGCCGAGAATGGAGAAGATGCGACAATCCTCGTAATTGGCCTAACCTCAGTGAATATGGACGTGTCCCAGAAATTTAGGAAACTATTCCAACCTTGTCTACGAAAATTCATGAGAAGCTTTACTTTTGCTTCAGGGAGGTTATCAGATCAGGGACCAAAGTGAGACGTCTTCTCTCTTGTCTAGCCACGCACTTAACCTAACCTTATCAATGTTTCATCATAATCTTTTAGAAAATACCTGATTGTAAATGTAATTGGAAAAGTCCCATTTAGTTTTAACTTACCATCGTTTTCATCTTTTTCTTCCGTTGTAACACCAGCGGTGGTGGAAGTGTTTGTGTTCTTTAATTGTCATTTAACTAATTCTACGGTAAGAAATTTTTTAAGTCTTTCAAAATATTGCGAATGTAATTCTACATCATTATGACCAGCACCCTGTGGAGGAAGAAGAGAAAAAAAAAAACGAACGGGATAAAATGAAAAACAAATTCATTACCTCTTATCGCATAACAATGTCAAATAATAAATGGAATTATGTTTACCTCAACCCAGAGGGGTTCGACTGCTTTTGGGCACCTCTCATAGATTCCAATGCCGTGCGAGAAATCGATGACTTCATCGTCGGTGCCGTGTATAACAAGAACAGGAGATTTCACTTTAGAGACCTTATCAATACTGAAACGAAAGGAAAACAAATATATTATGCATTAAAGAACACAAGATGATGCAAGTTAATTGAATACAAGAAATTCTCGCAGAAGAAGCTCATGGCATATTCACACAGCCATTTGCACAACACATTCAGAATGTGTTTGTTGTTTTTGCTTGGTTGCAATTATTCTCGTGGTTGTTTCGACTCAAATTGATTCAATTGATTGATTATTATTTCAATCGTTAAACATCGCATGAACACTTGAAACAATTCTGTGGTTTCAACTCATTGCTGCTTTAGAACAAGTTTTTTTTCTCATATTTCTCAGAGATTCAGTAAAAACTAAATCTTCTCCTCGGTTAATTATAAGTAAAGAGCAGATTGAGAACACCCAGACTTAAGCTATTTCGATTTCAAACTTTAAGGCAGACCTGTTAAAAGAGCACATCAAGTGCTGACAGCCCTCATATTTCATTACTACCTTTGTGGACGTCGATATCAAGAGTACATTTAACAATGTAGAACAGTTTGCAGTAACCTCAGCATTCAACAGACTCGGACCAAAAAGTGCTTACTGGTTTGTATTCAACAGCTCAGGGTGATAAGCTCTTCGAACTGTCAGTAGGACTACACCACAAGGTGGTGTACTCTCCCCTCTATTGCAAAACGTAGTGGTGAAAGAAGTACTACCATGCACTAGAAGAGCACAACTAGGGATCAAGGTCATTGCATATGCTATTGCGGCATCTGACTGCCCTTTCCTTCTGACTCAGTTCTTTTCACTAGAAAGTATACAATTCCTTACTCCAACCCTCCTTCATGTGGGGCCAATTTTAAACTGACAGTAGCCCAAAATTACTAGGTCTTATAAAGGACACGAAGCTGATATTGGAAGCTAACTACCCGTGAACGTGTCAAGACGGTCTCCACGGCTCTATATTGCTGAAAAAAAGGCGATGGGGTGCAAGTGGGGACTACAACCTCATATGGTCCTCATATGGACTAAGTATTGGTAGACAGACCTATACTGCTCTACGGCGTCGCAAATTGGCAGACCGCACTCGATAAAAACATCAACCGTAAATCATTCGAAAGGGTGCAAAGAATGGACACTAGAGGAGCACAACTACAAGAATCCCCGTAATTGCCACCTATCTCTTAACCAGATACCCAGATATGTCATTCACCAACATACCTAACCCATGGAAGTAGTAATTCCAGAGAATTGCAGAGCGGACGAACGCACTAGAAAGGGTACAAGCTCTGCCCTCTTTCCAAATGGTGACCTACCATCCATTCATATCGCTGTTTCAAAACATCTACTGAAGCTAGACACACTTGCTCTCGTCATAACATAAAATGTGTGGCACTTGCTAGATCCCAAACGATCACTTAATCTACACTGCCCTAAGTTTGGCTAGCGTAGTCTTATATAGAAGTCAGCCAGTTCAACCTAAGCAAAGCGAACTTATTCATTGGTTCGTAATCACATCAGATCACTTGCAAAAAATAGATCAGCTCGTATGCGAGTCTTCAATTATGCGAGATTTGACTTTATAACGGACAAACAAGCAAACAAAGCGATGAAGAAGATATGAACCTGGTTTCCCCACCCCGGTAAGGCACTAACCCACAAAGTCATTACGGATTTGACGCACTTAGTCTACATTTTTAATGAAGATATATCAAAGAGAGAACAATAGCACGCACAACACGAGTGGTTGCTGAGAAACCAAGCCCGGGCTCTCTATGGGCTGTAGCGCCATCCATTATTATTATTATATCAAATAATTCGTCGTCTCGTAAGCCGATCAGCCAGCCTTAAATGCAGCTTTAGTCCCGGTGCACACCGCCTTTGATTCTCACAGTACTCGCAAATGCCTCAGCGTCACACACCTGTGTGTGTGCACCACTCGATTTGCTGCACCCTGCCTTCAGAGACAACATATGCTGGACCCCTTAAATCGTAGTCGAGGTCAACATTTACATGAAATAATCTTTAAAAAGTAAATGGCACGCATTCATTTATCAACTCAGTTTACAGTGCTAGACGAAACACCAAAGAAATCCCCACCCTTTTACAGTAGCTCCACGACGTAGACTTGAAGACAACTTTCCCTTGTCTGTTATCACTGGAAGTTTAAATTTCGTTATCGGTCACATAGTATATCCAATAATCCCAAGTCGTAATAAAATTTGATTTCTGACAGAAAAAACGTGATAAGTAAGTACTTTTTATAGGTAGGCACACAGAGAACAACTGTCCCTAGAGTGAAGCCACGCCGGATGCGACAAAATATATTTTCTTGTGTGAATTTTACACACGGTTTCTCCCCACTGTATGTGAACATGTCTGCAAGCCCTCCAGTGGAGACAATGACAACTGTCTGTAGTTTCCTTTCTTTGCCTGGGAATAATAACTAAGGCAGAACATCCTCAAGACTCGGAATAATAGATAAAGTGCAACAATTAGTGATTCAACTAGAAATGTTGGCGTCATGGTCAGCTACGAGCATGTATGCCTGGATCAATCAGACAGTACTTTCTTCTGTACGTCATTTTACACACATTTGTTTGAAGTTGGTTGTTTCCTAAAATTCGTTCGCTACTGATGTGCACAGGGGTTAAGAGTGACTGTACTGCTCACTTCAGTACATTATGGATGGTAAGGTAGTTCAGTTGCAAACTCACTAGACTATGTATTAAAATATGTTGCAATATATTTACGCAATTCTACAATCTACTTCTTTTTCTTTGTGTGGCGCTACAGTCCGGGGTGGACCTGGGCCTCAACCAACATGCCTCTCCAACTAGCGCGATATCTGGCTAGCTGTCTCCAGGTTCGCACTCCAAGTTGGTTGAAGTCCTTCTCCACTTGGGTGCGCCACCTTAAACGCGGGCGTCCTCTGCTGCGTTGCCCGTCAGGTTCGATTCGAAGATTCTTCGTGCCGGAGCTGTGGTGCCCATACGCTCTACATGACCTAGCCACCGTAGGCGTTGGATCCGTAGACGCCTAACTAGGCTCATGTCGCTGTACAGCCCGTACAGTTCGTGATTGGATCTTCTCCTCCAGAGCCCGTCAACACAAACAGGACCAAAGATCGTGCGTAGAACTTTTCTCTCAAAGAGACCAAGAGCTTCTTCATCCGCTTTCGAGATTGTCCATGCCTCCGCGCCGTATAGCAGGACTGGGATGATCAGGGTCTTATATAGAGTCGACTTGGTTCTTCGAGAGAGGGCTCTATTACTCAAAAGCCTCTTGAGCCCGAAGAAACAGCGGTTGGCAAGAGTTATCCTACGCTTGATCTCGGTACTGGTGTTATTTGTACAGTTTACTCCGGAGCCGAGGTAAGTGAAGTCCTTGACTACCTCGAAGTTATAGCTGCCCATTGTGACGCTCTGTTCAAGACGTCGATGTTGTGTGTCCTTTTTTGAGGACAGCATATACTTCGTTTTGCCCTCATTCTAGAATGTCTACAATCTACTGCAAGGATCTAAATAAGGAAACCCTACAATAAGGAGTTGTTTTAACAAAACGTGTGTCTTTAAAGCCACAACTGTTCTAAAGCCCCCGCCGCATGCAGAGACCCAAGTCAAACTCGTTGCCAACAAATATAAAATATTCCCTTCATGGGTTTTCCCACGAAATCTCGCCGTTCTTTAATATAACATCCATCACACAGCAATGGAGCTACCGCCAACTTAGTCATGAGTCTAAAAATATGCTCTTAATTACCAAGTAATCGATTATATTTCGAGTGTATTTGCAACAAAAAAAAAAATCAATTGCACATGTGTTCGTATCAGAAGTTAATTAACCCTCCACATGAATGAATCCCCAATCAAGGCATATCGGCGATTATTGCCCATAATCCATATGAAATATACACATTTCGACACTGGCAGGTGCAATAAATGTAAATGTGATTGATACGAGCGGTGAAATGAATATTTGTGCTCTCTTGGCAATTTCCCGTCCATTCAGACTCCGCACACAATAAATTGGTGAGCAATGCGCCATTGTTTGCCTTCAAATTGAGATAGTGGAAGCTTGTATATTTGTTGCGCGATAAGCATCGCGAAACCTGAAACAAACTCAACTACAAGAAATTTGTTTTACCAAACACTTGAGCGATGAGTAGACCGCAACACACTTGACGGCAGAGCAGAGCCACCGTGAAACTGTTTGCGTGCTGCAACTGAAACATGCGCGGCGGTGAGGAGTTCTATCAATTGTCGTGTACACTGAAATGGGGTTTTTTTTGGGGGAGAATTGAAACAAGAATAAGAACTCCAAATAAACATCACCAGAACGGAACTAAGTTTGGCCACGTGAGCCCCAAAGTCCACTGGGGTGGCAATTAGTTTCTGTTTCCTTATCTGCCTGCGTTCGGCCGGACTGTGGTGTCTCATTTGCAGAGTAATGTGTCATTAATTATACGAGTTAGGAAGGTCATGTGTTGACTGGTTGCCGTGGCATAGAAGTCCGCAGAAAGTGAAAACTGTGATTTTAATTAATGATCTGCTTCGCTGCGAAGGTGAGGCGCACTTGATACTTTGTAACTGGACCTGGACTACATAAGGAATGGGAGTCGCAGACCTAACCCAAATCTTTTTCGGAATGACATTTTTGACATGCGAAATATTTGCTTTCTTCAAATGGGGCCTGACCGATTACTGTTGAGGCAATAAAACTAATTGTCAACACATTGTAGACACACTGCAGATATGCAGATTGTGAAGGGGTGTTGTGACTAATGTCAGATCTGTTGCAACGACATGCAAACGCATGCGAACGAGCTTATACAGCTCCCACGCGATTTGTATTTTGCTTTGTGCTCTACTGAGTGCATGTGACAGCTAGTAACTGCAAAGTTTTAAAAGCTGCGGGTACAAATTTTGTGAAGAGGTACTGTCAAGGACAAAAGATATTTTGGAAATTGAAGTTTTAGGAATGCACCATTGAGAGTATATGCAACTAGTAGATAAGAACGTTAAGAACCTAACACTCTAACTGTGGCTACAATCCAAGGCGATCCATTGAACAGAGCAATTATAGGCAACTTCGATCACGGATCAGACAGTTCTTCATTTATTTCCGACTAACATCCTAGAGAAAGAGGCACACGACAGTCAGAGACAAAGGGTATACACCTCGTACAGAGGACCCTCGCCGGGAATCATGATGCCACGAAGATAACTTCTTACTTCCAGATGAAAGCCGCGGAAGACACGGTTAATTGAGTGCCTGTCCTTGGTTATAATGATGTCTGGTTCGAGTGCCACTGTGTAAGCAAAGTTATAATAATAATAATATGGGTGGCGCTACAGCCCATAAAGGGCCAGGGCCTAGCTTCTCAGCAACCACTCGTGTTGTGCGTGCTATTGTTCTCACACGGGTGGAAGGGATCTACAGCTTTATGCCGACTCCGAACGGCCAAGTTTGAGAAGCATTTTCTAGACAGGAAATACTCTTTGAGCATTGTCAGTGACTCGAAAGAGGTGGGGTCGTGAAAATTATTTTTGTCGCTCAGAGGTGGAATTGAACCTACGACGTCGAGGTTGGAGTCGACGCAAATACCCACAACACCACGGACCACCACATAAGCAAAGCTAATATTCTTTTATCTGGTTTTCAAATCCGGTCCAGTTACCATTTGCTGTTCTTATCAACTTATCGACACTATCACTGACGTTGTCGGTCAGTGGTAGTAGTCTGGCCATGGGTATTACAATGGAGCAAGAGTGGTCTAACTGATCTAACTGAAGACCAGATGAATTTCAGCATATCCATTCGAAATAAATGTGGCTGGAAGGCTGACGAACAAATCTGATCTGGAAATGTACTCAGAGAAGACGAAGGCAGATGAAGCCAACAAATTTTAAAGCAATTAAATCTCGCACACTGCATTATCAACACATCCGACCAAAAGAGGGTCTGAGTCTTTGAGCTTTATCTGCCTTCCATCGTTGTCAGCCCTGGCAACGCTGCTTCCCGCTCATCAAAAAACTAGTTGTCTTCCGTTCGGCACAAACTTAGATCCACACCCAGTGGCACCGATCTCCTGCTACCAAAGCTCGATTTCGAGAAGAACTAAAAAACAAGGACTAGGTGCTGGATGGTGCTCTGCAAATCTTCACAGATGGATCAAAGATGAGCGACTAAGAAGTCTTTCCGTTGTCTTAAAAAAACAATGATTAGATGTCAGACGTCGATCAGGTCTATTTATGCTTTCACTCTTAATCTCTGAACTGCCTAACTCTTTTCGAAATTACGGAGAATTAAAGCATTAACAGCAAGCGGACACTGCGACATTGCAGAAAATTGCGAAATGAAGATAAAGGCCGTTTGCTGATGCTACTCTAAAATCTGAGATTGTGATGAGACGGAAGGAATACATTTTAGCACTCGACTGGAAAGCACTCGACTGGAAAGCACTTTCATACGAAAACGTGTACGATTGAGACACATTATTTTCCAAAAGCGGATGACACTAACCCACTTTCTTTACACATATCCCCGGTAATCACAATAACCAGGTAATGAGCACATTTCCAAGCTCTTCCTTAACACGATCGATGAGATCTCTCGAATTGATTTCGAATCCACCGCTTCGAGGTATGGTAAACGGAACCTGGTGTTAATTGGATTCACTCTTTTCGAACCGTCACTTCTGGCACCCTGTGAATTGCCAGCTCAGTAACTGGTTTGCTGTGCTAATTAGAGCAGCAGCTGAGCTCTGACAATCCCACGCATGCTATTAGCACCTTTCACTGTCCATGCACCAGCCCAGTTAGCTGGGCAAAAAAATGATAAAAAACAGCGACACTTATTACAGCGACTGCAAGAAAGAACGGATGTGGCACTTGTTCGGATGTGGGTTTATTGTTCGAGGCAGATTTTGGCAGGATCTCTTAAGAGAGCACCTCATCACAATCAACATATAGGCAAAATTAGTTTAATCTGCGCGCAAGGCCCAATTGAGTGCATAGATGGCAAAGACGATACCAGGCCCAGGGATGACTTTAACTCCGACACCAAGATCTTTCTAGATGCAATCAACGACTAGTTGGGGAAGGAAAACTTATTTCTCGTTACAATTACACCGATTCGTTCACCAGATTGTTTGTATTGCGATCAAGGACCAGTATTGTCGTGTCCGATGCTTCCGAGGAGATACAATTTATTTTAATTCTGATCATTTCCGTGTTGTAGCCAATATATAGTCAAGAGTAGAGCAACATCACAACGATGGTCAAATAGGTGGCAAACAATGTAATTGCCGTCAAAACCATCAGCTGTCTATGTCATATTTTGTCCACCTTTGAGCCTGTGTGGACCTCTACCAGCGAATTTATCCTTTTAGAGAGAGATTCACAAGTAAAGGACTTCAGCCAACTTGACGCTCGTAATTGGAGACAGCTGGCAGCTTAAGACTTGTTGTATTCGCACGATTGTTCCAGTTGATTGAAGTTTCTTTCCGTCCGTTATGACTGATGACGTTTGCCATATCTGTTATAAAAGAGCTGTCAGTTCCCAAGTTGACAGTCGCTTTAATGAGAAAATAAGATCGAAGCAATTTAATTCCTGATCCCGCAAGTGACGGATATTTTTCTCCGAAATTATACACCGCATTGTTGTCGAAAATAAAAATGACAGACGCCTTTGCTTGTTTGATTTTCATCATTCCCAAATGACAGCGGAAGTCTTATCGTGTACATCCCAATGTCAGATACCCAATCTGGTTGACGACCCATTTTTAACCCGTTTAGACTGAACGATTATGACATTTTTAAACAGGGCGAGATATTTCACACGCGCAGATCGTCGACAAATTTACACAAAATGTCATAAAAATCTGACTCGTTGAAAATTATTATCAGCGTTTATTGTATTTGCAGGAAATGTGTTATAATTCATCCACAAAGCCCTAAATTGATTGGAGTTGTTGAACTTGATGTGTTGCGACGGTTCAGAGTGACATTGATTTGATGAACTCTGATTGACATCCATCAAGACTGACATTATGGTTCCATTTTACTGGTACAGTTATCAACGATCAAAATTGGCAAGGTGTATGCCACTTCATTTAAGGAAGCAAATGAGTAACGGTCAGTAATAGTTTGGCGAGGAATCTCTCACGCAGGTGTCAAAATCCTCCATTTCTGTAAAAATGTCGCAAAGATTTGTGCAACTCATTTACCACGAAGTCGTTGAGTAGGAGTTTGAACAATATACTTCAATGGAAACTGGGGGATCTTCTAACAGGTCTTAGCTCCAGTATACAAAACCAGTACCACAAAGGAGTGGCTCATAGTGGGTTGCAATATTGCTGGCTTTATCGCAGCAAAAGATTGATGGTCAGTCGGTCTAGGACGTTGCAAGCACAATCCATGTTCTACAAGACTGACCTGTGCAAGAGTAAGCGTCAATTCATTCACCTTGCTTGAAGTTCTCGAAGTCTACTGAACTCTGCTGCACGGTGACCACACGGGTGCGCACACCAGCAACCGGTATATTTTTCAATCGTCTGACAGAAGACGAGTGTGAAAGAAAATAACACTAAAAGTACCGTATGCAGGCAGGGATTATTTTCAGAACCTGAACATGTACTCGTCGAGACACCGACCAATTCGGTGACTCACTGTGCCACAAATCATTCGACTTCGGTAATCGGTTACCTGGACCAGTCAAACAATTAAACGCTTTAAGGTCGTTAAACCTGGAATGACTGGAATGACGATTTGATTCCGATCCGAAAATCATAAATTTTAATTTGTATTCATGGTGGATAACCGAATTTTTGATTGAGAATTAAATAACAATGAATTCTGTTGTTGTTCCGTGCTCAGGCAATGTTTCAACAAAAAGGATGGTGGATACGAAAAAAAAAAGGCTGCATTCATCATTTCGGAATGCACAGGAAAACAATTGGAAATAGAGTCAAGCACTTTTTAATCAAATCCTCTGTGGAAAGAGGCACTTGCCTGATAGTTGTTTGAAGTGTTTTGGAGTGAAATGGAATGCCCTGTCAAAGCCACACCAACCCTTCAGACTCCAGGCGAGTGAATCAAATGAGTTCACCACACCACATCACTCTAACAAGATGGCCACACAACGGAGCATCAAGAAACTGACAGAAACCAAAGCGATACCGCTAAATTACAATCACTATCGAAAAATCTAAAATGTCAAGAAACACAGAGATTGTGTAATAAAACTTTGTGCCACATCCGAGACGCAGGCGGCTGATAAACTTGCGCTAGTTAGCTCTTAGCCAGCTGTAAACTGGAAATTGCAATTTTTATGGTGTGATAAATGGTTTATTTTTCTGCTGAAGATTGTTTGCATTGATTATGGTTCATTCTAGGAAAACACGAAAAAGCTCGTTAATCTTGCATTAGTCAACCTGCTAAAGAACGCACAGCGAAAGCAAAACGGGGAGCAAGTACGTATGTAGTTCATTTCTGTGATGTGTGCGATTTTAAAGTATACGATTGTTCATGTGAAATCATCGCGAATAACGCGAGCGAACGAACGTCCCCTCCTAAGGTCGATGCTACAATTTGCTTAGAACTAATTTGAGGCTAAATAGTACACTGCACACATGCTCTGGTTGATGGTTCAGATTCCAAACGCAATTAATTTTTTTTGAAAAACAGGGGTTGCTGTGGTCTTTTCAGGAGCGATGTCCAAGCTTTGACACTAAGAAAGTTCTAGACTTCAATGCCAAGTTGTGAAAGGTAAACATTTTTGACTCCGGTTGGCAGTTTTTTAAAGAAGCGATGCCTCTTTATAGCCCGTACGCGTTTTCCTCAACATTCACAACGGAACCTGGCGAATCCCTGATCAATCAACAAGATTCATCTACCGATCGATGTGCAGTATTCTGGATGCTCGATACTCCCGAGAAGACAACATTGATTCGTTTTATTCCTAGTTGCAGCCAAGGAATGGAGTTAACCAAGCGAGAAAACAGGTTGGTACGACACAGTTGTGAACATCAAAGCTCAAGATGGCAGATCATGATCAACACATCTTCAACTTCGCCTGCGAATTCGATGTCATGAACAAGTAAGAGACATCAGTTAACTAGGGGTTCGTAACTGGTCGTTCGAATCACAAATAAATGAGTAAAGAGATATCCAACTTCGGCCACACCGAAGCCCACACCGAAGAGAAAAGTGCGAGTAGTGGAAATTCCTTGAATTTCACTTATACTTTTTACAACGTTCGTCAATTCACCACAATATGGCGGCCGATTCATCAATTTTTGTCGGATAATGGTCGCCGCGCCCAGCCTGGCGTCTAGGGATACAACGCGATACAACGGAGGCTGGGCCATGTAGAGCGTATGGATAACTCAACTACGGTCCGAAGAATCTCCGAATCCCCGAATGCGAACCTGTGGGGCAACGCAAGAGAGGACGCCAGCGTTTAAGGTGCCGCATCCAATTGGAGAAGGACCTAAACCAACTTGGTGTGCGAAACTGGAAGTAGCTAGCCAGAGATCGCGCTAGTTGGAGAGGTTTGTTGGTTGAGGTACAGGTCCACACTAGCGATGGGCAATTGCGAATAAAAACAATCTAATAATTCGATTGTTCTAGCAATCGCGATTATTCGAATTCGAATTGAACGGAGTCGATTATTAAATTTCGATTCTTGTAGGTCCGATTCCAATCGCCAACGAATGTGTGTATTCGAGCGATTGCTAAATTGTGTGTATTCGTCGATTCTTCAAGTCGGAGAGAGATCACTAAATTGTGTGTATCCGCCGATTCTCGCAATTGTCCATCTCTTTTTCATTTCGTTTCACTACTAAAATTTAAACAGAACATTTATGAGAGAGTACAATCCTCTCATTGGGTGAGAAGGACGAAGAATACAGTCGAACCTCCAAAATTCAAATAGCCACAGGAACCAATATTTTTCAGAAATTTGGTTTGAATTATAGAAAATTCGATTTAAGGATGTTACAATGACAGAGGTTGGCTGTATTTCCATTCCCAATGTTCCTATTTTGGTAGGTATAGTTTCTTATTTGAGCAACAGCCTTACGCTGATTTTTTACACTGACACCAACATATGAATAAATCGAAGAATTAGTACCCGGCATTCTGTTAGAATAATGGCCGCTGATTCGTAAATCTTATGGGAAAATTGCATATTTTTTACCAGCAACATGAAATATCAGTTGCATCAAATTCATTGTATGACTGTGAAGGAATTACGAACGCCACCCTCTTAATTATTTTCTTGCTATCTATATTTCTTTCAGCATATTTTGTTGGTCATGATTAGTGAGTGATGGGAACTATCGAATACAAATTATCTAGTTATTCGATAGTTGCAAAGTATTCATTTACTCGATAGTCAAAAGCCATTCATTCATCCAATTGAATGAAACAAATATTCAATTGTTCTTACTTGTATGGCTGCTTGGACTGAGTCAAATGGTTTTTGGAGCTTCTCTGAGCGAGAATTTGTGTTGTTTGATTCGAGTCGATAGTTGGGAAATGAGTTCGAATTCGTTCATTTGTATGATGGAAAAATGTTCGAATGGTTTTAGTTGAATGAATGGTTTTTTCATTCGTTTGGACTTTGGACTATCGAGTCGGTTGGGAAACTGTTATAACATTGAGTAAATGAGCTGTCATTAGTTTGAGTTCTTTGGCGAACATTGTACTTTTAAAGGAAATCTGAACGGAAAGCGGTCGCTTGTTTTTTTGTGTGTGGTATATTTGCATATTGCTTCTTCTGTTTTGTATATTTCAGTAGTGGTTTCAGTATTACAATAGTTCTGTATTGAAAAAGTGTGGTAGTAAAATTGATTAATTTTACACTACGTTTTGCAGGTAAGTGCTAGATATCTACTACTGTACTTTTGGGCTCCCAGTATTTATAGCACAATATGGCCAATATGAGTCAAAGATGCAAAAGATCAACTGTATGTGATGACTACAAGAAGACGGGCAGTAGTGTTCTTTGCAAGATATGCAATATTCCCCTCCTGAGGAAACCTAATAAAAAATCACATTGTACCTCCTACCTTAATAAAGGTGATGAGGAAGGAAGTGGGTGATTTGCCCAAATGGACGCTCTACATTTTTAAGAGACAAATTCTTGCTCCTCAATGAAGTTTTCTATCTCATTTCCACTTGTCGCGTCGAAATTTTTTTTGGCTATGCCTAGATTTAGTCTCAATTATTTCAACATTGTAAAAATGGGAATTACAATGACATGCAGCAGAGGTACAGTGGTAATCAATCAGTCCCACATCGGGATTTTTTTTAGTTTTCCGTTCAGTTGCGAATAAAAAGACGAAAGAGGAGGATGAGGACGAAATGGGATAACTATACGAATGATGGTACAACTGCGCGAAATAGTTTTTTAAGAACGCATCAGCATTGGTCTGATTCATCATTTTCAAATTTTAGTCGAAACAATATCGAGAGAATATTAAATTAATGCAAATTTATAAAATTACAAAATATGCCAATGAAACAAAAACCATAGATCAGGGCCATTATGCATGGTACCATATGCCTACGAGTATTCATAAACTTCGGAAGCATTCAAAGTGAATATATGTATATGCTCAACCTGCTTCCCAGCAATATACACTTAAAACACTCAACATCAGCAAATGTCACCGTCTCTAAAATAGACCATAGTTTGTAGTTTGAGGTCTTGCTTCCCCAGTTGACCATTCATCGGTTGCAACGAACCCATGTTTGTGTCGGTTTTGTCTTATATAAGTCTGTCTTATAAGGTCTTATAATTTATTGAAAAGTTTACGCTTAATTTGCAATGACGTTTTAACACATTTTTTCACCGAAATAGACCTTGGTGAGTTCATCACAATTAAACCATCATACATGTCTATGTCCAGATGACCGAACACAAATCTGCATGTTGAACGACAGTTCAGTGGTGACCATTGTTCGCCTGCCCCTTACCGTAATTCCGGACAAACTTTGGTTAAACCTTTTAAAAAACGGCTGGATGGCACAGTTGGTGCCTGCCCTTGGTTATAGGGGTTCCAGGTTCGAATCCCAGTGAACGCAAAGTTAATATACATGTATGTCGTTTTCAAAACTGGTTCAGTCACAATTTGCCGCCGTTGGGATCAAATTAACGGCATTGGGCTGCAAGTTAAGTCACGAAATATTTCTCTCCCTGACATGTGTTCCACGAAGGCATCAAATCACCAGCAACGTTCCCACAGGTGCAAAACGCTGACTTGACGTCTGGGAAATCGGAGACACCAAGATCGCTGCATTCCATCACGTACGGCGCACGGAAATCCGAGTACACCCGTGGGAGCATGTCATGGTTGCGGACCTGTTGCCCAGTATTTAAGGTAGCGTTAAGTTAGTTTTAGCGAGCATTCCATTTCAAAGTTTTGTACGGAAAAATAATTTTTTTTAATAAACAATAAAGTAATTGTTTAATTTGCACAATGGAACAGCAATGATTTAAGTCGCTGGCAGCCCAATAACCTAGCCTAACCCTTTTAAAGGTGGCCCGTGGCGTTGTGGATATGTGCGTCGACCCCAACCTCGACGTCGTAAGTTCGATTTCTGCTCTGTGCGACGAAAAAAATGTTCACGACCCCACCCTCTTTCGAGTCACTGACAATGCTCAAAGTGTATTTCCTGTCTAGAAAAAGCTTCTCAAACTTGGCCGTTCGGAGTCGGCATAAAACTGTAGGTCCCTTCCACTCGTGTGAGAACAATAGCACGCACAACGCGAGTGGTTGCTGAGAAGCTAGACCCTGGCCCTCTACGGGTTGTAGCGCCACCCACATTTCATAAATTTCACTTGTCAAATAGGTGTCAAGCTCAAATGGGTGCATTCATTTTTGAGAATCAATTTACTAGGTACATGATTTCATGTATGATGATTTTCATTTCACAGAAAAACTGAATGTTTTCTTCTCCATACACAATCTATTTATTCGGTTGCTTTAAGTGTATGGAACAAATCGCCACTCACGATGGAACAGCCACGCCGTCCACACATCGAGTGAAGTCTAGTACAAAGTACTTGATGTACACAGCAAACGCTGCACGTTTTCTTCATCAATCATCGTCCATCGGGAGTGCAGGCGAACATACTGTGTATAAGACACTTGATACAGAGAGCTACATCATCTACGACAGTAGAACCACCCAAAAAAAAGGAGTCGAAATCACATCGTGAATCAACACTTTAACCACACAACATTTTCTCCCCTCGAAAAAGTCAACCACCCTAATGAACTAAAAACAAAGACAAAGGAGGTCTAACAGAGTGCAGGCATTCAGATGGATGAATATTCAAACCATCATAATTCTATAAAATCGACTTGTGTCTCCAAACCACTAAGGGACCGACACCGATTTCGGAGAGATTCCAAGGCGGAGTAGTGCCCTCCCACTCACCGTCAGTCGTAAACCGAGTCCCGGTGAACTTAAAAATAGTCTCTGAACTTTATGCTGGGTTATTTCAATAATTCCACGACCTATTTCCACAAGTTATACATAAGCACACATGGCTGGGCATCCATACAACTAGGTCTAAATTTGTTCAATGAACTTCTCTATTTCCAACCAACAGGGGAGGAATACAACAAGTTTTTCGGTTGAAAATGAGCAGAAATTGATTTTATTCTGAGCTCGTAACCGATAGACAGCCCGACAATTTATAGCGGAACTAATCTCGGCAATAACCTTAGTTCGTAGACTGGACTGGAAACAAAAGAAGCGCGATAACACTGACTACGCGGGAAATTGATTTTGTTTAAACAATGAATCGCTGAACTTTACGTGTGTTAACAATGCAACGAAACAAAACAAAAAAAAACCTGTTTATGCAGCCAATAAAATCAATTTAAACGATCGAACGTAAGCGGAAATGACGCCGTGCGTCGTCGTCGCCGACATGTGCCCATAGTAATCTAAGGCTTTGTTGGAAATGGAAAACACCCACCTCAGCACAGCACAGCACAGCCCAGCACATCACATCACATCATACATATTCATTCCGACACAGACGTTTCAATCAATATTAATTTCGTGCACAGGCACCACCAAGCCCTAAAAGATTTTTCCTTGAAATCGCACAGAAAAAAAATACCCCATAAATGTAGGTACGTTCACTTTCACTGGAGTGAAAGAAGGAAAAAAACAAAACGATAAACAAGTCAAATGGAGTACTAATCCCAGAACGAGCTAACAAAAGAAGTCCATCATATGCCGAGGTTAATAAACCACAAGCCGACACTATTTTTTTTCCCTCTCTCTCTCGCCTTCATTGCCGACGTCGGTATTGTTGTCCGACCATTAAGATCTCTTGTAGATAATGTCATAGTGCTAGTTGTAGGTCATTCCACTTGAGAGATAATTATAAAATTATCCTCAATATCGTGGGCAAATGCAGACATTCTAACATTCCACCCACTTTGCGGAGTTATTTTGCGCAAAAACCGAAGAGAACCTTGAACTTTCGACGACCAACAGCAGGCCGACGACGTCGTGTCAAGCTGAATTAATCACCTAGCATTAACAACATGAACTGTACACAGGAATAATGCGAGAAAGCAAAAATAAACAAAATTGAAACCGAAAATTGATTTGCTACATTATTTCATTACCAGCGCACACCACGCAACAGCTATTCAATGCTCAGCGCTGGCCTGGTGGTAGCCTTTGTCTTTTGCTACCGCGCCAACAAGGCTGGCCTGGTGGTAGCCTTTCTCTTTTGCTACCTTAAATAAGCCCAAGTGTCCATTACAATCGATGATGGAGGTAGAAGAGGCGAAAAATATTGTGCACACACCATCTGTTGCCGCACCGGCCATGATGATGAATTCAAATCAGACAATGGCCCCCCGGTCTCAACTTGGAGTACAACTCGTCGGGTCATAGATAGTCGCGAGCAGAGAAAAAAAAATTATTTCATTAAGAGCCACTAACCGGCTAGCTATCCTGTCGAATGAGTTCACCACACACACACAGTGGGTCTGGTTGCAGCGTTGTCATCCTCTTCCCATGCTAATGCTCGCCCTCTCTCACTCCAGCACGAACTCGATATAATAGGAAAATATGTGATAAGTGTCCTTGATCAGCACACACAAATGCAGATGCTACGAGGGAGACTGCTTTGAGAGGTGAACTACATAATCGTTCCCACTGATGACAAGCGTTTCCGAAGCATTATCTACATTTGTACATACTATTGGAATATCCTCCTCCGCCGGCATCGCCTCACGTTGTCATCCCTCTTCACAGTGGCCCCGCCACGAACTGAATAAAAGACACATTTAGTGGGGTTGACAACAGAATGACGTCGTGTTTTTTTTTTTTGTGCTTTTTCAAAAAGGGAAACTCATGTTCGCGCCGTTTCCAATAATAGCACGTGAGAGTGCGGGCAGGGACCACGATTGCTCCTCCTCCAGGAATGGGGGTCGGCGAGCGAGGGGATAAATTGAATTGAGATTTTTATTTGTCTCGATGTTAAACAAAAACATGGCCGAGATTCGTTGCTGCTGCTGCACAACAAAATAGAATAGACGTACAAGTGTAAATGGAAATCGCATAAGCGCATGATGGAGGCGCTGGGAGTGTCAGCAGCCACGCTCGGATGGGGCAGCAGCATTAGTGTGCTCCAACCACACGGCTGCCGGGTGCTTTATTATTCATGTAATTAATGCAAGTCATCTGTGGGGCGGTGGAACCGTGCTTTGCACGCCAACGATTAAACGATAGAAAGACCGAATCAGTGTACATGTGGTAATGAGTGTGTCGTCATTGGCCTCAAGACTCATTCCTGATTACCACATCCGACAGCATAAATGCTCGTTGCTGGAGTGTGAGGTCTCCGCCAAAAAAAGCGCAGTTCAGAAGTCAATTAGTGTAATCCAGTTACCACACTCGGTTGATGGCCGACGCAGACAGTGCGACTCATAGACTCACAGGCTCACAGGGCGTTCGTTGTACAGTCAGCTTGTGTCGGCTTAATTATTTTCCGCGCTATTTTTTATTAGCTGTTCACCATTGCGATTAGAATAAATTATTTCATTCTCGGGAAATGTAGTCAAGTGCCATCGAATGTCATCCATCTTCGTCGAATGAGTGATCGTTGTTGATCGTGCTCATGTCAGACCGTGAACTAATCAAATTCATCGACACATGTCGAGTGGGACAAAGTCACTCCGTGAGTGCGATTCAACAAGAACAAGTGGTTGTGTCACTGTAATTCAGTGTAAACTGCTGTACGTACACATCAGCCGCTAACTCCGACTGGGTGATTTCAAAAAATTCCAATTGTTATCAAATGTAAGGAATACTTCTTTTTGATAAGCCAACATTTGCGCATTTACAATCAACAACGAAGCAATCATTTCCTTACCGACATGTCGAACTGAAAACCCGATCCACTCCAGACGCAGTTCACGAATCCACCACCAAAACACTTGCGAATTCTACTTGCGAACCACACAGCTTGCGATATTCGCAAGACCGCGACATGTATACAACCCCCTTCCACAAACCATTAAAATGCGATGAAAGCATTCAATTGGTCACCTACTCGCCGATCTGTTTTGCAAATTGATTTTTCCTGTCTTTTGTTTTGGTTTCTAGCTGATGGCGACTGCTGTTGAGGGGAATGGTTTCAAATACATCGAGTCGCTGACTTTTTCTTGTCTATTTAGCGACTTCGATGTTTTGGAAACATGCCACGAGTGTTGCTGAAGTTGTGATAGACACGTTCCGAAGATACTCAAGTTCCATGTCGCCAATTTTATCCAAGTTCAATTGCTGTTTAGCTTGTTGACATGGCAAATGTTACGAGAGTTGTTACGAGAGATCAGAAAAATGAAGTGAAGAAGGATGATTGAGGAATGTTTGAGAATGACCAATTGGAAACATGTGGAAAAAAACAAAGCAAAATTGCACATTGGTTTTGGTTTTCTGTCGTCTGTTTTTGACAGTCTATGCGTGATTCGTGACATATGTCAAAGTCTATCATGAAGATTTACACCGAAACTTTATGCAGATGACTTAGATATGCTCCCAGACGGAACACTAGAGCGCACTCTATATCTTACTAAGAATAATGTATACAGGATTACGCTTTATAAGAATCCGCCATGTTTTTGGTGACGTAAAGCGAGATTGGCGGCACATAATTTGAAGAAAATGAGGGCTATTTGCAATAAAACTTTGCAAACTTTACAAAAAAAAAAAAATACAAGACATAATCATCTTAAGATTAATATGAATGAATGAATCTTAATTTCCGCAATTTGCAAGCAATTCATCCCCTTCCTTCCCCCCCATCTGTCAGTTAAGGCCTAATCTTGTCATTTGGAGTCCCATTGAAGCAGGTGGCGAAGTTCAAGTATCTGCTTCTTTTTCAAGAGTGGTGGGAGGAGTAATGCTGAGCTTTCCTTTAGGATTGGCCAAGCTGGATCCATATTAAAACAGCCTGTAAGATCTGTAATCAGAAAGGCCAAGCTTGGTGTCAAAGCCAAGTTAGTGATTTTCCACTCAGTATTTGTTGCAACTCTCACCTGTGGCCATGACGATTGGGTAATGACTGAAAGAATAAGATCGCGAATACAAGCTGCGGAGATGCTGAGAGATTTCTGAGAGCTGTTGTGGGAATCACTAGCCGGGATTGTGTGAGAAACACTGCCGTCCGCAGAGGGACACAATGTTGACCAGCTGCTCTCTGAACGGAAAGTCTTATGCGCCGATGCACGTACATATTTCACCATCATACGTCTTCCGAGGTGTGCCTTAAATGCGACTCCATCAGGAAGGCGACCTCTTGGCAGAACCAGAAAGAGGTGGAGGATCGAGGATCCTGGAAATCTCTTGTGCGTGCTTAAATCGAACGCCCCTTTCGTGGATGATGATGACTTCTATTCCCCAACGAACTGTCAAAGTTACATGTGACATTAAGCATCACAAATGTCGGCTGAAATTTTGCTAGCACTAGCCAATCAGAAGTCGGACCACTGACTTAACGACCGTTATTCGACCCATTTACCATGCATATTAACTAAATGCTGCACGAGATTCTGTACAGAGGAAAATATTGAGGCTTTGTTAATGAAGACCATGATTTGTGCAGAACCACGCGGTCGAATGATTTTGAACTTTTATGGAGTTGATCGGCATGGGGCTCCACTGTCTATGCGGACAAACCTGCAAGAGGGGCCTTAATGCAACGTATTGAAAACGCGAGTTGAAATTAGCTTGATGAGCAAATTATCAGCAGAATAACTCGTGCTGTAGGATAGCATTACGACGCTAACAATCATACCAATATAATATAAATCACAGATAAGCGAGTAAGATAGTGTCAATTGATTTTTCTTGAACGACAACAATGCCCGCTTTGGGGAGAAAAGTGACTCAAAATTTAACTAATTAAAATGAATTCGTGGTAAATATATGGTCCACAATATACCACAACCTACGGATAACACGGTAAAGCAAGGTCGTCCCCTGGTATATACAGCTGGAAATGCATATATTTCAGCTGAACGTGCGTAGCTTGAATCATCTAGCCAAATACTGCGCTAGATGGAGATGCATGTTGGCTGTATAAAAATATTGGTTGAGAAAACGGCTGCGATAAGGCTCAGATTGGTCGTTCTGGACGACGGAATAAAATCGAGTCTGATAGTCAATCAGCTCCTTGTGTTGACGCATTGTTCAAGGCTGAATACTCAGACATGTGACTGTAACAGCCAATACAGTGAATGTAGCGTATAGCTCGTTATAGGGTCCGTGTCGACTTTGGTTGTGATAAAGAGTCAGATTGCAAAAAACCCATTCTGCGATGTGGTAAAAGTGATAAGAGGACAAAGTTGGGACAGTTACAATTGTTTCCTCACGTTCGGGGTGCAGTTCTTGGAGTCATCAACAGATGAGCTTTACAACAATAACACTGTTTTCTTAAATCATACTAACCTATATACAATAACTTTTACAAGAACAATTCTGATAATATGTCTTGGATGGACAAGTAATGGACAAGTCACCTGCAACGTCGAATGTCCCCCTAATAGCAGACTCTCGGAGACCCTAGCGTGTTAGCAATGTGAATTGCAAGCAGATCGAACTCGTTTTTTAGACCTGACGGCAAAAGCAACAACTCATTACAAATGAGATGGAAGATGAGGTGATGTTTAGTTTCTGACGATGGACACTTTTGAATGTTATGCCTCATTTATATGCAAATTCTTCTCGATTCCACATTTATGGTTTCTCCCCAGTTTTGGTTATACATAAGACAGATAAACACACATCCTTGGACTTCGCAAAGTAACACCTACCGTCTTGAAACTTTTTTTTTTTGAAATAATTGCAATGAAATGAAAATTACTGACTGACGCCACGGACCACCACAACTGGAGAAACAAGGTGACCAGTCTAAGATCTTGAATAAAATTTGCAATTGGATTTCTCCAACTGTCACACGGTCCTTCTCAGAGCTGTGTGTGCGAACGAGGCCTACAGCTGTTGGTATCAGACACCTGCGTTGGCTCATTTACCAAAATGGGATAAATTGGTAGCAGCACATCAAAAGTTTCCTTTACACACCCCATTTTGAGTGTTGCTTTGTCCAGAAAATCGAGCAGACTCCTACACAGGGCTCTCATCAAGTAACTTTTGAGACAGCACTTGTGCAGCCAAAAATATATTGTCCATTATTTCCATTTACATACATGACTCATTCACTATTAGTTAATGTAGTGCATTCTATCGATATCGTTTTTCCGTGCTTACGTCAAGCGAAACCATCGTTCAATCGATAACGTCAGATGGACGACAATCATCGTTATTAAAGCACAATTAGACACACAGATTGGACAGATCGATCATGGCTTTCATAAAATGCCGAAACAACTCTTGGATGTCATCTTAACCCTTCTGTCAATAAGTAGGTCTCCCTAGAACCATTCCATTTTCGGAATCATTTTTTCCTAATTGATTGTGAAGCTATTTTTACCAAATTTCCTAACGTTAACTGGATAACTCGCTTGGCTGCGCATAAATCAAAATCCAATCCTGATGAGTTAGAGTTGACGGCGAAGGATCGAGTGGCCTGGAGGTCTCTAGTGGATGCACCCTGTTTAGTGGATCAGGCGGGTTAGGAGGTTACGAAGATAATGATGAAGAAGTTGAGGTCCTTCCCACTTGTGGGCCATCATAGAAGCAGGTTTCGAGACAAGGAAATATGAGAATGACAATGATACATCAATTAACACTCTATTCAGGAACAAAAAGGGTAGGGGAGGTTATTGAGCTGCCAGTGAAATTGGCGGCACTCTCAGACCATTGCTATGCCCATAGCGAGAGTACTACTACTGATCGACAACTTCAGAAACAATTTCGTTAATTTGATCCCACTAAAAATGGTGACTAGACCAGTTTTGAAAACCAGATATGAACTCTGCTTTCACTGGGATTCGAACCGAGGACCCCTATAACCTGGCACCATCCTGCCGTTCCAGGAGCACACAACTCCCTGCCCTCTTTCATCATACAATGAAGCAGCCTTACTACAATCAATCAATCCGAACTGAAAGGTAAGCAAGACAAAGAACATGGTTCGATGTCGGTTCCTCCTTTGTTCGCTGCTAACTACCCAAACCTCTCACGAGGAAATTACAACTCGCTGTCATTACTTCAATGCGAGCGGAAGGAACATGCTCCTACTGCCCTCATTTACAGAAATGAATTAAGGCCAGTAATACAATCAATGGAGAACAACTGGCAAATTTGCCCCAGTTTAGAACTTTTTCTTGCTCACTAACCCGATCGCTACAAGTCAGCTCCTTAGTTAACCTTTTCACAAAAAAAATATCTCTTTGCTGCCCTGGCCTGGACCCTCTTGTAGGCTGATCACAAAATCGTTCACATCGTGTTCGAAAGAAAAAGGCCAAGAGGTCAACGCTCTCCTCGATCTTTTGCAACACTTTCACTACACTTCACTACTTCTGTATGCATTGCCTGCTTCATTGATGGCTGGCTATGCGTCATTTACGCAACATGACACATCGAGGGAGAGAACGTCAAAAAAGAAACGCTATGTTGCTTGTCGTTCTTGTTATATGAAAACTGTTATAATTTGCATGATCACAAAGAAAGACAAGTCAAGAGACTAGGAAATAAATTGGTTTAGTTTAGGAACTGGAGCAACCTTTGTCGTCCTGGCAACTGCACGTTGCTTGCTCATTTGATATTGATGGTGCCCATGCTTATGTCATGTGAATGAAGTTGCCAACGACTACAAAAGGGCTTCTTGTTGCAACTACAGCTCCAGCTTCTGTGTGTGTCATTAATATTTGAGCGGATGCATACCCACTCCCACAACTGATGGTGCCTCAACTCCTTTCAGTGCCTCGACGATGTACCCGAGTTTCGGTTCCCATCCCCAGCTTGTGCAGTCCTCCCAATTCCATTGTCGCTGGAACCGGAAATTTTTCAGTTAATCGCTTCTTTAATTTCCCCACAATTCCATTTAATCCTAACCAACCAGCCGCCTGGTCGGAATACGAGGGGGAATCCGTCCCACGCTCGAAATAACTTAAATCTCCCCCTTCGCCCGTCAGACGAGTGAAAAGGGCAAATTCCAGCGGCAGACTGTAAACAGTATTGATTTCAAATCGCATACAGGTGTCCACGCCGAACGATGATGCATTCCTCGTTAGGGAATACCTCACGGATGACTCACATCCTGTTAGTTTAACGCCCCAGTGATTAACGCCAACGTAATCCGCATCTCTCAGAAGCCATAAACCCCAACAAGAGGCATTTCTTCGCACAAAAGCTCGCGGGTTCCCTGTTATCACGCAACTATTTGTCAGATAAACGCAATCGCTTCGTTTCGCCGTTAAACTCAATGCAAATTCAAACCAAACAAACAAAAAGAAAATACAACAAACAACAGAAGAAGAAAAAAACTAATAATCGAATATTAAGAAACCATTCTTGAGCGGCGGCGGCGGTTCTCTCTCACACACCCACATCGCGCGAGGCCCCCGCAAACAATCGTAGCGGACAACATCCGCAGAGCGACCGATTAACTGTGTGTGCAAATGCAATATCAACAAAAGTAAATTGATAAATTGTTGAACAAAGCAGATATCAACACAAACACTTCCAAAACCGACTCTCACTCATACAGGCCACGCCAGACGGGCACAGTCGACGGCGAGCAGCAACAGAAATCAAATGAGTAATGCCATTGTACGATTGCGGAAGCGTGCGTTTGTCGAAACAATTGGACGGTATTCCGTCGCCTACCACCACCGCCGCCCGGTGGCAATTGGTTATCAATAGGGGAACAAACATATTTTTAATCCGAAAATTTAAATGTATGGATAGTTACCTGGGAAATGCATCAAAGAACCATGTTCGCTTTGTGTTGCGAAACACCACTCTCATGCCAGACATCAGGGGTGAATGCAGGATCACCGCTCCCACCTCGTGACGTGTCGCCAAGTCGACTGTGGGCACGGTTCCAATACTTTGACCGTAAAGGATAATACTCTCAGGGCTAATGTTGAACCTAAACAGCAGGAGAAATGAGAAAAAAAAAAGTTCCCAAAGTTAGACACGTAAATTGTGTGCGTTTCCCAATGAATCATTTGCAATAGCACCCACCTACTCCGCATCGCCTGCCATGCGGCCTCAATGTCTGCATATAAATTCTTTTCCGATGGTTTGCCGCCACTCATCCCATAGCCGGAGTAGTCATAGCCGAAGATGTTGCAATTCAATCGGGAGCCCAGCGATATATAGAAGCTACTCATCTGTCCAAGATCGACGGCGTTTCCGTGCGAGAACAACAGTGTGTACTTGGCGTTTTTACTGCACTTCACATAGATGCAAGTGATCAGATTGCCACGCGATGTCCTGGTGAAGAACGCCTCCACTTTTGACTTGTCCCGCTCCGAATACTGCCATTCCGCCCTATCGAACAGGTGCAGGTTGTACTTGATGTTTGTGTCGTCGGCGGCGGTCAGTTTGTACGTGGGCTCTGGCGGCTGGAATGCTAGTTTTGCCGCAATCGGTCCGGGACACGGTGGACAGCAGAACATGCAGCATAATTCACTTAAACTGAACATATTTTTGTGTGGAGTTTTTGTTTTCAGCTTATTTTGTGTGTTTGTTTTTTTTTTTCTCTCTAACTTCTTATCTTAGACAATGTGTGGAAAGAGATGATGATGAGGACGACCGAGGAGAAGGAGATCCAGTCTAGTTTAGCTCCTTAATTTAATTTTGTTTTGCATTTAATTTAATTTAGGTGCAGGTGTCTCGACACGAGTTCTTCGCGTGCACGGAGAAAAACCGGAGGATAGGACGGCCAAACAACACAAAGGAAACACAAGAATCAGAATCAGAAACAGAAACGAAAACGAAAAAAGATTTTTACGACTTCAAACCGAAAAGGAGAGTTTGACAGGAATAGAAAGGAGGACATGAGACGACGACGACGACGGTGATGATGATGATGATGGTTCGTGGGATGGCGGAAGAGAAGACGAAGGAAAAATATCAAAAAAAGACGAAATAAAAAAAAAAAAAAGAACTCGTATTTGTGGAGTAAAACGAAAGAATACACAGAATTTTCTTTGCCCTCCACCTCCGTTTTGATATTCTTCCTTGTTTTACTTTTTGACTTTTTCACTATTTCACACTTTTGTTATTGGTTTTGGGACTCTATTTTTTTTCTTTTATTATTTTTGGGGTTAATGGTGGTGCTGGTGTAGTTGTGGAGGAGTGCTGGCGATGGTGTTGGTGGTGCACAGAGATTTTTTTTTTGCCTTTCGTAGGTAATATTTCTATATGCTAAGAGTCGAAGATTTTTTTGGATTTTTTTGTCTTTTCTTCGTTCCTACCTTATACCATTCATGGCAGATTGCAGTGCGAGGGGATTTTCTTCGGGACGTATTTTTTTCTCGTTTTTCTATTTCTTTTTTTTCTTTCGTTTGATCTTTTGTTGAACACTGTGTCGCGACGGATATGGGGAATTTCTCTCTGGTGGCGGTGTGCGTGTGTGTTTTTGTTCACAGTTTTCTGAGGGGGGGGCTAGACGTTTACGCGATGTTTCTTTTCACAAGGCTCAACATGGCTTTTTTTCTTCATTTCCAAACACTCGGAGAGTGTTTCGATGAATTTAATTGGAAAGAATATGTATTAATCACCGTAATCACAGAACACTCAGAAGCAAGCCACATACGAAAATGAGTTTGTTCTCCCGTTTGGTTTTTGGGAACTTCTGCTGTCAGTTGACGATGGCATTGTCATGCGTGCATGAGAGCAGAAAGACAGTACAAAAGTGTAGAACAGTTTTAGTACGATTTCGTGTGTGTAGTAGATTGTGTGGGTTTGTTTGTTATTTCGGAATTAGATTTGGAATATTTCATCACTTTGCATTTGATTGAGGGGTTATTTTGTAATTGCTTATCGAGAGTGCGTAGTGTGTATTCATTTAGAATAGATTTTATTCTTAAATGGATACGTTCACTATGCTGTTCAATTGTTTTATGAACACAATTTGATTCCAAAAAATCGCGCCGCGTGTAAAGGACTTCAATCTAGACATTTATTCGTGTTTACACGGTTTCCAAAAAACAGTTGCTTAAAAATTCTGCATTGGTCATTTTGTTTCGTCTCGCTAAAATCGAAAATCGCTTTTTTCCCAAAGATTAGATTAGTTTTGATTAGACTAGATTTTATTTGATATAAAATGGAACTATGTTCATTAGTTATAGTTCTGGAAATTGGAACAAAATACGACTAATTTTTTGCACCTGAACTCCGAATCAACACAACACACAAAAATACTTCAAAATAATCTGTTTTCATGCGGATAAATCTCCCACTCTGATGAACGAACGGTCCTACATTTGCAAGTTAAATATTGAAAAAAAAAACTGTCACGGCGACATCTATCAGTCATTTGATAAAGACATCTTTAGCAGTTGTCAGAACCGAAACGAATAGTGTTATAAACCGATGGCAGCGCCTTCTGGGATTGGGAACGACATCACGAACTCTCAATTTGAACTACGTTATCGACGGACTCATTTTTTAAAAGTTGCCTGCTAAAGCTAATGGATTTGTTAACCGATTTGAGCATTGTTATACATGAAATTTTGTTTATTTTTTTTCGTGAATACTTCAAACTTATGTATGTACATACTTATATCTAGTTTCACTGCATTGTATACAACGCGAGAAGTTCCAGCATACTTCAGAGCATTTTTAGGAACAAATGATGTCTTCTATCGTTTAAATTAAATATTTGTGGTACAGTGGATTGTGAAATGCCGCACATCTCGATTTCCTGTTGATCTATCTCCAATTTGGGACAAGATTTGGAATTGTTTGAAGCAAATACGCAGTCTAAAGGTCCGTTCACATGAGCGGCGAACTGCAAACGCGAACTTTCTGAAAGAGCCCTTTTATATTTCTTGGTAAGAAAAAAGATTGTAACTGAATTATCAAGTTTTTTCATCCACTAAAATCCCAATAAAAGTTAGTTTAAGTATTCTACCTAATAGTTTAAAAGTTTTTCTCTGCAAATCAATCGTTCTCTTGGCAAACTGTCAAGCTGTGTTCGCAATACACAAACGGGCAAACGCAATCCACAATCACCACGACCAATAAATTCGCAATGAAGTGTCAGTTTGCACTCGTAGTTCTTTGCGAATGATAAGGCTCCATATGAATGAGTTGTAGGAGTTTGCGAAGTTCGCAGTTCTCAGTTCGCAGCAACCTTATATGGAATGGGCCTTAAGGCATCCTCTCTTTTATTTTGAGTAAGGATTGGTAGGACGATCAGCTCAAACCTTGTTGGGTCACTGATATCAGGATTGTTTAACATTGGGGAGAAGAAAAGCATTAAAGGAACACTTTGCCAGTATACAAGCTTTAGCTTCAACATTTTCCTTCATGCGAGGGAACTTGCAGTCAACAGATTTGGAGTCCAGCTATTAGAACTAAACCTGAGCTATTTTTGGTCAAGCGAATGAGGAGTTTTTCTAGTGATAGTAGTCCGTACCAGCCTCAGCTATGCCGAAGTCATCCTCAGAGAGGACACCTTAAACTCTGCATTGGACAATTCGATGTCCGGATTTGTGAAAGATACTAAGACAATATCCGACACTGACTCAGAACGATTTAAGTACACTCCTCAATGCTCGCGGACAAAGACATTTCAGTTTCGGGTGGTAGCCGTATACGGGCTCTTGTTCAAATTGAGGATTGGTTGACAGGTTGACATCTCCTAAAGTAATAGTTTATTTGCATGTTATCCCTTTCGCCAAACATCTGATTTGTCAATGCATGAGCATTCAATTTAGCATACACTATTGAGGGAGACAGAGGCTTGTTTACTCTTCACTTTCTTCCATTTATACATCTGGACTGGGTCAGTCCTGTTGTAACGCCCTGTAGGCCCAGGGCTGGTAGAATTTTCTGCTTTTCTTGGGGTGCGTGTGGCGTATTAGTCCAAGTAACTATTCCTTTTCGAGGTTGAAGCGAGTGCTGTCTGTTCTTCATTCTTGTACATCGAGTTAACCTTGACCATGTGTCACTGCTCTTCGTTCCTTGTACAATGCACACTGCGTGCGTCCCTCTGTACTGATATGAAATTGATGTAAGTGCTCGCTTTCGTATGTCCCGGTGTATTGACATTTGTCACTCCAGGGCTTGGGGTAAAGAGAGTCAGATTTGGGAGCCTGTTCGCTAGCTGTTTTCGCCAGTGGACGCGTACTGAACTCAGCTTATTCCACGAACTCTAGTTTACTCATTGGTATGTGGTACTGGAGGTTCAGTCACCAAATCTCTCAGTGTTGTCAACGACGTACTCGATGTTGCACTTTGTGCATTTTTTTATGTGTAGGAAATCGGCACTAGAACCAACTAATATTGAAAACCAATTCGACAACTGAGAGCCGTATGAAATTCTAGACATTATACTACCACATCCATCAAGTGAACGTAACTTAACGAAACTTAACGTTTACACGATTTTGTATTTTATTCGGCAGCTGTTTGAGAAATACCAGCCAATGGGATTTTTTGAAGCAGTAATTGCCAATTTAAACTTTGTACGCCACCAGTAGCCTAGTGGCAGATTGAGGGTGAGTCATTTGCGTCTGCGGCTTTGTTCGTCGCCAGCTTTCTGGTAGCTGCTTCTTTCATACCTTCGTTCAGCAGCTGTTGGACGAGTTGCTTAAAAGCATCCACTATCCGGTGCTATTCTTTCCTGTTTTCAGGAGATTCGCCAGACAATTCCCAGAGCATGGACGTCTTTCCAAAACTCTGATAAAATTCATGTTGCTATTAACCGACATATCTATACATCGATCCCCTCATCGAATCCTAACAATTTCTGACACATTTGGCAAAACCTTGTCGGCAGGAAGACGTATGTACAAGCAAACTTCTTTTACAGTATCAGCCTGTCCGGTCGCAACAACATCCATAGAAAAGGAAAGACAGGATGGACGAAGTGCAACAACTCAAAAGCGGATGCAGAAGCTCTTGGATTTTTCTTAATATCGTACAAAAATGTGACAAAACAAACAGTTCACTCACAATTTTGCTGGTTGTCTATAACCAAAGACGATATCATACAGGGTGGCGCACGAATCGTTCTACATTATTTAAAGATTTTAAAGGAGTTTTTGCAGTCAGAACTGCCCCGAAGAAGGATGTGGAAGAAGCATTTGGTTTCAGCAAGATGGAACAGCTGCCCGACTTATTATGGCAGAGCTCCAAAAAAATTAACAAAAAAAAATATTTCCAGAAGCTCCACCTTCCGCTGGGCCCCAAGATCAACTGCACCAGAACATTTCTGTGTCAAGCAAGAGGTGTATAAAACGAAACCCAGAAATTTGACTGAATTCAATCCGTTACAACAATAATTGAGGCGATCCCGACTTCAACTCTCAGGTCGCAATGAACAATTTTCTTATCAGGTGTCGCATATGCGTGGATGTGCATGCAGGTCGGTTTTAAAAACAATTACTCACTTATCAGCCCGACGACCCATGATACGTCCGAGCTTGAGCAATTGCTGCCTTCTATCGGTGACGGTCCTGGGCGGGCTGCTTCCATTCATCAAGGCCAAACTGTCTTACGTTCGCGATGACTTGGTCTCTTTACCGGAGATTCGGTCTTTCTCTCCTTCTCGAACCAGGAGGCTCGGATTCGAACACCCTTTTAGCTGGAGCGTTGTTGTCCATGCGCTCGATGTTTCCGAGCCAGTGTAGTCGACGGAATTTTGCCTTCCGGACTACATCCACATCCTTGTACAGCTCGTTGAGTTCGCGGTTGCGTCTCCTCCTCCATTCGTCTTCCTCGCTGAAGGGACCACATATCCAACATAGAATTTTTCTTTCGAAGGCACCAAGAATCAGCTCTGCAGCCTTGCTTAATGTCCAGCTTTCGGCTCCATAAAGTAGGACTGGCAGAATAAGGGTTTTGTAGAGCATGATTTTGGTCCTTCGAGTCAGGAGCCCAGTTGTTTTGACAAACCGAAGTAGCATCGGCTGCCTGTTCCTGAATTGCCGTGAAAGCTTCCACTATGGCGAGTTGGGCCTGCGCGATTAAAAACAAATAGCAATATAAAATAAACTTTAATTCTCTATAAAATAAAATAATAAATGAAATACATTCTTTGAGCTTTTAATTGTAGCATAGTTGGTGCACCACCCTGTAATATATTGTCTTTGCTAAAACTCATGTGATTTTTTTTGTTGGGTTTGACTGTATCTTCTTATTGATTTGGTTCAATATTCTAGAAAAAAATAAAATAACCAGTAAATATAAACAAGAACTAGAACAAGAACCTAACTAAATTTTCTTCTGTTTTTAAAAGCAACAGTTGAAGGGTGGACGTTGTGCACAGTGTTACCACAAGGACTCTATAGAGTCAAAAGGACTCATTTTTTTAGCCTGAGATTTCATTTAAAATGCCTGAGAACATCGTAGTACTGCACCCAGAAATGGTTCTGGTTAGACTTCGAGCCAGGCCAGGAATGTAGTTGTATCTTCATGGATGACTTCAAAACCGTAGATGGCTCCGGCGGTGTTTTTAAGGAGGACGACAACATCAGCCTGTACACCTCATTAGGTAAATTTGCGTCAGTTTTCCAAACGGAAATGTGGATATGGACGACAGCCATAATATGTTTCATGCTTTACTCAACCCTTTAACGACTTCCAAGGTACATAGTTCAGGGATGCAAATTATATCTGCCTTTGATTGGCAGTCAAAATGCACTGGAACTCGTTTAGGTCCCAGGACACCATGGAATCGCTCACAAGAATCAGAGGAACCTTTCTCAAGACCTGAACCTACGATCGGATCACCTGCGTCTGTGGTTAGTGCTTCCCTTTATGTTTGCTGGACCTCTCGAGAGCACAATCATAGATGGCATGACTTTGCACAACGTAGACCAATCAAGCATTTGCTGCTTAACATGTATAAGAAATCCGCGGCCTTCTTGCTGTCCCTTGACAGAAAAAAATGAAGACGAAATACCGCCGTAATAACGGGTCACTACACCTTTGCCAAACACCTCAATGTGCTTGGTTTAAGCGAAGAAACGCCTGTGGAGAGGACGAAGACACGGCAATACCCTTCCTCTGTCACTTTCCCGCTTTTGCTTGGATTAGGTGGCAGGACTTCTGCACTGAAGTAGTGAGAACTGATTCTGTAGGCACTTCTTCACAGAAGCGCCTGCTGGTTCACCGAAGGAATTGTAGGTTGCTGTCTAGTAGTACAATGGACCAGTCCTCCAAAAAACACACTAGCTCCTTTTTTCACATTAGGAGGCGTTGTGTTATCAAGAACCTTTGTTGGGACTCATTTCTTTTCAAAATTACTCGTTTTTTAAGCTTCTGGGATTCATAAATAATTTAGCCTGTGGCAACACTGGTTGTGCAGGTTAAAGAAAATACTAAACGTTGGTGGATATGCCTACAAATGAAGCATGTCCAGATGCTGACCATCCCGTCGGCTAAAATGACTTTATGCTCTCTATTCGATGTTTATCAATTGTAGGAAGGCGTACACAGCTATACGTAAAAGAAAACAAGAATACAACGACAAACATTTCTCATGCCTTAATATACAGAGCGCTTGAGCTTTGGAATGTTTTAAAGACTTAGACGGACGGAACTGTATCAAGAGTTGACTATTCCCACTTGTAAAACCAGAAATGTTATGTTTGACACTAAACTTAGGGCTTTCGCTCATTTGGCACAGATGAGACTGAATATCGGTCATATGCAATAGCCATTAAAGGACTCATCCTTTGTCAAACTTTTAATTTGTGGACCGTCAAAAAACTAGGCTTTCTTTTTCTTTGCTCTTAAATTATGGAACCTGTCAAAGATTTATTCAAAAATTCACTCTACTTGCTCTCGAACAATTGTCTCATTGTTTTCTGCTTCTAAAGACGCTTGTGGTAGATATTACCTCGAACAACACCACTTCACTGTTCTTGGGTCGACCTTTGTTCGCCACCTAAAAACGGAAGTATGTAATTTCCCCACAACTCTTTCTACCTGTCATACCAAAAAAAAAAACGCCCTCAATGGCAAATAGAATAATTATATCGAAACTCAGACGCCAGTTGGTCAATTGAATACCTATGTCCTCTTTGTTTTTTTGAGGACCCATTTGAAACAGTTATTTAGTCAGTAAAACTAGCATCTGTCATCGTAATTGTCATTAGCTTGTTGCGTCACGTCAAACTACATCCTGATCCACCAGTTATGGAACCCACAAACAACAGCGTCCCAAAGAACCCCAACAAGAGCAAACCAACACGTGTGCGACCTGCCACCAAATCGCATCATCAAACTAACAACCACTTGGATGCCAAATCTGTGCAATTAACAAATTCCCCACTGACAGCTGTCAAATGCCTCAAATAATGACGCCCAAAAATGTCTCAATTCAATTGTAATAAAATGCCGCAGATTAAATGCAAATTAAGTTATGACATTTAATTGACGTAACAAGCGCCAATTTGACGTTTGAGTCGTGGCCACTGGCGCCGCCCCAAACGAACCCTTCCCATAAAGAAAACCATTTGATTTAGTTTTTGGATTCACATCGGTTTGTATTGTAATTTGAGTTTCTTTTCTCTTAACAGCCACATGCACAGTGTAGTATAAATAATACATAATAAACAAATAAATAAATAAAAGCTATTTACACACAATCTCAGCTCAGCTCGCCGGACACGGACCTCTTGCCAGGCCAGCAACGAACAACTAATAATACAATTTGAACGGATTTATCACAAATTAAGTAGGCACTCGGGCAAGCGGCAAGGCTCAGAAGACTGGGAGCGGTCCGATGTAGCGGCGGTAGACGTCCTGTGGATCGTGCATGACGGGCGCTGGTGCGGCTGCAGCGGCGGCGGCTGCGGCCAAAGCTGCTGTGTTCTGGTACTGAGTGTGGAACGACTGCTGCTGCAGCTGGAGAAACCGGTGGTGGGAGTACATGAGCGGGTTGAACTGGTGCGACCCCGCGTTGTAAAGCGACGACGGGGACATCAGGTGATGCGCGGAGCTCGGAGACATGTACATGGAGTTTGGCAGCTCGGGCGTTGTGTGTCCCATCGCGGGTGGTGTAGAAGCCGACGGCAAAGCGGGCGACGACAAATCGAGGGACGTCATGAGGTGATCCGAGAGCTCCATGCTGTTTGAACTGCACTCACTGCTATGGGTGCTGTGGCTGCTGCTCCTGTCCGGGCCGATCAAGCTCTCGATGTCGAAGGGCCGCTTCGGCCGAGTGACTTGCACGACGGGATCGACTGGGGTTAGCGGTGGTTCGGGGGATGTGGACACCAAGTCCAGCTCGGGCGAGGGAGACCGCGCCATCGGGCACATTGGTGGGCTGTTCATCGACTGTTGAAGGTTGTACATCGACTGGGAGTGTCCAGTCATTACCGCCGGCGAATAGTCCCAGACTTGGGGCACTGGCTGTTGCTGCTGCTGCTGCATCACGAAGCAACGGTTGAAGTGGGCGATGGCGTTTAGCTCCCCATTCAGGATCTCCTTCTCGAACTTCTGGACGCGGAAGCGTTTCCTGCGACGGAGCAGACTGCCGTTCTCGAACATGTCGAACGCCTTCGGGTGCAGGGTCCAGTAGGAGCCCTTGCCCGCCTTGTTCGAGCTGCGGGGGATCTTGATGAAGCAGTCGTTGAAGCTCAGGTTGTGCCTCAGCGAGTTCTGCCACTTCTGCGTGTTCTTCTGGTAGTACGGGAACTTATCCATGATGAACTTGTAGATCTCGCTCAGCGGCAGCATCTTCTGCGGCGCACTCCAGATGGCCATGGCCGTCAGCGAGATGTACGAGAACGGTGGTTTCTGGTCGCCGTACGACTCCTTCAGAGGTCTAGGCATTTTTGCACGCACTAATTAACGACAAACAGGGAAACTTTTCTTTTCTATGAACCTCCTCGTCACTGCACTGATTCTGTATTCTGGTTTTGCTTTGCTTTTGTTTACACACAATTCACGAAAATGTTTTTATTTTTTTCTTCAGTTGTTTTCTTTTCATAAACAGAATTTTTCTTTCTTTAAATTCTCATGAGCGACGTGCGCACGCGACGATACGATGTTGCTGACTGACTGGATTCCGGTTGTGCGGTTGTAGGTATATGTATGTGCGGCCGCGGAGGCGATGGCACGCCGCAAACATAGAATGGCGGCATTCTGCCGCTACCCCAGGGGATATTTTCTTTGATTTCCTCCTCTGTGTGCAGCAGACAGCGTGTGTGTGCGAGCAGGAACGAGGGGTGTTCGTTCGCTCATGCATGGGCCGTGAGGGCGGAGTCTGTGAGGCCGAAGTGAAAAGGAAGAAATGTCATTGGCTCTGTTTGGTGCGCCTGTCTGCCGGCCACAGCGGATTAGGAAGCGAGACGGAATGAGTGAGTGTGCGTGCGCGAGAGGTAGGGAAGAGGGGAAAATAATCGCTTGTTAGCAGCAGGTAAACATTTCGGTGGAACTTCATGTTGGATCTAGTTTGGGTAAACAATTGAATTTAAACACATTTCAAATGTTTGAGTTTGATTTGATTTAATTTGATTTGATCGAAAAAAATGCAAGGAAATGGAGGAACTGAACGGTGAAGAAAGTCTAAATGTTTAACTTGAAGCATTTGCTCTTAGAATTCCTGTGGATTATGCTGATTTTCTCCCTTTTTTTAATTCTATACACTTGACTGATTTGCTGATCTGATGGTTCGCCTCTACTTCCTAACTACAGTCAAGCTCAAAGTGATAACTCGAATTATTGAAGTTCGACTGTAGTTAGGAAGCAGAGACGAATGAACCATCAGATCAGTAAATTATACTCAAAACAATGTTGCGTGGGGTCAAGGGTATCGAATTTGAACCAAGGGGCGCCAAAGAAAATCAACATAATCTACAAGAATTTAGAGAACAAATGCTTCAAGTTAAATGACTTCCTTTGCAGCTGCGGAGGAAAAAAGGGTCGCAATTAAGTTTTTTGCAAAGGCATGTGTCAGTGTCTTTTACATCTTAGAGCAACAGGCAAACTTTAATAGTCGAGGACCACACCTGGCTTATAAGAGGAGTGAAAAGTGTGACTACGGGCAGATTTATAAAACAAGTCTGATTAACAGAAAACTCTCAATCTAGAGGATTCGTCACTAGGGATTACAAAAATGCTTTCTTGTCTTTGAATTAATTTATTGCTTATAAAAAAATATAAACTTTAGTTGTTCATGTTTCCTGGGCCTCTGCTTTCACCGGAACCACATTTTGCGCCCTCATCAATGGCCCCCTCAGTGACTACGACATCGTCATCTTCAACATCACACTGCTTATCGCCAAGTCTCTTCCATCTCATCCTGTTCGGACAATTTGACGGTCCTCATCTTATGGAATATGGATTATTCGGATTATACGCGGCTTAAGTCGTTATTTTGGCATCGTCACCCCGTCAAGTTGGTGTACTTAAGCTCAGTTCATAGGTCGCAGACTGTAGTTAAAACCGCGGAGAAACGCCATCTGAATCCTTAGAAATATCCAACCGCTCTCATAGACCAATGGAAGTCCCTTGTTGCTGTTTCGTTTCAAATCATTGCACAGAACTACCAAATGTTCCCATTCAAACTATGAATGTTTAAGAGGAATTGTAGGGAGTCTCCTGAAGAGCTCCAGCATGTATTGAGTTCTGCGACCCTTCTTGAAAACAAAATTCGTATTGCCTTCTTCTCGTCCGTGGTTTCATTAGAATGAGGTATGTCCCTACTGCTATTTTGAGATAAGGAGAGCATTGTCAGTAAACACTGGGCTAATATATCCTCCGTAAAACATTGATTTTATGTTTGGACAGATGCAAAGCTGGTTCTTCCCAACTAACTCACAATGATTACCAATTGTTGAAGCTTGTTGTTATTTGTTGACAGTGAGTTCTGCTCGCTGTGGACTGTGGACTGAGGAGCAACAACCAAAGTGGTATTGGCATTGGTGTCTAAGATTCAGTTACGGGGGCCCTATATCATCACCCTTCGAGTCCTCGGAGACAGTTCCTTAACCACTATTTTTTTTTAAACTGTGACAATAATCTCGTTATCATTGGGTACTTCACTAGTTCCACAGTAATTTAGTACTCACTCACCCACTCATAAACTTCACTGACAGGGACATTGACTTTTATAAATCTTCAATGATTTCCTGAGTGATTTGCTTTGGCCATGAATTCCGGTCAAGGTGTTCGTTTCTCACCATAGTCCGATTAAGGGGCCCTCTAGTGCGATTAAGAATACGATCGGCCCCAAACAAGAGCCTTGAGGAACATCTGAATTAACAACTTCTTCCGACAACGAATTTAAATTTAATCGCTCTGTTTTCGAGATCTTAGAGAAACTCCGAATCGACTGAAATGCGAATCATGGGACTGCTGGCGTCATTTTTGACGACTTGATCGCCTCATCTGACAATTGACTATCTCTTTCTTTAAAGAGCCTTCCATTCAGCATGTTAGGGAGCAATGTCCGATGAGATTACCTGCTCGAAAGCAATAGATCAGGGGTTAGCTTGCGCAACTTAGAAGCACCCCGCCTGCTGTTCCTCGGCTAGTAAAATATAAACCGAAGTATTATATCATAGTTTATTAATCGTTGAACCTGTGCGAACTTTTAATTATCTCTTGGTGGACCCCTCCCCATAAACAATTGTAGTGGAGTGATAATAGAGGCATATTTTATGTTTTATTGAAAGACCATCGTGGAGCCCTGAAATACCTCACAGGCTGAGAATGATGGACCTAGATTATTGAAATCACTAAAGTGTGGTGGTCTGTCGTCATCCCCTAATTTAAATTTTGTTACATGATAAAAATATGCACATCAACAAATGCCGGAGGGACCTAAAAAAGAACAAGGAAAAAAACACGGGTTTACGCCGCAATAAATTTACCAAGTGTCGTTGGCAGTTTTATGACACTTCTGTTCTTGTGAAAATCTTGGGGACCATATAAATTGCCCGTAATTGCCGAAGAAAAAGAGCACATTTTGCAATTGTGCAATGACCATTTATTGATGGTCAAATCGACGGAAATAGGTTTACTCTCGCAGGTATAGTCTAAGCGTGAATGTGAGTTGCAGCTGAACATCCGAATACGAATTGCATGGTTTAATAATTTAATTCACTAATTTCTCATTACGCACGGAATTTAAATTGTAAGTCGATTTGATTTGACTTGTGTCTATCTCGCAGATTAACGTCTGTTACTTGATTCTGAAAACGATTGTTAAAAAGGGTCCATCTCAGCTGAAAGTTCCAAGATAGATTTGATAACCGGTCTAGCTTCCGGGCTGAGGATACTCGATTTATAACACGCAACGATTTAATACCCGAATGGTGGAGTGTTCTGGGTATGTCCGTTGGCTCCAACGCACTTGAACTTCTTGTCAGTACGACAAAAATAATGTTACCCTTCCTCTTTTGAGTCATTGACAGTGCTGAAGTGCTGATTTCCTGTCTGGAAAAAGCTTCTCAAACTTGGCCGTTTGGAGTTGGCTTGAAACTGTATGTCCCTTCCAACACAATAGAACGCACGACACGAGAGTATATTGCATATATTATATTGTAAGGATTTCATGTCCAGTCTGTTACTAAATCCACCTCTGGTCTGCTCTTGTCACTGTGTGCCTATTCACCAGTTTCATATTTATCCACTATTCTCTTGGAATTGAAAATGGAAAGTGGAATTGCCCATGCGGTTTAAACGTCGCTGTAGAAACTTAACATCCTTGAAACCTCTCACGCAAGCAGATTGACCCTTCCGCGGACCCAAAACAGAGACTCTTATTATTTTCTTCTGGTAGAACACGGGCAGCCGAGATAACAACTGAGTCGCGGAAGGACACCACGAACTGAGGCCCCGTCGTAATGTTTTATAAAAAAAACTCGGAAATTCCAGAGACGCCTGAACAAACAATGTGTGTTGATAAGATGCGAGATTTTTTTCTGAATCTCATTCAAAAGAAACGTTGAGAGTAGATATGTACTGAATATTGATTATAAAGGGTGTCCCAAAATAGACACAAAATTTAAATTAAACATTTCCGTTTTCTAGATTGTCATTATATTTATTGAAGCATAGAGTGCAGCAAATAACTATGGGGTGGATACTGTCCTCGAAGACAAAGCACATGTTGTATATACAAAATATCCATCACCACCGACATCTTGGACAAAGTGTCAGTGTCGGAAATGACATCCCCGCGGAGATAAAACGAAGGATAACTGTCTGTGGAAGACCTATGGCTATGGCCGTCAATTTTTGATTATTTTTGACACATTGTTCAACAAGGCAAGTACTTTGTTGTATCGTGTGACGCTCCATTTTATATAATATAATATGGGTGGCGCTACAGCCCATATAGGGCCAGGGCCTAGCTTGTCAGCAACCACTCGTGTTGTGCGTGCTATTGTTCTCTCACTAGTGGAAGGGACCTACAGTTTATTGCCGATTCCGAACGGCCAAGTTTGAGAAGCCTTTTCTAGACAGGAAATACTCTTTGAGCATTGTCAGTGACTCGAAAGAGGTGGAGCCGTGAAAATTATTTGTGTCGCTCAGAGCTGGAATCGAACCTACGACGTCGAGGTTGGGGTCGACGCACATACCCACAACGCCACGGGCCACCACACGCTCCATTTTGAATAACCCTAAAAATATCAACTGTCAAATTGTTCTTTTTGATGGCTTGCGTTAAATTAGTCACACACTTTACAACAAAGTAGAGGAATTCATATTTACACTTTTGACAGACTGCCGAACCTTGAGGGACTTCATTTTTAGGTCTTTCAACTTCGGGGAGTTCTGAGACATCAGTGGTCGGAGAACATCGACGACACCACAGATGAAGTCATCGCCGAGAAAGAACCTTATCACCCGCTAGAATTCAAGCTATTCCCAAGGATTCGACGGTGTCTCTAACATTCCGTACTGTTCATTTATACTTTGAATAAAACGCATTATCCGGGGATGTTTATAATAAATAAGAGAAAGCATGTGTATTTTGCTTCCAAATCGTCTAACTTCATCAGTCTTGATGAACGAATCCCTACTCTCTTCCGACAAACCAAAGGAAATGCATAACATCGCGACATAACTTCCCCTCACGGTTACCCTTGTAAAACCCTTCAAAAAAACTGTCACCAGCAGGTACAAACCACCAACCGACTGACTCCACACGTGTAAAAAATCATTTCAAGTCAAGTCAAAAAATGGTCATTTCCAACATTTATGACTCAACTACACTTTATTAGAGACTCATGCGCATTTCTGCCCCAACGATCCTCATTTCCGCGAACCACTCTCCGTTCGCACGAGGATTAATTGCTTTTCACGTATGACACTCGCAAGGATCTAGTAATTAATTGCATGGTTTCAATAAACTCACGCTTACGCTTTATTTCATCCACACCAACGATGTCAAAACGGCAACGAGGTGAACAATGCTCGCGGCAATTAGCAGGCGCCGAATGAAGACAAGGTAAATAATAAAGGGGGTAATTTAACCCTCAATAAAACGAAGTCATTTCGTCCCGAGTTTCAAAAAGGGTTCAATAAAAGCCAAGGTCGACGCTCGGAAGAGACTCGTGAACGCTGGTTTAATAATAAATTCAATAAACGAATCGAGGATTAAAACTTAATACTTTTTTCCGCAATGGAATGAAGGTTACCTGTAAACCGCGTCGGGGGAGGCGGTCCCGATTGTGCAACATCATCCGCAAAGGTGACCGCCGAGGTACACAAATATGCACCCAACGCAATAGCGAGCCGAGTTAGCTCTTTCTTTCGAATATTTTTTTCCATCGCAATACGGAGCAGCATCTTTTGCATAGCCATTGAAATACAAGCAACTAGAAGAAAAGCCTGTCTTGCGACAAAATAGATAATGTCCAGCCAGATATTAACATAGAACTTGCAAAAGTGCGACCAACCCACTCTGCCAAAGGACCTGGTGGATGTTTTTTGTTCACGGCACTGGGTATGCGAAAGGACCACTTATATGCATAGAGTGATGATGTAGCCACCGGCCCATGTGTACCGTGACTACAATTCTTTGCGCAATTGCCTGCCCCCGCATTTTTTTCTGGCTATCCACCTAGGTGGCCCTTGGTGTTGTGGGTATGTGCGTCGACCCCAACCTCGACGTCGTAGGTTCGATTCCAGCTCTGAGCGACAAAAATAATTTTTACGGCCCCACCTCTTTCGAGTTACTGACAATGCTCAAAGAGTATTTAATGTCTAGAAAAAACTTCTCAAACTTGGCCGTTCGGAGTCGGCATAAAACTGTAGGTCCCTTCCACTAGTGAGAGAACAATAGCACGCACAACACGAGTAGTTGCTGAGAAGCTAGGCCCTGGCCCTCTACGGGCTGTAGCGCCACTCATATTATTATTATTATCCACCTATCGATGTTCTGAGAAGAAGGGCTTAAGAATTCAACTGCCGACGTATGTGGCTTTATTTCACATCGTCACCGCTCACTTCCAGCTATACTCCCACCAAGGTCTCACAATGAGTGACAAGCAAACTTGTGAAGACGTTTAGGACGACGTAAGCGCGACCCAATATCGCGAGTTGAGTGACGAACAAAGTCACTAAGCGTTTGCAACGAAGTAGTTACGCACCAGCTGACTTTCGACTTTTCTCGTTAATCGCTGGACAACGATGAGGCTTTGTGTTTCAATTCTACTTGGATACAGATTCAGCAAATATACGTATGTACTTCTACTAAGACATAATCGCTCAAGGGATGATGATCTGTGAAAGGCTACATGCTACTCAAACTCGCAGACGTTTGTCGCTTCATGAGCGGTCTTATTTGTTTTTTTTGCTGACATGAGCTTAGAACTTAAAATAATTAGGCGTGAGTGGGGCGGTGCAGGTGGTGTAGAAGAGTCTAGATGGCGGTAAGGCTGCTTGTAGAGAATTTGATAGAGACAGGTTGTTTTTTTCATACAGTCGACATCATTGATGGTCAAGAGAAAGAGAAGCGGACCAACTTGCCTTCCTTGCGGAACACCTCGTGAGTCAAATATGGGGTTGGAAGTTAAATGACTGATGATTCCTTTGAAGGGCGGCTTTGGATTGACGCCGTGTACTGATTGAGCCTTAAGTTTGAAATAGGTAATGGTTAATTTTGTCAACGGCTTTGCTATTTTTTGTAGCAACGACATCCACTTCATTAACACTCAAATCTTGAAAGGGCTACGGAAACGAATTCTGCAAGGATTGCTGTGGTTAGCCTTTCTGCTTTAACGAACTCATGCTATCGCCTTGAAAATATGGGTTTGCGGTGGAGTATGATTCTGGCCAAACACCATCAGGAATGTGGATCTGTTAGAAACGACAAGATAGAAACCAATTGTGATACAGATTAAGAAACGCAAATGGAAATGGATCGAACATATCATCAGGAAAAAGCCGACAGCATTTCAGAATAACGTTAGCGTGGAACCCTCAAGCCAAAAGAGCCAGAGACGATCCCAGGAACACCAAGAGAGGATTGGTATCTACTCCTGGAACTACGATGCAACCTCACTTCGAAAGCTGCAAGCCAACCGAGTGAGAAGTAGATGCCAAGTGGAATCTTTATGTTTCAAAGAGGAGTGATAAAAACATTCGTACTCGATAGATTTTGAGATTAGAAATAGCTTAGGCATCAGGCTTAGGTGTCGAGAGAATAGACTTATGATCCGTTGCAACGTCTGTCACGATCATCATTGTTGCTTATGTGAGACTCAGTCTATACGATGACGAGTTTCTTGATTAGCTTTCAATCATTTATGTGGCTGCGTTGTGAAGCAAGTTTGCGGACGGGGATATCCATCGACTCATTGGTCACTTCCTTTTGCAAACGCCAGGAGGAAGAGCGCCATTGCATTAATAACTCTTCAAGAAGGCTGTTGGACCGCCAGTTGAATCTAATCTTATACCTTCACTTCACAAGCCGTCCCATTCAGTTCCTTCTAAGTTATGCACGTCTTGAACTAGGACAGCTAATGAAGTGAAGTCTAGTGAAGTCTTTCGCTTAAAAAGTTAAGCCAGTTGAACTTGAATTAGGGTTTTCGACGGCAAATTTTATCCTGTGGACCTACTAAGTACTCCTTTGTTGTCTCTCGTCTGTCCAGAGAAACAGAATTAGAAGAACAACGTCACATTAAATCACTACTTGCGATAGTCTTAGGTCCATGGTTTTGGCGCTAGCTCGGCAGTCGTTGGATCTAAGGTCACTACTTGCGACGACAGTCCTTTTGCGAACAAGGCTGTCGATTGTCCTTCGAATTTTGTTGTGAATTACAATTTTGAACGAGGCCATGTATTTAAAACAGAACGTAGGGCCTCCCTGAACTGATTGAAACCGTGAATCGCTTGATGTACCTACAACAAGTGCGTTCTTTTTGTAGTAGCAAGTCGTCACATATTAGAGACATGACATGACTAGATGATTCGAAAGACTGAGAGAACTCTGATGGTTCCAGCTGATGGTGATTATAACTAGACGTCAGGCGTTCTTGTGAATAGAACACAGCCTCTCTGGGTGTCCAGCTTTTTAGCTCCCTCTCCGTAAATTGTGACTTTGCGTAGGGCTGTAAGTTTAGTCCCGTCTTGCACCTCACACTCGGCAAAGAGTACGAGTGTAATGTCAATTCAGGCATGTTGGTGAGGCTAATCTTGGACACAACTTCGCAAAATGCAAATGCACGACGATCTCTATTCCCAAGACGTCCTTCAAGCTTGACCTTCCCCTCGATCCCAGAGCAGAGCAAAACCTCGATTGATCTGCCGTGCCGTCCGTTCGGCCAACTGCTCCTACTCGACGTTGACGTCTTCTCGGACGATTACGAATTTCACACGCAGTCCATCCAATTATCGCCCCATGAGTCCCTACCACCTACTGGCAAGCAAATCACTCCCAAACATGCCACTGTCCCGATTAAATGCGTCAGCATTGTGCTCCTAAACACTGCAGAGCACAGCAGTGGACATCAAGGATTCATGTAATTTTCGTAGTTTACCGCAAAACAAAAGCTGATCCCAGCAGGATTAGATTATTCAAAAACTCCATTGTTAGCAGTTTCGCACACAATGCCAATCCACCGTCATTAGAGCCCACCTACGTACCTGCACAGGACTAAGGCGAAAAGGACCTGCGAGCAAGTGCCGAACAATCGAAACGTTTATGATTGATGTAAGCAGACCGCCCACTTTTCAAATACTTAAAACACCTCGCATTTCGTCGTCGTCGCACGGTTTTTGTTGCGCGTCCTCTGTACCTCTGTGCTAATAGCGCGGATTATCCTGGGACGTCAACGCCTTGTGTTGATTTTGAATTTTATTGTCGCGCGATGCAGCGATTCTGCGGATCGCGGTAGGAAATTGCCAGAAATTCGCGCCTTTTTTTGCTGTTTTTTTTTTCTTCTCGGTTTTCTTGTGCGATCACCAGGTACCCCGATCGATTCGTAATGAATCGCACGGCAACACAACGGATATTAATCCCCCACCGTCACAAAGGAATGGCATGAGATCGATCTGGCGGGAACCTGTTAGGATCTATGGAGAGCCACTGGAGCGTAAAAATCAAAACATACTTTGATTTTCCGCCTGATCAAAGGCGACCGCCCGGCATTATGTGGCATTGTGCAAACAACAGGCTCTTCGAGCTGTGATGTGGGATCCTCCTGGCACAGTGCGCCGACACCGTCACCACAGAATGACCTGTGAATACGCTTGCCGTGTGCGTCCTCCTCCCTGAGTTTCCACGGGCTTTTCTTTCTTCTCACATTTTCCATACACAGCGCTCTGTTGGCCCATTTGTCCCATTGTGCTCGGTTCATTGTGAGCCCTGTGTTTGTGTGATGCCAACCGGGGAACAATGGGGTGACCACAGTCTTAAGATAAATCATGAACACATCTATCGCCTGGGCCACATCAAAGCCGCTCACCGATCAGCGATCGAGCGCGATCATCACAAAATTAGCTGGGTACACATTTACACATGTTCCCTGTTGGCCGGCCACTACTGTTCGGGGCTGAGGCGATCGTGTGTAAGGTGTTCGACGCCTCGGCTCATCTCTGATCAGTGTGCTCGGAGCCGACACCTTTTGTTTGGCTGCTCGGTGATCATTTTGTCGTACAACAGGTACACACACAGACAATCGATTGAATCTTACCGAAATTGAGAGCAGAACATAGAACACACAGAACACACATGCGATAATGCCATCGATCCCATTTGGACAGCGCCCGAAGGGAGCCCTGGGAAATCTGTGGAAATTAGAGATTAATACGGTTACGGCATTGTGACGATGCCGACAACAATGCCGATAATGTTCGGGGATTTCTCTGGCTTAGCATATGGGATTTGACGGTGGTCTTGCTGGCGTCCATTAAGATCGGAGAGGTGATTTTTATGTAGTTTGGGGGAATGTCCTGGGATCAGTCGGTTCTGTGAAAAGAAGGCCGTCTTTACCCTTGGATTGGTGTCTTTGTGGGGCGTTTTGTGGCTGAGCGTAGGGTTGGAAGAGTAGTCCCAGCTTTTACTAGAGCTAGGCATTTCTGTCTCGTTTGAACTTATTCCGGGCTTCCTCAGTAGAGTTAGCTCTGTATGCGGATACTCATCCTTCATGAAAACCTCATGAACAACAAAGCAACATCTTCATATAGTTTATCATCAGATCTTTTCAGGATTACTGTGGAGGTTCTGGTAAGAAGCGTGGACCAGATCATTTGCCGTTGTGATCAAACAACGGTACTGGGTAGCAAAACGGATCAACAATGTTTGATGTGTGATGGCAATTTCGCTGGCAGACCAACAACCTAACCCAACCATACTTCAGCTAGAACTCTAGCTGTATGTTAAACGTCGCCTCCAACAAGTTGCCCAGTGAACGGCGTACACGTCTTAAGCTGACTTCCTTCCGATTTCATTTAACCACTTCCTTCAAAACCTCGTTTTCGCAATCATAGACAAAGAATTCACCACCTATGCAAATATTTCCCTTAATCCCTGGATAAATCTTTAATCCCCTTCTGTCTCTTTCCCTCTCACGCACAACCGCATCCTTCTCGGGCGTCGAAGACGAAACGGAACGTATTACCGTGTCGATTTTATTGCTTTAAGCCGTCATTTATGGGATCTTGAATAGCTTCACTCATCCTAATCCGCTTTCAAGACACTCGATGTTGGTTTTTGGTTAATAAAAGGACGACGGAATAATTTTTACCTCTTTTGTGCGCATCATTTACGATCCGATTAAATCGTGATCAAATGATGAATGATCCACCCGCTGGATTGATGGAAAATGTACAATCGTTCAGTTTCCATTTTGACCTTGTTGTACTCGCTTCCTGACTTGCGATGCGATAGACTTTGTCAATGAGTGGGATTAATGGTGAACATGGTTTAGTTGGTTTACCTCAAACCATATTGAAGACGGTTTTACTCCTCAACCAACAACAATCGGGTATCCAGGGGAGGCTTGTTGATTGAGGAATACGTCTAGTCTGGACGGTTGCGTCACACGAATGAAATCAGAAGATGGGGTTTTAATTAGGAAGCCATGATTTGCGAGTGTACTTCTTTAATGTATACGCTACAGCTCTGTTCTGCTATTCACCACACGGAGAAGATCGTCACTCAATGCAAGATTACTGGGATCCAGCTGACACGCCGCATAGGAGAGCGAATGAAAAGAAGAAAACAAAGAGTGGAGTCGTCGGCTTGTTATCAATAAGTGAGCGCCTGGCTATTATGCACCTCTACCAACCGACTAGACTGAAGGCTATCTCAAGGGAGTCTGTCCGATGTACTGGCTTAAGAAAGAGGTTTGAATACCAAATCTCCGGTGAAAGCAGTGGTCGTGGGTCCAAAGTTGATTGGTATTGATGGCAAGTAAATGCAAGTACTCGGTGGCTGAAAGCGGTGTGTGCAGGAAATTCAAGGATGAAAGACACTTCAGTAGCCTGAAGATCAGTGCTGGTAAAGTTCAAGTCAGCCAAAGTTTGGAAATAAATAAATAAGTCTCAAATTGTGATTAGTCAAATAAGAAACTAGGCCATCTGAAAAGATTAAAGTGACGACGTAGAGTCGCCCTTCGCAACCGATGCTACTTCGGTTTGTCAAAACAACAGGGCTCGAAACTAGCCTTGGTGACTGGAAGCAGCGGGCCGAGGATCGTCACCGGTGAAAGGCAGCAATTGCTCAGACTCAGACCCTTCATGGGTCGTCTGCCTTATGAGTAAGTCAGTAAGACACATTGTACTTTCGTGTAGTTCAACCAGGTCGAACGGCCAAACATGCTTTCCGTTTACATTGTACTACGCAATTGACAGACTTTAATTATTGGGGTATGAGCTATGAGGGTTTCGGTGATGGTGAAGTTCTAAATAAAAAAAAACTAATCATTTTCATCCATCGGCGCCAATGCTCACTCGTTCAAAACAAAACGTGAATGAGAATTTGTACTGCGGTCGTCCCACTTGTGTTCACATTGTACTACATGTTGGACGACCGAGAGAAACGTTGAAAAAGATTAACACACGATCGTCGTACAGATTATTCACATTTGCACGACTTAGTACAAATTGGTCTATTCTAGCGATGGGCAATTACGAATAAAAACAATCGAATCATTCGATTGTTCTAGCAATCGTAATTATTCGAATTCAAACTGAGCGGAATCGATTGTTGATTTTCGATTCTTGTAGGTTAAATTCCAATGGTCAACGAATGTATGTATTTGTCGATTCTTCAAGAAAACAGAGAGACTGCTAATTAGTGTGTATGCGCCGATTCTTGCAATTGTCCATCACTTTTTCATTTCGTTTCACTACCACAATTTAAGCGTTACATTTATGAGGGTGAAGAATACAGTCGAACCTCTAAAATTCAAATAGCCATCGATTCGATTCGATTATTATTGGATTGTTTTCTGAGGAGACCGAATAAATCGACAATCGCATTCAATTTTTAACCATTCCCAATTTATTTGATTGTGAAATTCATTCGCAATCGCTTATCGCTAGTCTATTCGATGCTATAGTCCGGCCGGGTGGAACTACGTGATTGTTCAATGTGAACGCACCTCAATGTACAGTGTACCATGTGAACTTTGCTTGCCTGTAATATAATACTTCAAGCTGATTTATCCTATATCATCTCTTTTTTTTACTAATGGACAAAGCACTGATCAGATACAATCCAGGTACATATTTGTGTCTCCTCCGAATGCGATAGTAGATACAAAATTGCAAACATAACTCTCGATTTAGAATTGCCCCTGGCAAGCGGTGCTACTTCGGCTTCACGACACAACTTGAGACCCGTAGAAGCCTTTTGACGGACCCATGAGCCTTAAACGAAGAAGAAAATCTGAAAGACTTGCGGGCAACAGCTAAGAGGTTCCACGTGATTGTTTTGTTAAGTCTGAGAAGACTTGAGCACTAGACTTAAATAATAATATTATAGGTGGCGCAACAGTCCGTAGAGGACCAGCTAGCTTCTACATAAATTACTCGCGTTGTACCTCACTATTGTTCTCCTACGAGTAGAAGGGACCTACAATTTTATGCCGACTCCAAACGCTCAAGTTTACGACGCTTTTTCTAGACAGAAATACTCATTGAGCATTGTTAGTGACTCGAAAGTGGTGGATTTTTGTTGTACAGACCAGGGATCGAACCTAGACATCAAGTTCAGTTAAGTTCGACGCATGTAACCACAACACCACGGACGACCATGCTCTAGACTAGTCCGAACCCTTCTGTCAATAAGTATGTTCGATGTTTCAATTTTTACCAAATTGTCTGAACTTGTCAGTGGTTATATTTTTATTGCTTTAGTGTAGACAATTAATTGAAGAATCTGATGGACAATTTTGTTCTACAGCAAACTCTAGTCATTCGAATATGTGTGGTGAAACCTACTTATTGACAGAAGGGTTAAGCTCCTTGAAGAAAAAAAATTAAGTTTGAACAAACTCCCTCTCCTTTGTCAACCACCTCCTCTTCAGAGCATAGGGCTTCGACTTCGCATTTCCATCTCACTCTGTGAGATTTCTATTCCAAGTGAGGTTGCATTCTAGAGCCAGGAGTACCTATCGTCTCCAGGTGTTCTTAAGACGGCCTTTGGATCTTTTGCGATGAGGGTTCCACTGTAACGCCATTCTGGCTAAGTTGTCGGCTTTTTTCCTGATGGTAGGGCCGATCCATTTCCATTCGCGTATCTTAATCTGTATCACAATTGGTCTTCTCTCTTTCGAACAGATCAACGCTCCTGATGGTGTTTGGCCAGAATATGGCCATCATTTTACATCATCATTTTATAGACCCGCATGATCCTTTAAAGGGATCGCGGGGGTAAATCACGCAATAGAGATTTCCAGGCCACTCGATCCTCTTCCATCAACTCTTTGTTGATAAATACATGTAATTTGTGTATGAAGTTGTTCGAAAACATCCAGTTCTCCCTTTTATAGGCATTTACATTTTCAGTTTTGGGCCGTTTCTTGCGGTTTTTAAATCGATCAAATGATCCTGTCAGCAGCGTGGGCTAAGAATTTGCCGGAATGTGGAAATTTCCACCGAGATTACTCACAGGTCAAACCTTGATTAGGATTCAAATTTGAATCGAAAATTATCGTATCGATTTCGATTGAGGAAAATGTGACGTGACATTTTTAGGGCCAATTCTTGCAGCAGACCACCAAGAAAAACTGACCCTCTTTTCACGGAAACCAATCCAGAGCGAAACTTCAGCAACTTCACCTCGGTTCCGCGAAACTGTTCCCTATTCGCACACACCATTCCCTTGAGTTCGAGAGCACGTAGAACATTGCTTCTTTGTTCTCGGATTTCCAGCAAACATTTGCAGTTCGAATCGGGGACATTTGCAGCATTTCCTCCTGACGCAATCACCAGAAATGATCATCATTGGAAACATCAAAGTTACGCCTGGAGGTCAGTAGTAGCATTATGGTGATAAGCCGCGCAAAACAAATTATTGTTTACGGCGTAGTACACCTAAACATGATGGCAATCGTCAACACAACGCCCACTTTCTTATGTTCCCCGGGCCCGGCTGTAAACTTTTACGACGACAATCCCTGCGAGCCTGCCCAGGTAAGGGCATCCCACCGGCGATGACTGGCTACGTTGAACGAAGAGAAAGGAAAAAAAACACACCAAAATAAAAATTTAGATCAAAGCGTCTTTTACTGGCGGCGTAATTAAGCAGTTTTGCAAATAGACGTTTTATTGCATCACGAGAGAGGACCTTTTTTCGCGAATCTCCTGGAATATCCCAGTGCATTGCGTTTTTTTTCATTTTGCGTCTCCTCGGCCGGGCTCTATGTTTTTGCTGCAATCTTGGCAAATTGCGTTTATGGCGCGCGTTCGCAGAAGTTCCCTCGCAGCGTCGCGATCTGCCCTGGCCGGGGAACGTCCTTGCTCATTGTTCCGCAATGTGTGCATCAGCAAACTGTACCGGGCCGAGGGACTGCGCGACTGTTATCGCATTTATTGGCATTCCTTTCTTTTTTTTTGCAAGGATCCCTTCGGGTGATTTTTTGTTTGATTTTTAGGTTTGCTTTATTTTTTGTTGCCCTGAGTTTGTTTTTATGCCTTTCTGTGACGATTTTATGTGGGTTTATGCTCTGTTTTCGAGAAGTGTCGAGCGGCGATGGTTTTCTGCATTCTTGGTGCCATTTTTTTCGGTTTTATGTGGCAATTAGATTCACAGAAGGATCGCGAGTGTTTCAGGCTAAATTACGTGCCAGACATGGTAATTTCGGAGTCTATTCTCTTGGGGGCGACACGTTTGCGACCGGATGTGGGAGAGCACTGTTGCCGATTTTACTTTGAATCGCTCTCTCTATCTCTATGCAGACTGAGGCAAATCAATGAGTGATTCTTTCAGCTTGAGGTTGCAGAATTTGCTTCCTACAGCGGGGTTGTGGCGTAGATTTCGATCAGATTTTCTTATACATTGATTGTTGATATTATTCATATACATTGATTAAAGAATACTCCCTTGAGTCGATTGAGTGTCAGCGCCTTTTCGAATTACACGCTGTTTCAAATGCAATAATGCTTTTGTCAAGGTTGATAGCCAAGTATCATCGTCCGCTGGCAACTAGTTGCATTTCAACGAAATTGGAAAGTGGATCGGGTTGAAGGCGACCACGCCAGAAATCGCCCATAAAATCCAAGGAATGATATTAGACGATCGGAGAATAAAACCTCTTGATAAGATCTAGACTGTAACTCGATTTAGTGAGTCAATCGCATTCTACTATAACCGCAACCGTACACTATTTGGAGCTGTTCAGCCGCAGTCCGAATGAAATTTTGCGTTATATCATTACCTTGGTTTCTCTGATGGAACTGACAAGGTGGTCTAATTATTCAGATCTTTAGGACCAACCCGATATTGACTTCAAGCAAAGAAAGTTACTAGCTGCTACATTTAGACAATGCACGGGTGCACACGTTTTTGGCAACCACGAAAGAAAACCCAAAACATGAAGAAATGATGACGGTACTATGCCTGGAACTCAATGTCGTCTATGATTTGGTCACGTGGCACCAATATCCTCATCTTTGAATGCAACTTCACCAGGTGGACAACCGCTTAGTAAATCCAGGACAAGGTGGTTCAATCAAATCCATAAGCTCCCCTGGTTACATTTTCAAACGGTGTTGTCCACCCACTCAATAGGGGCAAGTTGTACACATTTCGTGGTCAGGTCCAATTCCTGATAATTGTCGAATACGCCCTAATGCTCTGCGAAACGACTGGAGCTGTGTGGCGACCTGCCGCCAATGTCAGGTATATTTTCAATAAATGAACCCCAGAAATAATATCACCTCGGAGATAAAACGAAGGAAACTCTGGTCAATCGCTGTGTCTTTGGACTTAGGCGGCAAATAAAAAAATCAAGCTTTCCCTCAGAAATCCAAGGCGTCTCTATTTAAACCTTGATAGTCCCAGCTACTATTCACACAAACGGTAGATTTTGGAGAAAACCCAGGAGCAACAAACCAATACCCACCACCTTTTAATCGATTTTAAGGCCGCGTATGATAGCATCTATAGAGACAAGCTATACACAGCAATGTCTACTTTTGGCATCCCTACCAAACTCGTCCGTTTGTGTAGGATGACGATGGAGAATGCACGCTGCTCCATTAAGGTCGGTGAAGACCTAACCGAGACCTTTGATGTCAAAACTCGAACGCCAAAACCAGAGGAACAATCTTTCAGAAGTCCGTCCAACAACTCGCATATGCCGACGATATTGGCGCTTTTGTGGGTATTGCGACGGACGTCGCGAAGATGGGCTTAGCGGTAAACGAGGGTAAGTATATGCTGTCAACGGGAAAGAACACCCAACACCTACGTTTCGGTCAGAACGTCACAGCAGACAGATATAACCTTGAGGTTGTCAAAAACTTTGTCTACCTAGGAACCGCTATCAATTCAGACAATGACACCAGCGCTGAAATCAAACGAAGATTAACTGTTGCCAATCAAAGCCCTCTCTCGAACAACCACGGTAACGCTTTACAAGACCTTAATCGTCCCAGTCCTGCTATATGGCGCGAAGGCATGGACTTTGTCAAAAGCGGAGGAAGCTGCTCTTGGTTGCTTCGAGAGGAAAATTCTTCGTGTAATTTTCGGTCCCGTCTGCATAGATGGTGAGTGGATTAGGAGATATAACGACGAACTATACGGGCTGTTCTTAGCCAGAAGAGTAAAGATCCAACGATTGAGATGGCTAGGTCATGTAGAGCGGATGGAAACCAATGCTCCGGCCCGAAAATTCTTCGAATCCACCCCAGAGGAACGGCGCAGTAGAGGAAGACCGCGACTCAGGTGGCGCAAGCAAGTGGAAAGGGACCTCAACCAACTATGCGTGCGAAACTGGGGACAGCTAGCTAAAGATCGAGCTGGCTGGAGACGCTTGTTGGTTGAGGCCCAGGTCCACCCCGGACTATAGCGCCACCTTAAGTTAGTAAGTAAGTCCCAGTCCTGCTGTATGGCGCAGAAGCATGGACAATGTCAAATGAGGACGAAGCGACACTTGGTCTTCTCGGAAGGAATATCCTTCGAATAATATTGGGTCCCGTTTGCGAAGAAAGTGCTTTGCGAAGAATATTGAACGACCAACTCAACGACATTGGATAAGTCAAACGAATTCGATTGTCTCGACTCAGATCACTAGGTCATGCAGGAGAGATTGATCAGTAACGCTCCGGTTCGGAAAGTCTTCGAGGCTAACCCGGAAGGACAACGTGGTAGAGGAAGACGTCGCCTCCGATTTCGTAACTAGCTGAAAAGAGATCTTAATCAGATGGATGTACGAAACACGCTAGTAGGACTGTAGCGCCACGCAAAGTAGAAGGAAGGCTTAAGTTAGCAATCGATCGGGAGGAAATCAAATTTGTCGAGAATAGCTGCATCACCGATGGTTAGTTTGCTTCACAATTAGTCGCTGCATTCATAAACAACATGACAATGTTGATTTAGACGGCATATCTAGGGGCACCCAACTCCAACCAAAGAAATATGTTCATGAAAGTAACATAACCACAAGCATTCGCTTCTGACAGCAATTTTGTCCGTGTTCATATCTCCCGAGGCGGATCCAAAGCGAAAGGCATATTTTCCATATAATTTCCCCCGTTTTCGTATTTTTTTATTTTTATATACGTAGTTGGAACTCGGTTAGGGATCTCAAATTTGTGTACAAATCGATTACAAACTATGGGCTCCATTGCTTCTCCAGTACAAAGAAACAGAAATTGATAAATGGTAAGCTCAATCAGATGCCTAATAAGTGCATATTCAGAACAACTGGTCTACGTACATACTTTTGGACCCAATAACCAGAAAAAGTCATCAACATAAACAAGGAGAAAATTGCAAATAATCATAAATTGCAAATAAATTTACTGCATACTCAATTGATTTGTAAACAAGAAAAACAAAAAATGCGAAAAAAAGTAAGTCCATTGCTTCTAAACAAATTCAAGTACACCGGCAGGTAATGAACCTTCTGAGAATGTCCATTGAAAGGTCGATGTCGCAGAGCAGTCGTAAAACACGAACGTACCTTTTTTGAGGCAATTGCCAAATTGTGATGAACGAATGCTGTAACCCATGTGGATCCTTGGACGTTGCGAGTGCGCTGATGTAACGCAACGTGCAAAGTGAAGACATTTGCATTTTATTTGGGGACCTTACAAAACGCGAAACCCTTCGTGGAATAGCAGACGTATCGGCGTACTCCAATAAAAGGTGATGGAAATTAATTAGGAGATACCAGAGAGGATGGAGTGTCTCACTTAGATGTGTCAACTGATGAGAGTTCAGGGAAAATCCACCACGAAGACATTTGATAATGACACTTGTTGCAAGTTCGGATTGTAGACTAGAATCCGCAAGCTTTGAATGTTATGTGATTTCATATGACAAAGAGTTGCTAACAAAAGAAAAAAATCAGCATTTTAGCATTTTAGTGCAGAGCTTAAAGTTTGTCAAACTCTGGTTTACATGTCGGTCGAGTCAAAATAACGAACGATGGACAGTAGTACTCCCCGAAAAAGCCGAAAATTTTAAGCATGAACCACCATTGTTCAGCAAACTTAAACAAAATAATTCCATCATCATCATCGTACGACCCTTTTAACAATGCTCTGAATAATGCACATTATCCGGAGCATTGGTAAACCGCGATTGTACAGCCCATAGCCAAGCGAGGAAAAGATTCTTCGAATCCGTGCAACCTCCGGTCAATTAGTCTCCTTCCGAACATCAGCAAGGTATTCGAGAAGGTGATAAATAGAGCTCTGATCAACTGGACAGAGGACAGACATATAATTCCGGATAACCAATTCGGTTTCAGAGCGGGGCATGACACTATTCATGCCGCGTCGAAACTGGTGTCGGATATCCAATGGAACAAGAGCAAGAAACAATGCACGGGCGCCTGCTTGATTGACCTGGAGAAGGCCTTCGACACCGTATGGTTAGAAGGTCTTTACTATAAGCTCAATCGGCTAGGCATTAGAAAGCCACTGCTGTACCTACTGTATAACATGCTTACCGGTAGGCGGTTCGTAGTCAAGAATGGCAGCGTGACCTCTACAGGTATTTTTGAAATTAAAAATGGTCTCCAACAGGGTGCCGTTAATTCGCCGATCCTGTTCAACATTTTCATGAGCGATCTGATAAGTTCTCTTCCGCACGCTATTGCGTATGCCGACGACTTGATCGTGTACAGATCAGGCAAAAAGATCGAGGACATCACTACGCTCGCGCAGGGTGACTTCGACTCATTCATGAGAGATTGCGATGACTGGAAGTTGAATATCAACTTTCAGAAGTCGGAAACCATTCTGTTCAGGACTCCGTTGTATAAAGCTTCGGCGGATACAAAAAAGAATTGGCGAAAGTTCTCTATCGTAGGACGGCACGGGCAACCACTGACGCAAAGGATTGTAGTCAGATACCTGGGGATCTGGCTAGATCAGTATCTATATTTTAACAAACATGTAGATGCTGCTCTAGCCAGGGCCCGAGGCGCTTTCGCCCTCACAAAGAGACTGTTTTACAACAGCCAACTCGATGCAAGAGTAAAGGTAATCTGCTACATGGCCCTCATACGGCCAATGCTCACCTATGGCTGTCCCGTGTGGTTCAACGTGAGTGCAAGCTTGATGGAAAAGATTCGGGTGTTTGAGAGGGCTTGTCTTAGGGCTTGCCTTCGCCTTTACAGAACACCAGAGTCCCAGTACAGAAAATTCTATTCCAATGGAGTTTTATACAACAGGGCCAACCTGATACGAGTGGACAATTTCCTGGTGAAATAGATTCGAGGTCACACTGCGAGAGCGATGTACTCTGACAATAACCTGATCGCCGGGGCTTACTACCCCAACCCACAATACCACGAAAGGGTACGTCATAACGGATTCGTCCCCCAGAAGCTTTTCTCAATTTAGACAAGTGCAGTCTGATACAAGACATAAATGCGGTACCACTCACCACGTTGCCAGGTCAACTGTGGATGGGCGACTCAACCACGACCGCTCCGTCGCACAACGAGCTGAGGAGGGTCTCCTCCGTTTTAGTACAGCGGTGTAGAGGCGGGATATAAGGGATGTTGCTAAGCAACACCAAAAGTTCTGGTGCCTGGGGAGCGAAAGAACTCCAGCGTGGAACCCTCTAGACCCAGGGTAGGTAGGGTAGTGCGTACCCCCTTATGGGGCGCAGTCGGTCTCCGTCTTGCGGTGAATTAGATGCAAATCTAAAAACCGCAACCTATGGCCGACTTATCGTAGGGTAGTTTTAAGGTAGTCAGTAAGCTGTATATATGTAAATAATAATAATAAACAAAAAAAATAAATAGAGTATATACACATGTACATTTGTGTGTACTGATGTATATACTTTTGTACATTTCACTGCATGTGTATATACATGTATATACATATGTATGTTAGATTAAGGTAGTTTAAGTTATTTTAAGGTAGTATGTAAGTTAGTATGTAAGTTTTAACCAAAAAGCCGTTCTGTAATTAAGTTTTTTTACTAATTTTTCTTAATCCTTAGTTGTACAGATAGTATTAATTATTAATCAAATAAGATATGAGTTTAAGTCGAAAGACATAGTGTAAGTTTAAGTTTAGCTTAGAGTGCCCGCCTAGGGCCAGTAGATTAATATAGCAACACTGTTCGTTTAACCAGTTTTAAGCATTTTTGTCTAGTATGTAAGTTTTTCATGAATTGGTAAATAAAAATGAATTGAAAATGAAAAAAAAATCATCGTACGACCCGACCGTACGATCCAGCGAAGTGATCGCGGGGTAAAACACGCACTAGAGGTCTCCAGGCCACTCGATCCTCCCCCATCGACTCTAACGCATCATGCCCAAGAGCAACTGAGCGAGTTTTTGGCAACTTGTCCGCGAATGGGTCGTCTTCCTGATGGAGTCCCATTTAAGGCACGCCTCGGAAGACAATAAGTTATAAAAGCTACGGAGGATTAAGACCATTATAAAAGTTCTAAACTACAACTGACTTACTTCTAACATGAAGAATTCCTTGAAATCAAATGCGGCTATGGACTTGGGCACTGGGAGTAAGAATGTAGCATTCGGATGGAGTGCTCTATCTGGGGGCGGCGAATTGCTGGAGCGCACACTGCACTTGTTGTCCACATGCAGTTGGAGCATGGGCGAATATGGTGCACTTGCAAGGTTTTCTGTGTCACTCACTATTTGCGTGGAGCCTTGTAGTGTGTCATTAACTCATATTCAAAAACATTCTTTTAGCTTCTTTAGGTATCTGAGATTGTTGTTACGTAGAAGGGGACAATAAGTGAACTGTAGAAGCGGCTGTTGGCTCCATATCTCCTTGAGGACAAGCTTATCGGTGTATTTGGTGGAAGTCGTGATGACATATGGATTTTGTAAGAGACTACCAACGTGATCGGGAAGTCTTGTGATTTATTGATTTCTTGTGTGGAAATGTTCGGGGTTATCTGAATCTCGAAAATGCATAGAAACAAGGACGGATTAATCAAAGGAGTTTCAGAGAATTTTAAGATAGACAGCCCGATCAAAGTTGCAGGATCTTGTGTTTTGAGAGGAGGCTTAGGTTACAACGAGTGGCTGGCTTCCGTACGGATGGTGCTTGGATAGGGAAACTGAACGACGAGCTGTACGGGTAGCACAGCGATATCGACCACAAACGAGTTCGAATCTCTCGTCTCAGATGGCCAGGTCAAGTCGAGCGAATGGACACCAAAACACGGCACGGAAAGTCTTTGACTCCAACTCCGAGGGACAACGCGGTAAAGAAAGACTACGTCTACGGTGGCGCACACAGCTAGAAGGGGACCTGCATAAGTTCAACGTACGTGGCTCGAAGCAGCTATCACAAGACCGGGCCAGATGGAAAGGCATGTTGGCTGAGGCCAAGGTCCACCCCGGTCTGTAGCGCCAGCCAAAGAAGAAGAAGAAGGCTGGTTGCCGTAGATGGTAGTCACACTTAGGCCAGACAAGGCCCGTCGTGTTGCCACATAAATCAAGTTGATCCTAGTCCGAATACTAATTGGAGCTGTTAAAAAGACTGATGCTGACACTCTTCAGCTCTTTCAAGTTGTTGAAGTATAATGCGCCCAAGTGGCTTAATCTGCGAGATGATAAAGCATTGTATTTAGTTACAGAGGTGTTGAATGGTCTCCTCCTCCTCTTCATCTCTGCAGCTTATACAGAAGTCTTTTTAGGGAATGCCTAATCTGGAAATGGCACGGGGTGTTGTGGGTATATGCGTCGACCCTAACCTCAACGTCGTTGACAATGCTCAAAGAGTATTTCCTGTTGAGTAAAAGCTTCCCAAACTTGGCCGTTCGGATTCGGCATAAGACTGTAGACTGTAGTGCACACACAACACGAGAGAGAGAGAGAGAGAGACCCTGGCCATGTACGGCCACCCTGGAGGTGTTGTGCCCGGTTAACACGACAATTAGGATACTTTTCTTTGGATCATGAGTAGGCCACGTTTGTTTTATAATGAGGTTGTGCCGGTGGCGGTGGACCATCTACATTTGTTTTGGTTAAGCGTTTCGACCTTGAGTTGATATTTATTGTAGCGATTGGCTGGACGCATTCGCAATTTCCTGGGATGCCACTGTGTTCCAGAACCCACACGAGAAGGGTGTTAAAGTACTTGGCCATCTCATTGAGAAATAGGCGGCAGTTAAATGGTGTTTTTGAGTTGAATGTGACTGTTGTTTGCTGACTGGCTATCCGGACAGATGACAATATTTGTGCCTAATATTGCATTGTTTTTTAAACTGGACAGAGTTTCATTGATCGCTATGGGTTCTGCCTAAAATAATAATAATAATAATAATACGGGTGGAGCTGCAGTCCATAGATAGACAGGGCCTAGCTTCTCAGCAACCATTCGTGTTGTGCGTGCTATTGTTCTCCCACAAGTGGAAGGGACATACAGTTCTATGCCGACTCCGAACGGCCAAGTTTGAGAAACTTTTTCTAGACAGGACATAATCTTTGAGCATTATCAATAACTCGAAAGTTGGGGGGTCGTGAAAATTATTTTTGTCGCACAGAGCAGGAATCGAACCTACAACGTCGAGGTTGGGATCGACGCACATACCCACAACGTCACAAAATACTCTACAATGGCCTGGAAGGTGGAATGGCAGTTGGAAATTCAGGTCCTTGAAGTAAACTGCCGCAGCCACTCCTTTGAGCATTTTCGATCCCTCTGTGCATGAAAATTAGCAGATGACCGTCCTGCGTTTAATGTCTAGATTTTCAGTATGTCTTGACGGGTATGCTGGTAGAGTTCTTCTCGAAGATAAGCTTAAGTGCCGTGAGGTCGGTGTTGCCAAGCAGGGATGGAACAGTGGTCCAGCAAGGGTCAACTATACTGGCGAACCCACTTAGCTAACCTAACCTCATGTGGTTCTGTACTTGCAGACTTTTTCTATTGAATGGAAATTTTTGACTTCTTTAACCTTCCATCAATTTCATGAATATTGGTGCTTATAGACGGGGATGCTCCATATTCTTAATTTTTTTCGCGTTACCCCGGTTCTTTGGCTCAATGAATGCATGTTCTTCGGATTTAAAATCTTAACATAATTGTCGTCTTAGCTGGACACTGCAGAATAGGGACACGCGCAATTTCTGCAAACGGTGCATGAATGAAGAAGAGGAAGAGAACATACATCACCTCTTTCGTTGGGCAGTGCTCTGTCTAGTCGTAGGTACTCTCAACTAAAGGCCTACTTTTACAACAATCTCAGCGAACTGAACGGAATCAGTAAAGGCCAGCATTGCCGCTTCGTCACAAGTACCAACTGATGCCACGAATAATTGTAAGTGTATCCGCTTGGTACCAAACGGGCCCATGTTTCCCATGCAGTCATTCACTCTCACCTAACCTAAAAACTCCACGCTTGACACACTAGTCATAAACTCTTTCAAAATGATGGTACACTGATCTGAAATACCAAAATCATAAAAATTTCGTTTTTCGCTGACGGAACCTTCCCAATAGAAGTCACGTCACAAGATAATTTTATTCGTCACTAATTAGTGATTGGACATGATGTTCAACAGCTCCAACCTGAGTTGTTTTCGAACCGTGCTTGTCTTGGCAATGCAGTTTAGTGCGTCCGAATTGGCTTCCACTCTCTGGAGTTCATGATAAACTCCAGTTTTTATTGCGTAACATCGTCGACCTCTCGTATTTCATAAAATACTTCGAAATGGCCGTAAAATACTGCCGACCATAAAACCACTAAAACCCCGACCAAGAAAGTCAGTCAGTCTCAGCGTCCTAATTCGAAACTAAGCCCTAAGCCCGCCGCCAGATAAAAGCCTCAGAAATGCTGCCTAAATTCTGTGTTTTTTGCCTCATTCCACAAGCGAAACATTCATAATCAATTGGCAGCAGCAGCAGCAGCTCACAGTGTCACCGGGAATTATTCGTCAACATGTCTTTAAAGTCACGTCATGCGCTCACGTCAGGTCCCGATCGCACCAAAAATAGAATTCACTTCATTTCACTGCAATGTGGACCTTCATAAAGATTTTAAGCTCCACAATAAAATGCTGCCAAGTTGCTGTGTTGCCTCTGCCATAAAACTGTATTATGCTAAACCTATTATGAATAACGGCATTTTTAATTGTCAACCTCTTGAGTTGGCAATCAATTTTTCAACCGTCCAAACCGACCGAAGAACGAAGGAAAAGCACATGCAAAGCCCCAAAGCCGGATTTATTATTTATGAGATTCATAATTTAATGGCGCCTATGTATGCATAACCTCAAAATGTGTGATCTGTTCTCGAAAGGCGAAGAAGTTTGTTTTGGCCTTTGTCCGGGTGGTGGGGAGGCATGCAGCGGCGGCGTGTATTGGCAATAAAACGGGGCGAGAGACGAAAAAGAGTGCGCATTGAATTAATTTTAATATTTACGGGATTTATGATGAACAATAATCGCTTCGCTTTGTCTCTGAGGGCGACGTGGACGAAGTGGCCGCTGGGAAGTTTAGTTTTATTGACAATCGATGGAATAAACATTTGCACAACAACTTTATGGTCCAGTGCTGGCTGGGTGCGGTCGTGTGGATCGCTGATTTATGTGAGTGGTTGACTTGACACTGTGCTTCTGCCGGCTGAAAGTGATCTCTGGTTATGTGATGTTCGCAGTTAGGTTAGGTTAAGGTGACTGACTGCCAAAAAGCTGAACCGTGGTGTTAGAACGTCGACCTCCTCTGTAAGCACACTGCTTTCAACAAAGCGTGGAAGATGGCTGACACTTATGTTGCCAGGTTATGGAAGAAATAAGTTCCTCACTTCGCGGATAGAGGGCGCTACAAGTGTAAAAAAGGAGCCCAACGAATTCCTCTCATTCCCAGCGCAGGCGAATATTACGGAAGACTTTGCAAGGTAGGCCCACTGTAAAGGCTTGTTTTCCTATTTCGTAGGGCCCAAAGATGAGCCGATGAAAGTCCTAGCAGCTAGTCAGAACATTTCCGATTGGAGTATGGCCTTAAAAAATATGGTACCCTCGGACCATCTGCGTCAAGAGTTGCTTTGCAGTACGGAGAGGCATGGACGGCACTTTGTGAATTAGTCTTGCATCACACTAAAATGTCGCAGTATCCCACCTCTGACATGAGAGAGAACCTAAAATGCTCGTTTATATCGTTAATGCTCAATTTCACAGAAAAGGTTTAAGCTTAAGGTCAACTGAACCTTGAACAGAGCTCATGGTTTTGATTGAGCTCGTCCGGTTTCATAGTCAAATCTGAGCTTCGTTCGTGCAAAGCGATCGATACAAATTGGCAGTACTTTCCATCCTGACCGTGTATTGGCTAAAATTTGTAAGAGCTTTCGATATACTTGCTGTGCTTGTAGTTTCAAAATACTATAGGTGCAGTCCTCATCGTCATCATCATAATTTTTCGACCCGCATGATCCACTAAATGTGTCGCGGGGGTAATGTACGCACTAAATATCTCCAACCCACTCCGCCATCGACTCTAACTCATCAGCTCGGGAGGAACCAAGCGAATTTTGGCCAACCACCTCGTCCTGGGTCTGCCAAGCGGACTTTCTGATGAAGTCGCATTTAAGGCCCGTTTCGGAAGACGTGATGATGTGGACATTCGCGCCACGATCGAAGTATAGCTCTTCCTTTCGCGCGTAGCCCCGCGTTTCTTACCCAATCTCTTCGAGCAAGTCTCATAAAAGCACTAAGAAATCTGTCATCTCTTCTTTGTGTGGCGCTACAGTCCGGGGTGGACCTGGGCCTCAACCAACATGCCTCTCCAACTAGTGCGATCCCTGGCCAGCTGTCTCCAGTTTCCACCTAGCCACCGTAGGCGTTGGATCCGTAGACGCCTAACAAGGCTCATGTCGCTGTACAGCCCGTACAGTTCGTGATTGAATCTTCTCCTCCAGAGCCCGTCAACACAAACAGGACCAAAGATCGTGCGTAGAACTTTTCTCTCAAAGAGACCAAGGACTTCTTCATCCGCTTTCGAGATTGTCCATGCCTCCGCGCCGTATAGCAGGACTGCGATGATCAGTGTCTTGTATAGAGTCAACTTGGTTCTTCGAGAGAGGGCTCTATTACAATTGCCTCTTGAGCCCGAAGAAACAGCGGTTGGCAAGAGTTATCCTACGCTTGATCTCGGTACTGATGTTATTTGTACAATTTACTCCGGAGCCGAGGTAAGTGAAGTCCTTGACTACCTCGAAGTTATAGCTGCCCATTGTGACGCTCTGTCCAAGACGTCGATGTTGTATGTCCTTTTGTGAGGACAGCATATACTTCGTTTTGCCCTCATTCACCGCCAGACCCATTTTAGCCGCTTCCGTCTCAATGTTAGCAAAAGCCTCACTGACGGCTCGCTAAGTTCTGCCAATCACGTCAATGTCACCGGCGTATGCTAACAATTGCACGGACTTCTGGAAGATCGTGCCTCTAGTGTTGGCGTGTGAGTTTCGCACAATCTTCTCCAGGACGATGTTAAAGAAATCACATGACAGCGCGTCGCCTTGTCTGTCATCTCGGGAGCTTTTATTATTCTTTCAGTTATTTCCCGAAGTCCATGACCAAAGGTGAGAGCACACTGAGTGGAAAGCCGCTAACTTGGCATTGACACTAAGCTCAGCCTTTCTGATTACAAGTCGTCCAAGCTGTTTCAATATTGACCCAGCTTGGCCAATCCTAAAGGAAAACTCAGCAATAATCATTCTATCACTCGTGCAAAATACTCCGCGATACTTGAACTTCTCCACCTGTAGAGTGCATTCAACAGGCGTTCTGGAAATTACCATAATCTCTGATTTTTCTACGTCATCCTACATCTCAGCACAAATGGTCACAAGCCTATCGAGTGCGCGCTCGAGTTCCAAGATATGTACAGGATAACCTCAAGCACATTTTTGATTGCCAAAGATTGAAGGGACCTATCATCCAGGACTCCTCAACTGTCGCCGTTGACGGCTTATAGTGTTCGACTTTAAATGTAGCACAACGAGGATGGCAGCTGGAGTGGAGAAAAACCTGGAATTTCGTCCTGAAGCGAATGCCCCAAACGGTGATGATACTTTTTACCCTCGTTACGAACACTTGAGCTTGGTCTTTCGAGAGAGGGCTCTACTACTCAATTGCCTCTTGGGCCCAAAGAAACAGCGGTTGGCAACATCGGTACTGATGTTGTTCGCACTATTTACTTGGGAGCCAAGGTAGACGAAGTCCTTCACTACCTCAAAGTTGTAGTTGCCTGAGGTGACGTTCTGACCGAGTCGTCGAAGTTGTGTGTCCCTTCTTGAAGACAGCATATACTTTGTTTTGCCCTCATTCACCGCTTAACCCATTTTTGCGGCCTCTGTCTCAATACAAGCAAACGCTTCATTGACGGCTCGCTGAGTTCGGCCAATCACGTCAATGTCGTCCGCGTATGCTAGCAGTTGAACGGACTTTTGGAAGATCGTTCCTCTATATTGTGAGTTTTGCACGACCTTCTCAAGTACAATGTTGAAAAAATCACATGACAGCGCGTCGCCTTGCCTAAAACCTTTTTTGACATTGAAGGTCTCGGTGAGTTCGTTACCGACCTTGATGGAGCAGCGAGAGTTCTCCATCGTCATCCTGCACAGCCTGACGAGTTTGGCAGGAATGTCAAAACTAGAAATGGCGTTGTATAGCTCGTCTCTATGCACACTGTCATATGCGGCCTTAAAGTCGAAAAATAGGTGGTGGGTGTCGATTTGCATCTCTTGGGTTTCTTCGAGGATCTGCCGTAGTGTGAAGATTTGGTCTATTGTGGACTTTCCTGGCCTGAAGCCACACTGATATGGACCTATCAGATTATTAATGAGCGGCTTCAGGCGGGTACACAAAACGGCAGAGAAGATCTTATACGCGATGTTAAGAAAACTGGTCCCTCGATAGTTGGCGCAGTCAAAGGGGTCTCCTTTCTTGTGGATCGGGCAAACGATAATGAGATTCCACTCATCGGGCATGCTTACCTCCGACCATATCCTACAGATGAGCTTGTGCATGCGCCCAACCATATCATCTCCAGCTGCTTTAAACAGGACAATCTGTCGATATCGCTATCTTAACTTCGTCTAGATCGAGGGACGGAATTCTCTTCTATCGTCGTCGGAGTGGAAGATGGAGTGCTTGGTAGCGCAAGCTTTCCGGTTTCCCTGTATGGATTCCGGAAAGAAAACCATTCGACTGTTTATCTCTTAATGAAGCTCCACCACGACGTTGTAGCTGCTTTGGACAAAAACGAAGTCACCGGGAAAATGTCTTCGACAATATCTGACAAGAGGGCTTCATCTACAAGCTGAATTAGATGGAATTCCCCTCTAATGTCATCAGAATAGTCTTCATTCCTGAAGATTCTACGTACACTTTGCAGGCAGCCAATCAACTGAGCGAAGCAAGAAGACTGGAGTTGCGCAAGGGTCGAAGCTGGGATCGATGCTCTTGCAGATGCCTAACTGACTTAAGTCATCTCGATTTCACCACTAATCGCCAAGCAAATAGTTCAAATTCGGACAGCAAAGAAATTTCACTTCTGTTTGCAAAGACTATCCCGAGGTGGATGCAGGTCAGCCAATTGTCGGAGCATAAAGATGATGCTCCCAAACGGTACGGAAATATCAACTGACAGATAGACCAAATATCTCGGTGTTACCTTCACGAAAAGATTGCCATTCGAAATTGACCCATCATAAGGCCAAGCTAGGCTTCCTTGATGCATAAGCAGAATGGAATGGACAAAGCTGCTGCTATACAAGCAGGTATTACGGGCGATTTTAACGTATCGCTTCCCATCTCTCAATACAACGAATATGTAGTGGTCTCAACTTCGATAGATAACGTCGAAAGCACACTGTCGAGCAATAAGAAGCTCTACGACCAAGCGCGCATCATCCGCTTGCAGAAGTACATGGTAACACTGTTCAGAAAACAGTGGCTAGACATCAGCAGCCATCCCAACGAGGCAATCAGGAAACCTAGAAACACAACTCCCATGCATCGCTTCAATGCGCTAAATCTGCTAAGTGAGCAGAGCCCAAGAACGCTGCATGGCTTCTCCCAGAGCAGCGATATCAATCACCATCGAGGCTACCACGCCATCACCTCATCCCAAAGGACCAACATGGACACTCGGATTTGAGCAACTCCATTTAAAGACTGGACATTGTAGGACATTAAAAATAAGAACAACATCGATATTGTATTCCAAAATTTTATATTAGCCCACAATAATCATCCCAAATTGTAAGACAAACAATGTTTGCTCACAATAAAGCGATTCTCTTCAAAGTCCTTTTCTAAAAGGTTTCTTCGAGGTCAAGTCCGAAAATAGATTTATCTGCGGATGAGTCAATGACATCGCTTACAGCCTCAACGAGGATATGGATACCGGATGCATGTTCTCAGGCCTTGGAAAACTTGGTTCCGAGTCGAAAATTACTTCGAACCTGCGATGGGACAACGAAACCGAGGACATTCGGGTCTAAGATGTCCCCCAAGTGTAGAAGGTCTTCAAAGCACGCGGTGTACGTAACTGGAGGCAGTTTATCAGTTATCACGCTAGATGGAGCTGGTTTTTTCCAGTTCTATTGCAGTACGCGAACTATAGTGCCACACAAAGCTGAAGAAGAAGAAGATCTACTACACTGCTTCTCCTGAAAAGTACCTCTGAAGTGAATAACTTACATCATAGCTGGCCACTCCAACGAACAAAAGCACGGAATGTCCAAGACAACTCTGATTGTCTCCGAAGGCCTTTGAGTGTACTCATCCACTGAAGCCATTTGACATCTGTCTTGTCTTGTTAGTTCCGCGTGCCAAGCCGCGCTCCCACTCCAAAGGCACCCAAGACAAATGTGAAATCTCGTTTCGGTGTCAAAGACGCAGCCTACAATGACCATCGGGCCATTAACTCCTTTCACCTGTGATAATCGTCAGCCCGAAAATAGAACCGAAGCCACCACCACACAACGCAGCCAAACTAAAGGAAATGATTTAACAGAAAATAACTCAGGCTTACCGAGGGCTTATGTCAGCCGTTTGTGCGTTTCCCTTGAAATAAAGGAAAACATCATCATCACTGCGTTCGAATGGAGCGGCAATATTTTACGACAATAAGCCTTGCCCCGTTCCGCGGAAGATAAATTAAATTGTTTATATACCGGACGGGCTTCGTTTGGTAAATATTTGAACCGTGACATGGCTCCACCCTGCGTCGACGCGCCGCCACCACGGAACGCACCTTTTCACACTCGACCCGATCTGGCGGATTTTCTCCTTCTCATCCGCGATTATGACTCCGGCAAGCGTGCGCGCGTATTTTCACGCTTCGTGCCGGCGAATCAAAACGTAATCCCCGTTAATTGAAAACCTGTGAAATTTATCTAGTTCTAACTCAGCGCTGCCTCGGCGGAGGCGGCAGACTCGGCGTTCAATTTGAATTGCAAATGTCACGATAATTTATCAACAAGATCGAAATCGGAGAGTCACGCCGAATACTCGCCCCCACCCGGTGCCAGGCGGTGGGTGTGCGAGTGTGTGCAGCCAGGACCGAAACGGAGCGATGGCTGTGCCCAATCCATTGTGCTCCCCCGGGCACACATTCGTGTGCGATTTGCATTCGAATCTCCTCGAATGTCTGTCACAGCAAATTGTCAACGTTTTGTCAGCGCGTCACCGGGTGGGGAGCACACAGAGCGGCATGCAATCGCTTTGACTGCGCATTGGTGCTACTGCATCATGCGGCCTATTGTTGACCGAGAAACGTCATTGTCTTGTGTCTTGTCATTGTCATTGACGTCTTGTCGTGTTCCGTTGCGACTTTGAAAAGACGAGGTGCCCGCACTGGGACTGGGACTGGTTATGACAATTGCCGTGACAGTGGTACGACCGTGGCAAATTAGCTTTTGATACTTTTACGAAGTGGCAACCGGGAAGACGGTCGGCCGAGACGTGACAAGGTGGCCCATTCAATGGGATCGTGTCGAATTATTGCTGGGCAAACAGTCGGCAGAGTTGAAGGTGGACACCGCCGGGCGGTCTGTCTTTTATGTGCCACCGGCTATTGTGGCGAAAATTAATTTACCCACTGCCGGACAATGCGAGTGGCACAGAGCGATTGTGCGACAATTGGTTTGTTTTGAAATCCGGTAGCAGGATGAAACGCAGCGGTGCCGCTGCACATGACGCTGAATAAAGGAACCATGCCTCGGCGTGGTGTTTACTTTGTATTCATTGGCGTTCGATTGTCTGGCATGCCGGTGTGCAGTTTGTTTGATTAGTTACAGCTCTGGATCATGGGATGTGGAAATCTTATGCAACGCGCAGCACTTACGTGAAGTTGGCAGCAGTGAGGTGGAGAGTCGTTCGGTGGTTATGCCTGCAGTCTAGGTAGAATCGGAAAAGAGAATTCGTCACTTAAACGGAGGATGTTCAGAGAAGGAAAGCACTGTTTAGTGACAGAATTCAATACGGATAAGGTTAGGTTATTGCCAGCAAATCATTGCGTTGTTCCATTCTGATACCAAGCGTCGTTATGAGACCAACGGCAACTGGGGGATGAGCCAGATTTGAAAACCAGATAACTTATTAAGTCTTGCTTTCACTGCCGTTTCGATACAAAGTGCTTAGATTCTTCACACGCAATGCGAATTTAAGAACAATCATGTGCACATTGGAAAGGGTTCAGACAGAACTTTCTCCTGAATGACAAAAACGAAGTATAAGCCGTCCAAGAAAGGACATACAACATCGACGTCTTGGACCGAGCGTGACAATGGGTACCTATAACTTCGAGGTAGTCAAGGACTTCATCTACCACGGCTCCGGAAGAAATTGTACACATAACATCAGTACCGAGATCAAGAGTAGGACAACTCTTTCCAATCGCTGTTTCTTTGGGCTCAAGAGGCAATTGAGCAAAAGGGCCCCGAAGGACGAAGGCGACTCTATATAAGATACTGATCATCCTGCTATACTGCGCGGAGGCATTTGCTATCTCGAGAGCGGATGAAGAACTCCTTGGTCTCATCGAGAGAAAGTGCCATCTTAAGTCATCTTTAACCATCTTGTATAGCGAAATGAGCCTAGCCGTCGTCTACGGATCCAACGCCTACAATGGCATGGACAACTCATCTCTGGCCCGAAGTATCTTCGAATCCGAAAATGCAAATCTCCACAATTGGCAACGCAACAGCGGACGCTCGCGTTTAAGGTGTCGCAAGTGAAGAAGGACCTAAACCAATTTGGTTTGCGAAACTGGAAACAGCTAGCCAAAGATCGCGCTAGTTGGAGAGGCTTGATGGTTGAGGCCCAGGTCCATCCCGGAATGTAGCGCGTGTTCATACCGAGGTCTAACATTTTAAGGGTATTTCAATTATACTCCTCAAATATAAAGAGCTCTAATGGCACTTAATTAGGTTCACGTGAACCAACACTACTAACTTCAAGCAGCAAGGAGATCTTCCGTGCCTCACGGCCTTCAGAACGACGGACAGGACTGTACTGAACGATAACTTCTTTGTGGTCGAAGATCCGGAAAAAATGTTTAGTATTAGGCGCGGTCTATAAGGACTACAAGGAAATGAGCGTTTTTTTTAAATAAAACACTAACTATCAATGGAAAAGTAAAAAAATTTTATCCAAAGTATTGGCCATTGTTTTCTACACATTTTGACCACCTTTCTGGCAATTTGTCAATACCACGCCAATAAAATTGTTCGTCTTTTAAAGGAAACCAATCAGACGCCGGCAGATTTTGGAGAAAACCCAGGAGCAACAAATCGATACCCACCACCTGTTCATCGATTTTAAGGCCGCGTATGACAGCATTTATAGAGACGAGCTATACAGAGCAATGTCTAGTTTTGGCATCCCTACCAAACTCGTCCGTTTGTGTAGGATGACGATGGAGAATGCAGGCTGCTCCATCAAGGTCGGTAAAGACCTAACCGAGACCTTTGATGTCAAAAAAGGATTCAGACAAGGCGACGCGCTGTCATGCGACTTCTTCAACATCGTTCTTGAGAGAATTGTTCAAAACTCAAACGCCAACACCAGAGGAACAATCTTTCAGAAGTCCGTCCAACTACTCGCATATGCCGACGATATTGACATTATCGGAAGAACCCAGCGTGATGTCAAAGGCGCTTTTGTGAGTATTGCAACGGAGGCCGCGAAGATGGGTTTAGCGGTAAACAAGGGTAAGACCAAATATATGCTGTCAACGGGAAAGAACACCCAACACCTACGTTTCGGTCAGAACGTCACAGCAGACAGATATAACTTTGAGGTTGTCAAAAACTTTGTCTACCTAGGAACCGCTATCAATTCAGACAATGACACCAGCGCTGAAATCAAACGAAGATTAACTGTTGCCAATCAAAGCCCTCTCTCGAACAACCACGGTAACGCTTTACAAGACCTTAATCGTCCCAGTCCTGCTATATGGCGCGGAGGCATGGACTCTGTCAAAAGCGGATGAAGCAGCTCTTGGTTGCTTCGAGAGGAAAATTCTTCGGGTGATTTTCGGTCCCGTCTGCATAGATGGTGAGTGGAGGAGGAGATACAACGACGAACTATACGGGCTGTTCAGCGACATCGACTTAGCCAGAAGAGTGAAGATCCAACGATTGAAATGGCTAGGTCATGTAGAGCGGATGGAAACCAATGCTCCGGCCCGAAAAGTCTTCGAATCCACCCCCGAAGGACGGCGCAGTAGAGGAAGACCGCGACTCAGGTGGCGCACGCAAGTGGAAAGGGACCTCAACCAACTATGCGTGCGAAACTGAGGACAGCTAGCTAAAGATCGAGCTGGCTGGAGACGCTTGTTGGTTGAGGCCCATGACCACCCCGGACTGTAGCGCCACCTTAAGTAAGTTAGTAAGTAATCAGACGCCCAATTTTCGACTTCTTCGAAGGTATCGGAGTGCTGCTCAGCCAATGCGTGTCCCATCGATGAAAACAAATGGTAGTCTGAAGGAGCCAAGTCTGGTGAATACGGCGGGTGGGGTAGCTGCTCCCAGCCAAGTGTTTTGATTGTATCCTGAGCAAAATTACCTTGCCGTGTCTTCTGGCCAATTCTGGTCGTTTCTCGATCAATGCATGGTTCAAATTGATCATTTGCTGTCGGTAGCGATCAGTATTAACGGTTTCACCAGGTTTTATGAGCTCGTGGTACACCACACCTTTCTGGTCCCACCAAACACACAGCATTGTCTTCTTGCCGAATCGATCTGGTTTTGCAGTCGATGTTGATGGTTGTGAAGGATTCTTAAAATAAGTCCATTTTTCATCGCCAGCAACAATCCGATGCAAAACCGATTTTCTTACATGTCTTTAAAGCAAAATTTCACAAGCGGTTTTTCGGTTTTCCACCTGTCTTTCATTCAATTCATGTGGCACCCATTTTCCACACTTTTGGATCTTTCCCATAGCTTTTGAACGGTCAGAAATTGTTTGTTGTGCAACATTTAACATTGCTGCCGTTTGCTTTTGACTCAAAGTGTCATCTCCATCCAATGTCGTTTGCAATTCGGCGACTTCAAGCTTTTTCGGTGGTCTTCCACGTTCACATCAAAATCATTATTTCTGAGCATGATCACCATATGCCTCGACAAGCATTCGATGCGACTCCGCGGCACTTTTCTTCAAATGAAAACAAAAAATTAATGCTTTCCGCAAATCATCACTTTCTGGTACAAAATTCGACATTTTTAACACGATGAAAAAATATGATTTTGTCTGTTTAATGACTTAATATTTTTTCACAGATGTCATAGCAAACAAACAAAAACAACAAATGTTCCCCATCGAGACATTTGTATCTTGACGCTCACTTCATACCGGTATACCTGGTAAAAGGTGAACGAGACTGCTCGTCTGAATCACCATCTGAGGACGGCGTACAAGCAAGCAACGCTCAATTTCGAGAAAATCAGCAGCAATGGCGATCTGCGAAAATCAGCTTTGTCGCTTTTAGTCCATCGCTGACGAAAGTGGTTCCCGTTCATTTGGAAGACTGAACTTCCAGCAGTGATTTGAATCTGTAGCTTTCAACAGGTTGCTAAGACACTGTGGTTTCCCGACGTCCGCAACGCAACGCAACGCACTTGAATTATCGACCGTAGGTTGGATCCTTGGTTTGTGTTCAAGCCCTACCTGTTTCGAGTCGATACTCGAAGAGTATTTCCTGTGCAGACAAAGCTTCTCCAGCTTCTATGCCGTTCGCATTTGGCATAAAACTATAGGTCCCTTCCAATGGTGAGAGAATAATAGTACGCACAACAACGAGTGGTTGTTTTCGGGTTGGTACATTTCTATGCTAGACTGTGTGATTAACTGGTCCACTGTGCTATTCCCTAGACCTATCATATTATTCACGAATGATTTTTGACGTCCACACAAAGCGGCAGAGAAGATTATAGAGACAGTATTTAAGAAACTTTTTCCATCTGTAACTGGTGCAGTCGAAAAGGTCGCCATGCGTATGGGTGGTGTCAAACACAGTCCAATGTCGTTGGACAAGACACTCGGTTGGTCACATCGAGTGCCAGTTGCCAAGATTTGACCACGAAAGATGTGTGCATACCTTCCGCAGTCTACATCTCACGGTCAAGTCTTCTAAACTGTCTGCAAGCGACGGACACTTCCCACGACTCACTTAGATCCTGCCACATCTATGGAACGTCTGGACCCACAGATCAGCTCCTGGAGAGAGATCTCCGCGCGGTAGCTTCTGTCACATTAACATCGCATTCCTCCACTCGCTCGGCGTGGTTTCATTCATTCTTTACGACCTTCTCAATGCAAAGTGATCGCCCATAGGCCCGGCCGAGCACACCACCGTTGGCTGGCCAGGAACTCACATTTTAATAGCCAACAAGACAAAAGAGCCCAAACAGACATAAAGCAAGCCAAGAGGAAAACGCTAAAAAATAACCTTAAAACGAACGAAAGCACATTTAAGCCCTCCCATGCCCGAGCCTCGGCCGCGTCAATTCTAAATCATTTTTTATGTTCACCACCCGAAAAGGAACACACAAAGCACCGCTTTTATGTTCACAGTTGGTTTTTATGGGCTCCGGTGCGCGCTCCGGCCTCCCCGGCCCGAAGGAAGCGGGAACGAACCACTTTTCGATTTCGGACTTCGGTAGGGTGTCCTCCTGGCCGAGGCGGGAAAACCGGGACACCGACGGCCGATACCAGCCGAGAGGAAATCGAAGATGAGCGGAATATGAGTAGATAATAACGTAATAAAGAAGAATCATTTCACCGCGGGCATCAATCGCGGCCTCTTTTGATTGCCGGCTCTCCCGCGTGCACCCTTGACGTGTGTGCCGTGCGGGCTTCATTTGAATTCCTTCAATTTCGTGTTAATTTTTGTTTAATTTCTTTTCTTTCGCTCTTGCGCCTCTCGTTCGCGTTGTCTGCGTTCGCGGGGCGATTCAGTCGAGTCCCCCGTGCATGCGCGCCATTTTGGCAACAGTGTACGCGAGTGTCGCCCTTTTGTATGCAAATCCTTAATCGCGCATTAAACAAACATTTTGATACTTGCCGTGCGTTCGCGGGCAAATTTATTCCCATCTCAGTCGGCTGGGATTTTTGGGTGGGCCCCCGCGAAAAGGCCTCCGCCGGTGCCCTGGGGCGATCCAAGATTCATAATTTTATGGTCGCTCGTGAAAAAATCACACAAAATCTGATCCGATTGTGAGACGGGGCCGCCCTGCCACGAAATGTCGAACCCGAACCCATTTTTTTTTGTGTTTGTGTTCATCGCCTGTTGTGCTGTGTGCCAGTGCATGTGGGGATATCCGCCCATAATGAAGCCATTGTTATAGATTTTTATAGCGCAAGTTCATAATCAAAAATTCAAATAGATGCAAATCGAATCAGTTCGGTCTCGATGAACGACCGAGCCAACTGGCTGGCTGGTGGGCTTATTAACATTTCTAATAAATTTGTTTGACTACGAATGGTTTTTGAATTTATTGCGAATCCGGTGAGAAGGCAGACGTCTCTGGCGGCTGACTGATGGGCTAGCCGCAGTCTGGATTGCAGTCACCATCATGGGGGCATAATTCGTGTTTACTTGACGCTGATGGTTTGGGTCGAAGACCTATGTAGCTCAAGTGGTAAGTGCAAGCCGTACCAGACCAGACCCGAGCGTATGCACATGAGCCAGCTGGAATTCAGTGGCTTCAAAATACCCTTCTAATGCGGTTTTCCTACAAGTGTACTACCTTTACCTAGACCTCGACGGTTCACATTCCCACAGACGGGTCGATGCAAGTCAGAAACGCGGACATTTTTTTTCTCAGTTTGTAAACGTGCACTGGTCCTCCAGAATCCAATACATTGTTGACATGTCACATGTCCACACCATCAATGTACAGTGGACTCTCGCTAAGTCGAATTTTTTGTTAACCACATTCTTGCAGTCTCCTCGACTTTCCATACAAAAAAAAAAACACTCCCTAAGTCAAACTCCCTCTACACCTCGAACACATTTTGATATACCGTGGTAATTCGACTTAGAGAGAGTTCACCACAGTCTTTTCCGTTCAATGATGCTACTGCTCGACATTGAGTTCCTCGGGCACTGCTGTAGCTGTCGTCCTTTTACGGGGCGTGACTCTAACACCATCGCGAAGAAGTCTCATTTGGACAGCTTGTATGTGCCTGATTGACCTTGAATTGCCAATCCTACAAGAAAGCTTGTCATTACACCCTCCACCACTCGTGAAAAGACTCCGAAATGATGACTTCTGAAAGTTGATGTTCAACTTCCAGTTTTATGCTGACTCTGAACGGCATAGTTTTTCTTACTTACTTACTTAAGGTGGCGCTACAGTCCGGGGTGGACATGGGCCTCAACCAACAAGCGTCTCCAGCCAGCTCGATCTTTAGCTAGCTGTCTCCAGTTTCGCACGCATAGTTGGTTGAGGTCCCTTTCCACTTGCGTGCGCCACCTGAGTCGCGGTCTTCCTCTACTGCGCCGTCCCTCGGGGGTGGATTCGAAGACTTTTCGGGCCGGAGCATTGGTTTCCATCCGCTCTGCATGACCTAGCCATCTCAATCGTTGGATCTTCACTCTTCTGGCTAAGTCGATGTCGCTGAACAGCCCGTATAGCTCGTCGTTGTATCTCCTCCTCCACTCACCATCTATGCAGACGGGACCGAAAATCACCCGAAGAATTTTCCTCTCGAAGCAACCAAGAGCTGCTTCATCCGCTTTTGACAGAGTCCATGCCTCCGCGCCATATAGCAGGACTGGGACGAATAAGGTCTTGTAAAGCGTTACCTTGGTTGTTCGAGAGAGGGCTTTGTTTACCAATTGCTTTCTTAGCCCAAAGAAGCACCGATTGGAAAGAGTTATTCTTCGTTTGATTTCAGCGCTGGTGTCGTTGTCTGAATTGATAGCGGTGCCTAGGTAGACAAAGTTTTTAACTACCTCAAAGTTCTATCTGTCTGCCGTGACATTCTGACCGAGACGTCGGTGTTGGGTGTCCTTTCTTGTTGACAGCATATACTTGGTCTTGCCCTCGTTTACCGCTAAACCCATCTTCGCGGCCTCCGTTGCAATACTCACAAAAGCGCCTTTGACATCACGCTGCGTTCTTCCGATAATGTCAATATCGTCGGCATATGCGAGTAGTTGGACGGACTTCTGAAAGATTGTTCCTCTGGTGTTGGCGTTTGAGTTTTGAACAATTCTCTCAAGAACGATGTTGAAGAAGTCATGACAGCGCGTCGCCTTGTCTGAATCCTTTTTTGACATCAAAGGTCTCGGTTAGTTCTTTACCGACCTTGATGGAGCAGCCTGCATTCTCCATCGTCATCCTACACAAACGGACGAGTTTGGTAGGGATGCCAAAACTAGACATTGCTCTGTATAGCTCGTCTCTATAAATGCTGTCATACGCGGCCTTAAAATCGATGAACAGGTGGTGGGTATCGATTTGTTGCTCCTGGGTTTTCTCCAAAATCTGCCGGAGTGTGAATATTTGGTCGATGGTGGATTTTCCTGGCCTAAAGCCACACTGGTATGGACTGACCAAGTTGTTGACGAATGGCTTTAGGCGTTCACACAGTACGGCAGATAATATCTTATAGGCGATGTTAAGGAGACTTATCCCCCGATAGTTGGCGCAGTCAAAAGGGTCTCCTTTCTTGTGGATCGTTCCATTCATCGGGCATGTTTTCCTCCGACCATATTTTACAGATGAGTTGGTGCATGCTCCTTACCAAATCATCGCCTGCGGCTTTAAAAAGCTCGGCGGGTAGGCCGTCAGCTCCAGCAGCCTTGTTGGATTTCAGTTTAGATATAGCAATCCTCACTTCATCCGGGTCGGGTGGACGGAATTGTTGATCTTCATCGTCTCTTTCATTGGGGTATAGTTTTTCTAGACAGAAAATACTCTGAGCATTGTCTATGGCTCGAAAGAGATGGGGCAGTGAAAAAATTGTTTTTTCGCACCGAGTAGGAATCGAACCTACGATGTCGAGGTTGGGGACGACGCACAAACCCACAACGCCACGGGCCACCATCATTGAAAATTAATGCGTCCCAATAAAGGTTTTTAGTAAGAATGTCGAATTTTAAGTAAGCACTTCGAATGTCTCTCGTGCAGCGCCTACTTATACCACCTAATATGAGTTCCCCAGTAAAGCTACAAAAATGAATCCCTTTTGACTCTATAGAGCAACTGTGATAAAACTGTTTGACGGAAAAAAAAAGAAAGAACGAGAGAAGAGCAGGTAGACTGAAAGACAACATCACCCGTCAATATGCGTCTCATAAAAAACGGAAGTCAGTACAACTCGGTCTCTTTGTCTTATCCAACCAAAGCGTATTGTGTGTTCACACCATATCTAGTTAAAGTTTGCAGTTACTATGTTCAACTTAGAGACGGCCAACCCGACTCGATAAACCGAGTCAACCGAGTTGTGTCTTCACACCGTGTCGAATGGTTCGCAGATTTGATGTTGAATGTTCATTTATTCGCTTTATTTCACACACTTTGACATAAATTCAACTCGGTTTGGACGTAGCTCGGGTTGACTCGGTTTATCACCTCGAGTTGACCCATCCCTTGTCTAGCACGGTGTACGAGAGATTCTAGAAGAAACCCAAGAAGTGTGGACCGACACTTGCCTCCTCTTTTAGTTTGCGTGGGATGGACCTGGGCGTCAGTCAACAAATAGTGCGCCTGTCCTCCTCTAGTCGTGTACACCCATCTGAATGATTGGAGTTAGGGGGCACGCCATCAAAGTAGAAGTCTTCGCCTACCACTTGCTCTTTGGGATTGAATTCGAAGGCTTTCTCGAGCGGAGTGTAGGTGCACATTCACAACACATGATCTAGCTTTCTAAGTCGAGCCTCTTCGAATTCATTTGCTTAGGTCGATGTCCCTGCGCTGGTCACAGAGTTCGTCGTTCCATCATCTTCTCTAAGCTCCTTCTTCGCAAGCGAGACCGAATGTAAATCGAAGGATTCTCCTCTTAAAGCGACCAAGAAACTCTTCGTTTACATCTGCTTCTGTCCATGCTTTTGCGCGCGGGTCCTACAATAGGAATGGGAATATGAAGGTCTTCTGTAGAAATACTTTGGTTCTTCAAGAGTGGGGCTTTATTTTCCAACTAACGGCTAAGCCCAAAAATCCAGCGACTGGCCAGAGTTATGCTTCATCTTCCCTAAGCGGCTATGTCAATTTCGGAGTCTAGTGTGGAGCTGAGCAGACAACGTCCTTTACTTACTTACTTATCAGGCAGACGAACCATGAAGGGTCTGAGCCTGAGCAATTGCTGCCTTCCATCGGTGACGGTCCTAGGCACGCTGCTTCCAGTCCTCAAGGCCAAGCTGTCTTGCATCCGCGATGACTTGGTCTTTGTACCGGAGGTTCGGTCTTCCTCTCCTTCTCGAACCAGGAGGCTCGGATTCGAAGACCCTCTTTGCTGGAGCGTTGTTGTCCATTCGCTCGATGTGGCCGAGCCAGTGTAGTCGACGGATTTTTGCCTTCCGGACTACATCCACATCCTTGTACAGCTCGTAGAGTTCGCGGTTGTGTCTTCTCCTCCATTCGCCTTCCTCGCTGACGGGACCATATATCCGACGTAGAATTTTTCTTTTGAAGGCACCAAGAATCAGCTCTGCAGCCTTACTTAATGTCCAGCTTTCGGCTCCATAAAGTAGAACGGGCAGGATAAGGGTTTTGTAGAGCATGACTTTGGTCCTTCGAGTCAGGAGTTTCGAGCCCAGTTGTTTTGACAAACCGAAGTAACATCGGTTGCCGAGGGCGATTCTACGTCGAATCTCCACTACGATGTCATTCGTGGAGTTTACATTTGCTCCGAGGTAGACAACGTCCTTTACTACCTCTAAATTATTTCAGTCCTTGGTGACATGTTGTCCGATGATGTCAATTTTATAGCCGCATCAGTTGTGCAGATTTGTGGAAGTTCGTGAGTCTAGAGTTGACGTCTGAGTTATGAGCGATCTTTTCGAGAGTTATTTTTAAATGGGTAGCATGTGTATGTGACAGTGTATCAGATTTCCTTTATCCTTTCCAGCCATCAGAGGACTTAGTAATGTCACCCTGCATACTGTACATGTGTACTTTTGAAAGCCCTGTAAAACTTGTCAGGTTGTGCAAGATGATTATGGGAACTTCTCGGTGGTTCATCAAGGTCGGTAATAAACTCACCGAGATCTTCAGCGTTTTAAAATTGACTGGACTAGACAAGGCAACAGGATATCAAGTGACTTTTTCCACATCAATCTGGAGAAGATAGTGGAGAATTCAGTCACCAAAGAAAGAAGCACGATCCTCCCAAAAACCATACAATTGCTGGCAGATGAGGACGAAACAGCCATATGTAGTAGCCAAAATGGGTTTATCGGTAAATGAGGGAGAAAACTAATTGTATGCTGTTCTAAAAAAATGACTTACAACATCCACGCCTGGACACACATACATACCTCAGCGTTATAATACACAGGGAGATAGGGTCGATGATTCTTCGTCCGGAGCTAGGAAGTCCATACGCTAGGGGCCGATTCTGGAGGGCTGGTCAGTAGCGAAGCAAATATTGGATCGCCTCATTTTCTTCCACGGCACAGCAGATCGCGGTAAAGATCGCTGGATTCCTGAGTCAGTTGCAATGACGTGCCCGCATCGATGATGTCCATTTCAAATCCTTGTCTGGCCAATTCGTCTGCTCCTTGATTCCCTTCGATGAGCTGTCTTCTAGGATCTCACAGAGTTAGAACTTGTGGTATCTGATGGATCTCAGTAAGTCACGACATTTCACGACAGCCTTTGATTTCGTTGACCTCAGTGTGGCCTGGCTGTTTACAATGATAGTGGGGGTATTCGGTTGCTTTCACTATTGCCAGGAATTCTGCTTGGAAGACGCTAAACGTCTGAATGATTTCTTTTTATGCACAGTGCCCGAGTAGAATTCGGCCCGGTGGCGTTACAGTCTGTAGAGAGCGGGGGCCTGCTGCTTAGCTATTGCTCATGTTATGCGTACTATGCTTATGCTCTCACAAATAGAAGCGATCTAACTCGAAAGAGGTGGGGCCTTGAAAAACTATTTAATTTTTGTTGTACAGACCAGAATCGAACCTAGGCGTCGAGGTTCAAGTGTATTGTCGACGCACATACCAGAACGGCATGGGCCACCACAGAACCCGGTCCCTGTATCCGTGTCTAATTTCGATTCGTCGTCGGTGAAGAGGCTGTTTAAAGGACTCCCCTAGTTTAAAACCCCTCTATTTGTGATTCGTCAAACGAATACTACCTGGTGGCGGCCCGTGGCGTTGTGGGTATGTGCGTCGACCCCAACCTCGACGTCGTATGTTCGATTCCTGCTCTGTGCGACGAAAACAATTTTCACGATCCCACCTCTTTCGAGTCACTGACAATGCTCAAAGAGTATTTCCTGTCTAGAAAAAGCTTCTCAAACAAAGCCGTTCGGATTCGGCATTAAACTGTAGGTCCCTTCCACTCGTGATAGAACAATAGCACGCACAACATGAGTGGTTGTTGAGAAGCTAGGCCCTGGCCCCCTACGGGCTGTAGCGCCACCCATATTATATTATTATTATATTAAACGAATACTACCAATACTGATAACACGAAACCATTTAAACGTCATCTGTCAAGTCAACATGAATAACTCTCCTCTTTTTCTTCTAAATTGCAGAGGGTATAGTTATTCAAAATTATAATGGCAGGTCTGAGCTAAAGGGCATTTCTCAATTTTCCCTATTCATTGAAAATCTATCGTTTCCTGTGTACTCTTAGCTTAGTCGTGGGATCTTCTAATCTACATCAACAGGCGTGGCCTATTGTGCTTTGGCCATCTACCAATTGCGAAACGAACAGTGCACACAGCGACTCCATGAGCGTATCTAAGGACTGCGATCTTGTACCAACTCGCATGCGTTAGCTTAATCAGCATTATCGTCCTGGCGGATTTGAAGGAACTTTACCCCGTCACAGAGTGCACGGAAGGCCTTCGCCGAGACTGAAACAATTCCCCGGTATGGTCTCGCATCGGAAGAGCGTCCCGATGGTCGACTGCCACTTTGATGCTGCAGTCTATGATTGGCGAGCTCCAGCCACCGACCGAGGGCCCATCGTTCGATCGGACTGCGTTTTGTGTAGAGTTAATAGTCGCCCATTGAGATCAGGGTTCGATGATACTTGACGCAAATCTTATACGAGTTCGACTGCTGGACCAAATGATCTAGCCTGGGTTTGTAGGCGACTTGATACAAAAATCAAATATAAAGACGATCAGGTACAAAATAATCGTTTTCGAACATCAATCAGCGACATCTATCAACAATGACTAAATGGATTTGTAACATTTGATCACGTTATTGACCCAAAGCCGGTTTTTGCTATAAATACAATCAGCATGCAGTTTAAGCTTTTTAAGGCGAAATAAAAGTGTTGCTTTTTGTTGGCGCCCACTTTCGCCCGGTTCCTACACGTTCCAATTCACCAGCAAACTATTGTCAGTTCTCTAGCAACTCACGCAAACTGTCGAACAAACCGACGACACAAGCCTTTCATTCTGATCACGTGTCCTTGTGACCTTACCCATCATCACCATCATCTGTGATTGATTTTGAAAAATCATCGAATGTACCTTAATCCAATGTGACACTCTCACCAAGCCTCGATCCATCCCCAATCGCCTCCCGTCATTGGCCATCAGCCCGCAGCCTTCTCTCGTCCCCGTCCAATTACGCGCTAATCACACCCATGGCCATGCACACACTCCACATTCCAGCCCCATCATCGTCCACCGCGGGTAGTTAAGGAAATCTAAGCACGAATCCAGCCAGCAACCCTCTGCGAACGGCTGAAATTATTAATTACATTTTTAATGATGCGTCTTTAATTAAATTTCCTTAATCGCCTGCGCTCCGGCCGGCGTAGCTCCTCATCCGCGTCGTTGTCGCTGTCGTTCGCGTCGTCATCAACACTGTTTTGTTGATCGCCGTTTTCGTGGTCATAGTCGTCATCGCACATCAGCAGCCCCAGCCTCAGCAGCAGCAGCAGCATCGACAGCAGCACCATCGCGAACGTGATTCGTTTTGTTCCTTAACCTGGCAGCTATGTGTGCACTAAGGCAGGTGATCATTAAACAAGGGAAAATCAATCAGAGGCCATAATGAATTACATTGCTTATTTAAAACACATTCCCACAAGTGGAACCGGCCACATACTGCGGGCCTGCCTGCCCGCGTGTGTGTGAGAGAGTGCCGATGCCGCGGCCGAGAAGGAGGCTGCCACTGCAACTGCCGTAATGACAAGAACGAGCGGTGAGTTGATTCTTCTTCGCCTGCTTGTGGTGTGAAGCAGCGATCCAATGGCCACCACTGCCATCCTCCGCCTCATCATCATCATCATCATCAGGTCCATCAACATCAACAATGCCGTGCGTTGTTGGGGTTGTTGTTGTTTTTTGTTGGTTTTATGCTTTGTGCCGAGGTGATCCTCATCATCACAGACATCCAGGCTCTGGGGGCCTCATCGTTGCGGCGATGATACGTGAAGTTGTTTACGGTCTACAGTGTGGCTGTGAGAGGAAATTTTTGAGTACAAAAGGACTCTTGGGTTTACGGACGTGAAATTCAATCGGGATCGTTTTTGTCTTTGATCACGATAAAGAGATCACCGTCAGGAAATGTTGCTGAGTCGCCTGTAAAAGGGGACATATCGGGATGCTCGAGAGTACGATGTCATGTGACTTATTCAATATCAGACTTGAGAGGCCCTTACGACTGGTTGCTTACGTAGACGACATTGCAGTGATTGGATGAACACAGCGGGCCGTAAATGCGGCGTTCGCTAGCAATGAAGCGGAAGCGGCTAAAATGTGTCTAGCGGAAAACCGGGGCAAAACAAAATACTTGTTGTCATCACGAAAGGACTCACAACATCGACGTCTCGGACAGACGTCATAATGGGCAGCAGAAACTTTGAGGTAGTCAAGGACTTCGTCTACCTAAGCTCTGGAGTAAACAGATACAATAACACCATTACCGAGATCAAGCGCAGAATCACTCTTGCCAATCGCTGCTTCTTGGGCTCAAGAGGCCATTGAGTAACATGGCCATCTCTCGAAACACCTAGCTGATTTTATGTAAGACTCTGATCATCCCTGTCCTGCTCTATGGCGCAGAGACATGGACGCTGTTGAAAGCGGATAAAGAACTGGTTGGATTTGGTCGTTGTGAAAGAAACGTTCTGCGCGCGATCTTTGATCCTGTTTGCGTTGATGGCGGAGAAGATTCAATGGGCTGTACAGTGGCTGTACAGCGGCATGCACCTAGTTGAGCGTCTTCGGATCCAACGCTTAAGATGGCTGGGTCTTGTAGAGTGGATGGATACTACAGCTCCCGCCCGAATCCGAGCCATTGGGACGGCGTACACAAGTGGAGAAGGACCTCAACCAACTTTGTTGTGCGCAGCTGGAGGATCGTGCTGGCCGGAGAGTCTTGTTGGTTGAGGCTCAGGTCCACTCCGGACTATAGCACCAAACAAGGAAGGAAGAGGAAGAGAGTACGAGGACTGTGTAAGCTTGGTCAGACATGGGGCATTAATCGCCAACGGAACATATAGGTTCAGTTGGACTGGAAGTATGAGAGCATTCGGACAGTTACAAGACATATGAAGGAGTAGACCTAGGAGTATTCCCGCCAGTCGAATAAATTACTCTCATTCTACAGAAATCAGCTCATTCTCTAAATAATCTAGAAAGGATTACGATTAAGTGACCTCCTGATAAGCTGCCACCTCATTGATGTTGAAAGTATGATCTGAGTCTGAGAAGCGCGTATCTGTCGGTGACAGTTTCACTGCGAATGAGCAGCAGTAGAGTTGGCTCTGATTAAAGCATGATTTGTACGTACAGGTGCTCTTACGGATGTACCTTCACGACGATCACTCACCTTTGGGGTCCACTTCGCTAAAATATCTTGACTTCTTGCAGCGAGCCAGCCACCACTACGATCTCACTAGCTACTCAACATCGATCGATCAGGATGAAACCGATGCAGGTAAAAGGAGCTCCTCTGCTGATGTTTTCGCAATTTGCTTAATACGCACTACTAGTAGCTTTTATGTTATTTTTCACCAAAAGCTGCAATATGATTAGGCATGGTCAATGACAATATATATATCTACGAGCTGTGGATCAGCGGCGCTTGAACCATCTAATTGGTAGGATACTTCTTGTCATTTGTGCTAGATTTATTCGCATTTAGGATGGGACTCCTGTATAAAGACTTCTTTAGAAGCTGCAGATATGAACAAGCTGAGAGATCATCTTACACCTCCCCTGTTTATGCAGTGGCCTATCCACCCTCAAGCAATCTCATATGTGCGGGCATCCTGCTTCGATAGTTCAAGCGGGCTGGGCAATATCAACACATGGACTGAAGTGAATATCAGCTGGAAGTCTTAACGAACATGTCCGGCACCAAATTAGAATGGAACTTGTACATCCACTAAGCGCACTAGTACATCCAGTCCTTTCTGACGATCAGATTACAAATTCCTTAGACTGGACTGGTACACGGGACAAGGAAGATAAGCCCTGAGGCTCTGAGCGAGTGTTGCAATACACTACAGGACCACGGCACTTTTTTGTGAAAATATGAGGGATATGTACAAAGTCATACACATTTAATAAGAATGGCTTAGAAACACTCAATACGCGAAATCGGCGCCGTACATCGATTTCTGGAGAAGTTGTGGAGGACAAGAGGGGAACAAAACACCACTTTATTACAAAAGAAGTCAAGGGAAAATCTCGTTGTTGTGTGTTGTGGGTGTCAATAAGTAGGGACATTACTAGTTTCCCATGAACAACTAAAGCAAGGACCTTAAGTCTTACTTAACGGGATTTAGCAATGGTGGTAGACGACTCCAGTCTTGTAAGCACACAAGCCCAAAGTGTTGTAATCAGTATGACTCATGTATGATGTACCCTCCATCGTATCTAGTTAGTAGCAGCAACCTCTAATCAAATGACATATATGTCCCCCGGTGGTCTTCACATATTACCCGGTCTAACTATCTAGTAAGTACACGTGCATCCGGGAAACTGAACAAAACGGATAACAACATAGTGGACGAGTGAACCGTGACTAAGCCAAAATATCGTGGATTATATACCTTACAGACACGCCATAGTTCGATACCCGGGTATCGAAAGTTCAAGTTATTTCTACTGATCTGTCTGCCTGTCTGCTTCAAATCCAGCGATGGGTTGAAAAATCGCTCGGCACTTCTTGGGCTAACTCTAACTGACAGTATATGCACTCAAGCACCTTTGCCGACTGTGACATTAGATTATTGGGCTGCCAGCGAAATTGCTAGCAGTGCTAGCTTTCACTGGGATTCGAACGGGGGATCCCTATAACCAAGGACAAGAGAACTGCGCTATCGAGCCGCAACGTGTAAAATAGATATAGACCCATCAGACGTGTGTTAACCAAAACTACCGCTTAGTCTTCCATTGTTACGCCACAAGTCGTTACACCTGCAACCAAATGCTCCTGCCATCCTCACAGCCTATGTGCAATCCCCTGATCCTCCCTTTGCGCAAGCCGAAATTTTTTCCCCCAAAAAAACCAATTCCGTCCCACTGTACCTCTCGGTCAAGCGCATTACATCATATACCATCCAAAAGCATCAATACGCCCGAAGTGGCTAAGAACCCCATCCAGCCGGTTATGGATCGGTTTCTGTTTCGGCGGCTAACTTGATACCAGATATCTGGTTTCTGGTTTCTGGTTCCTTGTTGTCTGGCTGGCCTCATCATGTCATTAACATCGTCCGTGTTTAAGGCAGTAATAAAAATGTTTTGGGTATTTGTGTTTGAGACTCAAAGAGAACGTAAAACGAACGCGAAAAACAGCAAAAAAGAGCAAAACGCAATCGCGAAGAATTTAAAAGAGGAAACATTGAATTCGCGTTATCCTTTGTTATGGTGCAGAGTGTCTCTCTCTCTCTCTCTCTTAGTCGAACGCCCGCGGCCGTCGGCACGGCTTCTCGGTTCTATTGTTCACAACTGCAGCCGCACTCTCGGACGGATGCAGTCGATGATTAGAAATAAATATTTTAAGTGCACCATTACGGGGCCATAAGGTCCGCTAAGGGGTTTCACACTCGCCAGCAGATGGCGGTGTCGTTAGTGGAGCAAATATGATTGCCCTCGGTTATTGGCGGGCTTGGACTGCTTCTGTTCTCTATTAACCTACTTGTCTGAGTGCAGTGAGGAGGTGGTAAATGTTTCCTGCTGTTTATGGAGTGGTGATCATTGCGTCGTTAGTTGACTTGGGCGTTTCGAGTGTCCACGTGTCCATGATGGTCTGGTGTGTGCATAGAGCGGTTTAAGTGGCGTACATTTTAAGACAATATACTTTTAAACGGCAGCAGTGACTGAAGCAACGCTGGGAGAATTTTAGAGCTGTGAACGGGATTTTCCCATTCAACAACATGCAGTCTATCCTCATTTACACGTGCTATAAGAATGATGGTTCGTAATTTTGGCACCAGCCACCAACCACCTGCCAGCCACCAGCCACCAGCCACCAGCCACCTAGCCACCTAGCCACCTAGCCACCTAGCCACCTAGCCACCAGCCACAAGCCACCAGCCACCAGCTACCTAGCCACCTAGCCACCTAGCCACCTAGCCACCTAGCCACCTAGCCACCTAGCCACCTAGCCACCTAGCCACCTAGCCACCTAGCCACCAGCCACAAGCCACCAGCCATCAGCCACCAGCCACCAGCCACCAGCCACCTAGCCACCAGCCACCAGCAACCAGCCACCTAGCCACCTAGCCACCAGCCACCAGCCACCAGCCACCAGCCACCAGCCACCAGCAACCAGCCACCCGCAACCTAGCCACCAGCCACCAGCCACCAGCCACCAGCCACCAGCTACCAGCCACCAGCCACCAGCCGCCTAGCCACCAGCCACCAGCCACCAGCCACAACGCCTCGCCAGACTCCTAACGATTGATTGACAAATCCGATATTCCGAAAATTGCCAAAGTACCCGACAGCTAATTTCTCGTCAAGAAAGGCTCACAGCCCATTTGTTTCCCAGCCATCAACCAATCCGTCAGCAATGGCAACCGGATGAAATGTCCAAAACCCTAACAAGACACGACAGCTGATAGTTTCGCCAATTTGCCGAAGACACCGCCGCGACCCCATGGCCGCTTGCCGAGGGAAGCCATTTAATTTTCAATTAACCTCCCATAATGGGACGATCGTTCCGATGGCTACCAGTGCAGGCGAATCGCACACCACATGCCCTCGCCGCCGGTGCTCTACACTCGACACAACAGCGCAGTCCCACAGAAGCATGGCCATTGTATTTATTGTCAATCGTTGGGCTCGCATTCAGAACTGGTTTCGACGAGTGGAAACAATGTCCTCTGTGCCGCCACCCGCTGCCGCCTGCGGACATTTTGTTGTGTATTGTGACTGGCTAATGGTCGCTCTAATTGTTTGACAACAGAAGCGCTGTTTGCAGTCAACACTGGCTCCGCTGAGCGATAGATGGCATGCTGCTTAAATAATTACCGGACCAACGAATATTTTTCACACTTTCCGAACCATTTTATGCCAATTAGCTGATGGGTAGGGTTCAGGCAGCAGATGTAACTGCTTGGAGAAGGGTATGCGGTGCAAGCTGGACGATATTTTCTGGAATCGGCATGGAGCGTGACTGGAACGGACTAAAAACTTGCCGGGGGGTCATGTAAATATTGGTTCTTTAGAACGAATTAAATCTGTCTTGCTCGGCACAAGCAACTGTCAGAGAAGTCTTGTGGGAGAAGAGCTGTTTTATTTAATTTTTTGAAAAAATGGCAGTTTATTGAGTGCCCGTCCTTGGTTATAGGGGTCCCAGGTTCGAATCCCAGTGAAAGCGTAAGTGTGGTTTTATCTAATTTTCAAATTTGGTTCAGGCGCTTCCGTTTGCTGTTGGGATAAAATTGGATATCACAATGGACCAATGATCTAAGTCTGCTGGCTCATTGGTTTATGCCAACAAGCCGACGACGTTGTAAGAGCATAGCGACAACATTCAACGTTTCGGCCGAAATGTGTGGCCGAGGCGTTGAAAATTGGATCCAACTATTCGACCGGTGCAAACGTGCCCGCGGTGACCAAATGAACGAAGTCGAGTTTCAATCATAAATGTTTTGATTGATTCGAGCCGATCGTATATATATGTATTTTTTAAATAAATTGTCTGCGTTTTATATAAAAAGAAAACGCAAGAAAGTTTCGCAAATTTAAACATTTTTTAAAAGAAAGTGTATAGATAGACATATTAACCTTGAACGGCAAATTTCCGCCTAGTCAGTTCAGCGGGATTCTCATATTTGGGAGATGTGACCTCGAGCCCAGATAAGATTAATTTTAAGCTACCAATGCACTAGCTCAGCTCCCCCATTCTCGTTTTCAAATTTTGATGATTTTCAATCTGCTGGGAAATGAACAAAAATTATTTTTTAGACTTGCAACTTTACTTACTTCTCTGGCCGACGACCTATGAAGGGTCCGAGCCTGACCAATTGTTGCCTTCCATCGGTGACGCTCCTGGGCACGCTGCTTCCAGTCATCAAGGCCAAGCTGTCTTACATCCGCGATGACTTGGTCTCTATACCAGAGCGTTGTTGTCCATGCGGTTGATGTGGTCGAGCCAGTGTAGTCGACGGATTTTTTCCTTCTGGACTACATCCACATCCTTGTACGGCTCGTAGAGTATATTCGACGTACAATTTTTCTTTAGAAAGCATCAAGAATCAGCTCTGAAGTTTTGCCTAGTGTCCAGCTTTCGGTTCCATGAAGGAGGATTGGCAGAATAATAGGTCAGGAGTTAAAGAGTAAGAATATCTTCACCGATTTTATTTATTCTAGTTCATACCATAGCTATATATGTACAGAATAACGTATCCAAATTTGGAACCGATTAATTTAATAGTTTTCGAGTAACCTCACGCGTCAGTCGTAAAAACACTGTACCTACCTACGTTTCTACGAAATTCTGAGGGAACATTGAACATGAAAACTTATAGGTTCGCAAGGCAATAGGGCCTTCGATTCAAACTTCCGCCTTGGCACGATTTTCGGGTGCATTTTGACTTGACAACACGCTTTTCAAATTTGGGGAACGGTTTCACCTGAAAAACGCTGAAATTGTCCGGTCTGTAGTCTACTCCGGCTACCGTCTTAGAGCCGTTCGTGTTGATAGTCCAGTTAAAAGCGTTAAACATCGGTCTGCTGCTGTATAACTGAACAACTGTGACGTAAGGTTACTCAGAATTTTAGTTGGACCAGTTGAAATTAAACTAAAATTAAAGGTAAATTATGCAAATGCAGGTAGAGAACAAGTACTTTTTTCAAGATCTACACGAAATTTCAAATCCAAAGAAACATGTGGGCAAGGGTCATTTCTTCAGAATTAGCATGATTGTGTCGCATCGCGTACGATTTTTTTTTGCGCTCTTCAAATTGTGGGGCTAGTAGTGGGCGATACGGTGATCTGTGAATCGATCGTGTGTCGGTGGTCGGGATCAATCACACATTTTAGGTTGATAATGCAGCATTCTTGATGTCGCATTGTCTCTATCCAAAAAACTCAAGAGATAGGGATGGGAGTTGGTGGCTCTGTTATGTACTATATAAAACAACACTCCGGTAGACAAGAAAACGAAGCATTATTTCACGCACGCTGTGTGTAAATACCATTAAACTGTAGTCATTCTCTAGGTATGTCTAAAGTAAGTGAGTGCGGTTACGCAAAGCCTCATCCTTCATCAAATAGTGATCAAGATGAAAGAACGTCGCACCGTTGCGTGTAATTGAACATAAGATAGCATCACCCATCATCTTAGACACACAGAATGGACTCGGGGCGATGTGCCAAGTGAGATAAACTGACACCTCTGCGTTCCCACAAGGCATTCCATTGGCTTCGCTACTGCTGCCTTTTGCGGCTCGACACTGCAACGACACGTAACCGGACATTAACATGCAACACACACACCGCGTCTAACGACTCCTTGCCAGCGGCACGGCCATTGCCATGCATGATGTGACGGACCCACAGAGAGCAGCTGTTATCACACCCACTCGCTGCGGTGTCTCTCCCCATCGCGACCGATCGCGATCTAATCGGCACCGCAATCAACTGATCGTGTCAGAGGAACTGTTGCTTTTTAATTGAATCCCCAGCAGTGGCCGCGACGGGCCTATTTACCCGACACCTCGGCAAAAATTACCCTCCCTCCGATTCATTTGGAATTGAAATTAATGTCTCAAGACTGTGCCTGTGCCTGCGCCGGCCGCACAGGACATACGGGAGCATATGCACATTAAATCCTGACCGATGGAAATAATTAAAAAATATAAATCGCACATTCAACCCGGCCTCTTGGTCGGCGTGGCCTGGGGGGAGCGAGGCCGACTCGCGCAGCGCTCTGCCCCCATCTTTCATCTTTCTAAATACATTGGACATGATGGAGCGCTGCGGCAGTGAAGGTGCGAGAGAAGACACCTCCGTCCACCGGTACGGAGCGGATCAGTGGAACGCGGTTAAAGCCAAATTGCTGGCTTGTTTCACCGATCCTGTGTTCTGTTCTTTGCCGTCCCACAGCTGTGCCGTAGTGGTGGTGGTGTCGAAAATTTGATAAAACGCTGATAATAGTCCTCGAGGTGTTTTCTCTCCGCTCGTCGAGCGTTGAGCGGCAACTGTGCCGCAATGGCTCAGTTCGCGCAAATTGATGTATGCCCCTTTGGAGGAAAATTACATTTAACTACCGCTGAGGGAGGTTCCAGATGAACGGGGAGCTGGCCAGCCGCATGGAAGTGGATCTTCACTTGTGGAATGTGCTTTAGATGGAGCTGGGTTTTAGACATTTGCTTTTGCAGGTCACGTGGATGAAGATCATTATTCATTAAGAGTGGATTGCAAAGACTCAAAGAGACCAGAGTTGGCAGCGTTTATATGAAATCTTCTTCTCGGGATCATGATTAATGTTATTAATTAGGGAATTTGGACGAGTGGATTTTTGGCGGAGCTCTTGTTCCAAATGGCTTCTTGGATTTGAATGCCACTTGGGAGAAGGATTGCTTAGGCTCTGGGTTAAGACATAGGCCACTGATGTATCACTCTAGAGACCGACAGGATTTACTGTCGCCGTGTATGGTGGGGACACAAATGCTTGTAGTTTTTGGTACTCGAAATGAAAAGCATTAAATGCACCCAATTGAGGTGCAGACTCATTTGAAAAATGCCAATTATCCGCCAGTTCATGTTCCTGAACGGAGGGTGCAAAGTGGACACCACCCCGAATCATTGATTATGGAGCCTGCGAAATGTCTTTGGCGAAATGCAATTCAAAAACGAACCATGAATCCAGCAACAGGACACTGCTTCTGTTCATAATCGACACAAACCTGCCTAAAAATAATGTCCCCAACTTTGCATCTACCGATGAACTGGCTTATGGAAAACCATGCGCCAAATCATTTGATAGTACAAGCTCTCAGCTGAAGGCTCTCAAAGTCAAATTAAACGAACAATTCTGACATAAGCAGCTATAGCTCAATCTCAGACCCTGCACGGATAGCAGGCCTAATGTGTAAGCAAGATTAGTGGTTAAATATTATTTCGATCATGCTGGTGACCTAGTGGTGTTGCAGCTGAACCAAGGACGTAGGTCTATCAACTTACGAATAATGTCTTGGATTTTAACGAAAATAAAACGTGGCTAAGCTTCTTGTGCTTGCTAATCATTAAAGACACCGCGAAAAAATGCCAATTTTTACTGAGTTCTGTTCAACTGGTTTCCGTTTAGGTCGCCCAAAAATGTCTTCATACCAGGGTTCGGCGATAAAATCCATAGAATATTACCCATTCTAAAACCTAACAAAGCGTCTGATCTGCAGCTAAAGACCGGAAGGCCTACTAAGTTCTCTTAGTAAGTGCTTGGAAAAGATCATCAAGAAGAGAGTCGTCACTTTCACTTGGTTTCAGATCATATAGCATCATAACACTTCGCACCAAGTTTATAGTATAACAAGAGACATCAATGAAATGACTTCAAAGTGGGCAAAAGAACTAGGATGGTAATCCTTGATATTGAAAAATTTTTCGAGACTGTCTACCTAAATATCTAGTGAAAATTATACAATCGTTCCTTAAGTCTCGAAGCTTTAAGGCGTTTATTAATGAAACTTTGTCTGACAGCCAATCAATCAAAGCTGGTGTGCCTCAAGGATCCGTACTTGCACCAGTTTTATTCAACATATTCACTTCCGATTTCCCCAACTTGAGAAACTGTAATGTTGCCTTATTTGCTAACTTTACTTGCATTTATTCTTCAGATTCAGTTGGTCTCAACGTCGAAACTAATCTCCAATCTGGATTAAATGATATTTTAGTGTTGTCACAATTGAAAAATTAACATTAATGTTGCAAAGACTCAAGCTAGCTGCTTGCTTTCTTCCAAGCAACAACCTTTCTGTCAATGGTCCTCAGGTTGAATGCAAATCAAATGCAAAATATATTGGAATAAATCTAGATTAGAAATTAACATTTAGCCTCCATATCCAAGAAATCATCGAAAAGATTTATACAACGACCAGAATTATGTACATTTTTATACGTACGAAATCAAAACTAAGTGAGGAAAACAATATTCTACGGGTTCCCTAGAAGTGCGCGAATTACCATTTACGCAAATTACAAAGCGCTCAAATTGTTAAAATGATCCTTAACCTATTTTGGTTTTTCTCTATAAAAGAACTCCATAAAATACCTAATGTGGAAATGGTTACTGCAAGATCTGAGCGATTTTATCGACGTTATATAAACTCTTGTTTATCATCATGGCCCGTGGTGTTGTGGGTATGTGCGTCGATTCCAACTTCGAGGTCGCAGGTTCGATTCCTGCTCTGTGAGTGAAAAGTAATTTTCACGGCGTCGGCTCTTTCGAGTCACTGACAATGCTCAAAGAGTATTTCCTTTCTAGAAAAAGCTTCTCAAACTTGGCCGTTCGCAGTCAGCAAAAAACTGTAGGTCTCTTCCACTCGTGAGAGAACAATAGCACGCACAACACGACTGGTTGCTGAGAAGCAAGGCCCTGGCCCTCTATGGGCTGTCGCACCACCCGTATTGTTTATTATTATCATCCAATAACGATTTTTGGATTTTTCAAGCCTAGCTACTTGTGTTTAGTCAGCATGGAAGAAATCCATAAATTGACTATGAACTGCTAAATCTCTTTGCATCTCATAGAAGAATAACTTTTTCTTTATTCACGATCGCTGATCTTAGTTCATATGAATGACACTTAAGAATGGTTAAGTATCGGCGAAAAAAAGTTAAAGACTCTCCCCCCTTCGTTACGGGCTGAATGGGGAGCACGCTGTACGTGATCTATTGTGGCGTCCCGCATCAACTCCGTGGAAGGGATGTACTCTCAGAAAATGGAGCTGTATTAGTTTTTCACTAGCACAAAATACCCGGTCGTGGTAACAATCAGGCAGAATTATGTATCTTGTCAAATTACAATTTAGTAACTTCATTAGGGTGCTTATGAAAAATAAATTCAAAATTCTCCTGATCAATTCAGTCATTTCTACACACAAACAATTGTGATAGTTTTGTAATAGTTTTGGAACAATGTTTTTTTAAGTGCACGGGTAAAGTGATATGCTTTATTTACAAAAAGAGCCCACAGGCTTAGATGAAAATTTCAAGTTAAGGACAGCCGCCGCGTGAAGCCTCGGAAAGCGTTCACGTCCATTAGGCATACAATTCACGCCGACCTTATTGTTTTTATTTGTGCCACTTCATATATCAAATATAAAATCTTTGAGGGCACTGTTGATCCTTTCTCGAGCACATCAGTGGGTACTGCTCCGACGTGAGAGTGTTGCCATGCGTGTAAGACTTGAAATTTCAATTGAGACTTGGAGGGAAAATGATCTGTGAATTTTTCTAAATATTGCTGACTTTGTCAACATTGTTGATTTTCCTGTGGATTATAAATAAAGCAATATCCATCACAACGGGTAGCAGATAACGCCTACTCATTGTGATTTTTTTCACAAGTTTCAGCTAAAAGTGATGTCATAGAGAGCAAGCAAGGCAGACGGGTCTTGGATTATTCATATTCAGTCAGGCTCAAAGATAAAGTTGAAATTTTTTTAGGTCATCAACAAATTGTCATATTTAGACAAACTGAGTTTCTTATAGAATTCAGTAATGCACTCAAAGCAAGGAAATACATGAGGCTTGTCTGACATCTATGGGCATATGTATTTGAGAATTTTTATAGATTAGGTTGAAGTGGCTGACTGCTAAGGGCAGTCACACTTAGACCAGAGTAGGCCCATTGTGATACCACGCGGATTGACTTCTCCTAACAACGGAGCCACTTCGTGCTTCTTGTGAAGCGACTTAGCTGGCCTATGCTAGCGGTTATTGAAGTAATAGGCACCCTAGGTGTAGGAACCTACGACTAGCCAGAGCACTACAGAACCAGTGTAGGTGATGTGTGTTTTCTTTATCGCCTTCATCCATCCAGCTTATGTGAAAATCATTATATGGGGCACCCATCCTGCGAGCTTGAGTGCCGATTGCACAGTCAGTAGTCCTATGAGAGTCCTTAACGAGTGCTTACTGAGCCTAAGTAGACTGAGTGACCGTTTTAGGCTAAGTTATGGCCAGACTTCTTTTGTTTTAAGGCAGGTGGTGCCTTCTAGCCATTTGGCATTGGTGGTTTTAATTGTGTGAATCTTAAGAAGATAGTAGTCTGTAGCTATCGGCATGGTAGGTGGTACCCCTGCTACTGATAGGGATGAGGTTGTACCACACCTGGCGAGTTCACCGGCTTTGCAGTTACCTGGTATGTCACACATCAGGTGAATGTTAAAATGCTCAGCCATTTCGTTAAGAGACAGCCTGCAATTAAGGGAAGTTTTTGAGTAAAACATGACATTGTCCAGGGATTTTATAGCGGCCTGACTATCGGAACAGATGGTGAAAGCCCTTTTTGATGTCAGGTTGTTATTTAGCCATGACAAGGCCTCTTTAATCGCCACGGTTTCTGCCTGAAAAGCGCTACAGTGATCACGGAGCTTCAAGGGGATAGCAATGTTGAGATCTTGGGAATAGACACCCGCACCCACCCCTTAGTTAGTCTTCGATCCGACGTCTGCCTACCAGACATCCAGTCCGATCTATAGGGAATGCTGATCGAGAATTCCTTCTCGAAGATAGCCTGGGGTATTAGTTAGGCGGTCAGCGTCGTTAGAAAGAAATTTGATTTTTTGAAATTTGTATAGGCAACTAGCGAGAATTTTAGCATTATCTTGTAAATTGTCGTAGATAAGCGAATAAAAAAAATATGTCGTGAGACATGGCCACCGCGTCAATTCGCTTCGAAAGCACATTAGCACTGAATTCAGTTACAAGGCAAGCGGTTTCGGGTAACGTAGACAACAACTTCATTGTCGCCGTGGACCATGGAAGGGACAAGATGGTAAACAGGGTGTGCTATCCCAGCAACGCAAGTGCCGAACTGACCCTCTTTTGCAGTGCATTTCTTCGATGTGGTCTTATTCGAAACTGCTTCTTTAATGTACATCAATCTCTGCCATAATTTGCACGATGCAACTAATTGCCTGCACTCTGCAAGTCGTGACGATCCTAGCCCAAGACGCAATTCAGTTTCTTTACAACTGAGCAAATTAGGCAATAGTAGATCGATGCATGATAAAAATTCAATTTTTACTGAATATTTTGACAACTTGATGTCAGTCGTAAATTGGGCAGCTGCTGGAACACAGCAATTGTGACCACTGTCTTTGCTACGACTCATCATTATATCCTGTCGAGCTGTAATCGATCCCTACGACTCAATCCTCGACAGCTGCACTGGTATTGCTACCGTTTCAGAGTGCATCGCCGTAAAGGAACGAGTATGATAACTTTGGCGACAAAAATTGAAGACCACATAAATGCAGCCAAAATCCTTGTCTCCAAGCTACTTGTTGTAAATCGTGTAGAAACGCGCAGTATTTGTTTCTAGCATGATCACCACATACCTTCAGAATTCAACACATCGGACGTGGCGCCAAATAATCTCTTCGAATTATCAAGACATTCGATTTATCGAAGTTTGACTGTAGTAGATTTTTCCCTTATGCTAATTAAAGCTAAAATAAACTAATAACTATATTTCTTGAGATTCAGTATTCGAGAAGAGGTTTCAAGCCTACACCGGCTTTGTACATCTTTGTAATGTTTTTCATAAATCCTCTACCTCCTAAAAGGAAGGAGGAAAGACACCGCCTCCGGTAATAAAAAATGCTAGTTATGGACTCCTCTACCAGAAACAGTCATCAGCTTAAGATGAGGTGTGGGAAAAAATGACAATCACATCTCGGGTCTCAGAAGCTAGACCCATGTTCACCTCGGACGGTCGCACCGTACATTTAATTTACTTCAAAAAAGTTAAAAACCACTCTCTGGCCAAGGAAATTCCCTCTTTGGACGAGTCTGGCAACACTCCTCGTCAACCCATCACTGTCTTAAGTACCAATTCCTCAAACTGGCATTATTTGTCTGCAAAATTGCTTGAAAAACAAAACTCGCTTTCCTCCTTTACACCGTTAATACCACAATCGGGGCAGGACACGAACGAAACAAAGCGCGCGGTCCAATCCAACGCAAAACTCGAAGTTGCACTGCATCACACCCAAGAGTCCAAGTCAGGTTATCGACGACGTGAGACAGACGGTGAGCAGGAGGAGAGAGAAAAAACAAATTCAAAACCTCGAGTAGCATCCGCGATCCGCAATGGTGTGAAATAATGATATGTTTTGCCTTCAAAGATATTTTTATATCTCACACAGTTTTCGGCGGCCCAAACACCGACAACCGACGACCGACAACTGGCAACCGACGATCCATCCGCGCGCTCGAGATATGAAAGCAACAAGCCGCCAATTTATTGAAGGGCACTCTCTAATTTGAGGAGATGAGTTGTGTGTTAGCCAATATTAGCCGAAGGATGTGCAGATACTTTTGTATTTTCACACCCCCCCTTCCACCCACCATCGCCGCGACCATGATCCACCTATTCCGTCGTCGTCGTGCTGTGTTCTCTGAGTTCTCTCATCTCCGGCGGCGGCTTCTTTCCGATGGACGATGATGGCAGAGCGCAGCGCGGATGCTGTGAAGCAGCCGACACCTCTTCAGAGTTTCCGCACCATTGTGGGCGTGGCACATATTTTGCAATTTGAGCTTCGACTTTTTCTCAGCTCCTTTTTGCCCGTCAGACCAGTGCCACAGTCGGCAGTCGAAGCGGCCAGCCCAAGACACAAGAACGAGGCTGAAAATGAAATAGGCAACAACAAAGCAAAACAAAATGATTCCCGCGGAGAGGATGATGATAAAGCCTCCCCGACGCTGTTCCCTGGTGTTGATGATAATGGTGATGGAAGCCATCATGAACATCACAAACCGCAGAGACAAACTGGCTCGGCCGGTCGGACGGACGAACGGCCAGACGGACGGTCGGTTGCTGTTCGTCGTCATCGGCATCGTCTTGTTGAGTTTCGATGTTAATCGTGAACGAAGGGGGTTCCGCGGCCCCGCAGTTTCACACTATCCTCGTCCAGATTCGATCGGATTCTTGTCCGCTGGACATGGGAGCGCATCAAGCAGCAGTCGACTGCGGCCATTTACAAACGCATCATTGATCGTCGCTTCCCTCCGCACTGCGTCGCGTCCTCGACGCGAGCGTCTATCAGCTCTTCACTCAGATCGACCATCGACCATCGTCGTCGTCGTCGTAATAACGATGTGGATTTTTTCCCGAGATAACACGCAATGCGGCGGCGTCCTTAAACAAAGATTTGTTGTTTTTACGGTGTAAGTACTTTTTTGTACCCAATTTGGCCGGTGTACACACCAGGCATTTAAGGAGTGTGGAGTTAATCCCGGGTAATGGTGATGGCAATGGCGATGGCGATGTGGTGATGGGTCATGTGTTGCCGAAGACCACGATCGTCATCATCGTCGGAGCGAGGAATGTGGTCGTCTATCTATGTGGGATTTTCTGGAATCAAATCAGGTTATCTGAGTGTTAAGTATCGCGCCCTCTGGATAATTTTGCAGCAGCTACAGCAGCCCCACCACTCGAGGAGTGTTGAAATTCTTAGAAATTGCATCCTATCCTCTGTTGCTCTGCTCCGCCGTTCCGGTGTGGAGCTCAATCGAGAGCATAATTGTGTAGTTAGTGTGCACGATTGCCGATCTCATTGTCAGCGGGATCTGGTTGGGTTTGATTTAATTTTATCGGCGGGCACGAACAGCCACGTAGACGTAGAAGAGTGACGACGAGTTGATGCTCTTTGGGTAATTGCTGCCAAAGTGGAACCGATTTCTTTGGATTAAATGCAAGTTTTGCAAGTTCTGTTGGTCAACGACGAAGAGGAGAATTGCGAGAGGACCTCAAGGACGTTGGTTGGTTTTTTTTTTGTTGTTTTCTTTGCATTCCTTTGAGCGTTGTGCTTAGAAATGCTGTGATAATGGCGGGTTTGTCTGTGCCTGAGGCACTTTGAAGTCGTCTATGAGGTGCCCTCGGGGATGAGGATTGCATGATGGATGAGTGGCCATCATGTCGTGGGTTTGTTCAACTGCGTGTGGAAATTCTGAAGTTTTGCACAATTACAGTGAATTTTTGTGTGTAGCTAATTCTGACACAAAGGAGTTGGGAAAGTCCATTCTTATTTTGTTTTCCTCATTTTTGTTTTATTTTTAATTCATTTACTTACATGCTAGACAAAAATGCTTAAAACTGGCTTAACTAACACAACACCTGTTCTTACACCTAACCTACTGACCCTATACGGGTACTCTAAGCTATTCTTATTGTATATATTTTTGCCTGTGCCTTTCGGCTTATGCTGTTTTTTTTTTTATTGTTCTGAAAACACACTGTTTTCGTTTTATTTGTTTCGCCAAGAAAACTGGTAACAAAAAACTTGGCTATATATATCTAATTTAACCTAACTTAAACTAACTTAACCTAATATTAAAACTTAAGACTATCTTAACTATGTCCGTAAAAGTACTAACGCGTGCACCAGGGCGTATATGTTATGTCTATGCCTAACATATATAATTTATACGCCGCGGTGCACCTTTTTTTTTTTTTGTATTTTTTTTTCTTTATTTTCTTAGGAATACCTTGGCCACCAAGGTCAACTACCGCGTCAGTTAGAAAAGCCAGCGGCGGCGGATACTGGTTTTGGTGTAACCACCAGTAAAATTGCCGTTCTTTGGCAGACTCTCTCCTGTCTCGAGCAGAGGTCGCTCTGCTGAACCGGAGGAGATCCTCGCGACTGCGAGCGACATCCCGTTCGTATTGAAGTCGCCTGTCCACTGTTCGGCGTTCGACGTGGAAGATTACAGGACATCCGTGTGGATCCTGTATTAGGCCAATTGTGTCGAGATGTAGGCACGCCTCGGGAGGAATAAAGCCGGAAAGGCGCACTCTCTCATGGTACATATAGTTGGGGTAGTAAGCCCCAAAGATCAGACTGTTGGAAGAAGTCATAGCTCGTGCAATATGCCTTCTGGTCAGCTTAATAATAAAATTATCTATCCTGTTGAGGTTTGCCTCGTTGTACAGGACCTCATTGGAATAGTACTTCTTGTACTCAGACTCGGGAGTACGATACAACCGGAGACAAGTCCGAAGACATTGTCTCTCGAACAACCTCATCTTTTCCATCTGGGAAGGACTCACGTTGAACCACAATGGACAACCGTATGCCATAATTGGCCGGATGAGGGCCATGTAGCAGATTACCTTAACCCTGGTATCGAGTTGGCTGCTGTAAAACAACCTCCTTGCCACAGCGAAGGCCTTTTTAGTTTTGGCCAGAGCAATATCTATATGTTTGTCAAAATACAGATATTGATCCAACCAAATGCCTAACTACACTTTTCACATCTAAAGGGCGTCCCTGTGGGTCAACAATGCCGAACTAACGCCAGTTTGTGCGCGTATCCCATGATGCCATGTACAGCGGGGTCCTGAAAATGATAGTTTCACACTTCCGGAAGTTGATAATCAACTTCCAGTCGTCGCAAAAGTTCGACTTCGTTCGGAGTCACCTTGCAATAAGATATTTATTTCTTCGACCTTCGGACCTGATCTGTACGCCACTAAATCGTCGGCGTACGCAATTAAGTGCGGCATTGAACCTATCAGATCAGCAGTGAATATTGAAAACAGGATCGGCGAACCAACCGCTCCCTGTTGCAAACCGTTTTTGATGTCAAAGACCGTGGAAGAAGTTACATCGCCACTTTCCACGACGAACTTTCTACCTGTTATCATGTCATAGATCATGTATAGCAATGGTTTACTTATGCCAGCCTGACCAGCTTGAGGAAGAGGCCCTCCAACCAAACGGTGTCGAACGCTTTCTCCAAGTCAATCAGGCAAGCACCCGTGCATTGTTTCTTGTCTTTATTCCATTGAATGTCGGACACCAGTTTAGACGCGGCATGTATGGTTTCATGCCCCGCCCTGAATCCGAACTGGTTGTCCAGTATGATATTATTTTCCTCAACCCATTGTTTCAGAACTCGAATAGCTATCTTCTCAAAAGCCTTGCTTATGCAAGGAAGAAGACTGATCGACCGAAGGTTTGTCGGGATAGATCTATCTTTGTGCCGTTTAGGGATTGGTTGCACCACAGCTGTCTTCCAATGTTTTGGGTAATGTGCATTACTTAGCGCATTGTTAAGCAGTGTTGTGTAAATTTGCACTGCTTCGGGGGGAAGATGGCGAAGCACAATATTCGGAATACCATCGATTCCCACTGACTTTTTCTTCTTCAGCGAATTAAAGATACCCTGGAGATCTTCTTGAGAAACCAAGATGTGATTTCTGTCATTGGCGATGGCACTATTTGCCATATTAACGTCATTGAACCTGGTGAAACCTGGATTCTGTGGTTCAGCAGGGCTTCGTTCTCCAGTTCGTTCTCCAGTTCGTGATTCGGCCTACGAACCTCGTTGACTGTATACACTCGCTGGAATACAGCACCAATTGCTTTTACCTTCTCCTGGGGATCTTCAACCACAAAGAAGTCATTGTCCAACACTGCCCCATCTGGATCGATGCCAATTGCTGTGAGTAAGTGTTCGTTCTCTGTCGTCCATGGAAGTCTAACACTCTGAATGTCGTTTTGATCTTTTCTCCGAAATATTTTATTTACTTGCGGGAACATACCCGGGTTGTTGGAACGTACAGCCCGAATTTGATTGCCCCAGTGCAAGCTTATAGCTATGCTATAATTGTTGGAGATTCTTGATCTCCGACTTCAACGCTCTGACTTCCGCGTTTTGTGGATCTGTAAACCGCCTATACAAGAGTTTGAGTCTTACAGCAGTCTTTTTTTGTGCACGTGAAGTGCATCGATGGTAGCATTTCGATAAACATCGCTGTCATCGACTTGTACTACCCTTGGGATAGTTTTGTCCATAGTACGTTTGATTACGTTGTCTTTCTGTCTGAGGTACCTATCAACCTCCTCGTTTGTCAGGTTTCTGTTTGTAGGAGGATTGATCCCACTCGAACGTAGTTCCGTGGATAAAGCTCTGGAGAAACGAGGCCATCGGGCCTTATTATAATTATAAGGGTGCCTCTGGACATATTCCCCCAGTGCTTCCACCTCGTTCGAGAGCTGAATAGCCGCGAAGAGTCCGCAGTGATCACTCTCGTACTCAATCGTAGTTAAGCAGTTCCGCGTGTGTCTTTCCTCGTCAAGTAATGTCAGTCGTTTGTCGATTAGCAATAGATCGGAAAGTCCATTCTTAAGGATGCTCTATGTGGCAATGAAGACTTACACATATATGGTTTGTCAGATTTTCCTTCCAGTACAAATGCGATAAATTGGTAGCTTTCTTGATACAGTGGTCGAAAAGGAGTATTTTAACTATGGGAGGGGGAGGCTTAATGTGAACCTAATATGAAACAAAACTTCCAAGGGCAGTCACACTTAGGCCAGGATAGGCCCATTGTGATACCACGCGGATTGACTACTCCATCGGAACCAGTTGGTGCTTCCAGTGAAGCTGCTGGCCAGCTGGCCTATGTTGGCACTGTTTAGCTGATTGAGGTTATTGAAGTAGTAGGTGTAGGAACCTACGACTAGCCAGAGCACTACAGGAGCAGAGTAGGTGATGAGTGTTTCCTTCCTCCTCTGCATCTTGCAGAAATCATTATTTGGGGCACCCATCGTGCGAGCTTGAGTGCCAATTGCACAGTGCCCGGTTATGACTGAGTGCTTGCTGAGTCTAAGCAGACTGATTGACCGTCTTAGGCTAGAGTGATGGCCAGATTTCTTTTATTTTAAGGCAGGTGGTGCCTTCTAGCCATTTGGCATTGGTGGTTTTATTTGTGTAAGAAGATGGTAGGCTGTAGCGATCGGTACGGAAAGTGGTACCTCTGCTATTGATAGGGATGAGATTGTACCACACCTGGCGAGTTCATCGGCACCTGGCTTACCATCGGAGCTTTTCAAAGCTGGGGGCAATATAATGGTAGGGAGCATGCACCAGATCATTTGCCGAATTTGGGATGAAAGCATGCCAAACGACTGGAATATCAGCTTCATATGCCCCATTCACAAAAAAGGCGATCCTACCTCTTGCATGAACTATAGAGGTATATCCCTGCTCAATGTCGCCCACAAGATCCTATCCAGCGTACTGTGTGAACGTCTAAAGCAGTGCGACTTCCGGCCCGGCAAATCGACTTTAGACCAAATCTTCATACTAAGGCAGATCCTGGAGAAGACCAGCGAGTTTCAAATCGACACTCACCATCTTTTTACCGATTTTAAAGCAGCATACGACAGCATACGACAGGCTTTTGCTAACTTTGAGACGGAAGCGGCTAAAATGGGTCTGGCGGTGAATGAGGGCAAAACGACGTATATGCTGTCCTCAAAACAGGACATACAACATCGACGTCTTGGACAGAGCGTCACAATGGGCAGCTATAACTTCGAGGTAGTCAAGGACTTCACTTACCTCGGCTCCGGAGTAAATTGTACAAATAACATCAGTACCGAGATCAAGCGTAGGATAACTCTTGCCAACCGCTGTTTCTTCGGGCTCAAGAGGCAATTGAGTAATAGAGCCCTCTCTCGAAGAACCAAGTTGACTCTATATAAGACCCTGATCATCCCAGTCCTGCTATACGGCGCGGAGGCATGGACAATCTCGAAAGCGGATGAAGAAGTCCTTGGTCTCTTTGAGAGAAAAGTTCTACGTACGATCTTTGGTCCTGTTTGTGTTGACGGGTTCTGGAGGAGAAGATTCAATCACGAACTGTACGGGCTGTACAGCGACATGAGCCTAGTTAGGCGTCTACGGATCCAACGCCTTCGGTGGCTAGGTCATGTAGAGCGTATGGACACCACAGCTCCGGCCCGAAGAATCTTCGAATCCGAACCTGTCGGGCAACGCAGCAGAGGACGCCCGCGTTTAAGGTGGCGCACCCAAGTGGAGAAGGACCTCAACCAACTTGTGTGCGAAACTGGAGACAGCTAGCCAGGGATCGCGCTAATTGGGGAGGCATGTTGGTTGAGGCCCAGGTCCACCCCGGACTGTAGCGCCACACAAAGAAGAAGAAGAAGAAGATACGACAGCATTCATCGCAAGGAGTTATCCCGGGGAAAATTGATGCGGTTGTGTCGCACCACGCTAGCACGCACGCGATCCACCGTGCAGTTCGACTCGATGACCTCTGAGCCGTTTGAAACCGTCGCCGGATTTCGGAGAGAAGATGCGCTGTTGTGTGATTTCTTCAATTTGGTACTAGAGAGGATAGTGCGGTGGGCAAAAGTCAACACGGAAGACACTTTCTTCATATTGGACGACATCGACATATTGGAAGCTTTCATGACGATTGAAGAACAAGCGAAATGAGCTGATCGTTGACCACAAGTCAACGAGGACAAGACAATATATATGCTGTCGAGCAAGAAGCGATTCGCGTACTCCACCTAAGGCAAAACATTCTTCGAGGCAAACGTAAACTCTACAAATGACATCAGAAACTGGAGATTCCACGTGGAACCATCCTTGGCAACCGATGTTTCTTCGGCCTACGGTCAAAGCTTCTGACTCGATGGGCGAAAATTTAAAAGACTCTTATATTGCCAAAGAATTATTCTACATCGGATTTGTGGTCCTATCTGTGAGGGAAGCGAGGATGTGCGTGTATTCCGGAAGGCTTCTAAGGGAACCTCGAGTCCGAGCCTCCAGGTTCGAGAAAAGGCGAAAGACCGAACCTCCGCGGACGCAAGACAACTTGGTCTCGATGACTGAAAGCAGCGATATCTCAGGCTCAGACCATCCATGAATCGCCGACCAGATAAATAATTAAGAATCAGGGCCGGAGATATCGTACCTGGTTGGAGTAGAAGAATGGGAAGGAATTCATGACGAGCGTCGTGCCCGTCAATTGAAGGAATGCGCATTTCTGGTGTACAAACGGATCAAAAACACACCTCTGAGGCATCCCAGGAAAATCATCGATTTTCACATGTCCGAACGTCTGGCTGGAAGGAAAAAACGATTTGAGACGTCGTTTGAGGGCACACTTGATGTAGCAGTGGCGATTGAACAGAAACCTCTTCGGTGTCAAGTTCTCGTCGCGTGCATGGAATCAGACTATTTTGCTCACCTCCATTGCACTGGCTTAGGACTCCTAATGCGGTAGAGAAGTAACCCCGCTCATCTTCCCGTTGTCATTGGCAACCGCGTCACGTCTCACTTGCACGCAAAGCTCAGCTCAGCTCTCTGAAGCTAGCAAAGACACGCGTGCATATCCCCGGGAATCGTGTAATGCACACCCCAACTTGAGCTCATAGCGGAAAAAAGAACATTTTCTAATTAAGCAACTACAGCTGTCGATCTGCATTTAACATTGTTGCGATAGCAATCCGGCACCCCGTCGAGAGCGGCATTCTTCACATTATGCACGAATTTAATTCCATTTAAATTGCAATTTAGCTTAATGGGACCGCTCGCGTTCCGCTGAACGCGTTCGCATTCACGGCTAAACAAACAATGCTCACACCCGTCACTTAGCCGGTCGCACGTAAATGGTACATGTGTACGTCCTAGAGCCATCGGAATGCTAAGCAGTTCCACGACGCGCACCGGCAGGGCCGCGGCCCACAGCCGCCTTGTTCTCAGGAACCCACTTCAGCCGAGAATATCGTGTGAAACTCTAATCTTTGCGGCAACATCGTTTAGCAAATTCATTCGCTCTATGGGCTATTAATTCTCCTCTCTGCTCGACTCCGCTCAGACGTTACACAACAGCGTGCTGTTGCACAGAGACACAGAGGCACGACCGACCGGTGAATGTAAATGATCTGCCGACCCGGAGACCGCAGCTTCTAATTAGCTAAATCAAAACAAACTAGAAATTATTTTAGGAAATAATTACAGACCGGCTTAATTATTTATTTACTTTAAGCCTTCCTTCCGCCGATCGGCGCGCGGTTTGCTCTCTATGCTGGTCGCTGGTATGCTGATGATGGTGGCGGCGGCATCGACGCACTACTCATCAGCCTTTGCGGACTGACAGCTCCGGCATCGGTCGGGCATTGATGATGGATCTAACGTCGGTTCTACCTGCCGGCGACGGCGGCGGTGTCGGTGCTCCCAGGCCGATGATCGGTGCACCCACGGCAGTTGATTTGGTTTCGGCACCGAGACTGCTTGGGATCATCTTTCGGTGTGAGTGTCGGCTTCAAAGGAGGGGAGCCCGTCACTTCGGTGAGCTCACACACTCATTAGCTGCACGAAATATGCGTTCTCACTGTCGGACTGCTGGTCTATTCATACGGCCGAGCATCTGCTGGGTTTGGTTGACATGCCTTTTCCGACTCAAGAGTTGATAACGGAGACGAGCTTCTTTGGGAATAAGCTTGCTGAGTTGTTGAGTAACATTTTTGACACAAAGGGTGAGACTGAGCCAAAACATCTGCCACGAATCGGAGCGCTTTTTCCAGTGTCAGTACTTGACCTTGGTTGTGGCTCGTTTGATTCAAGCTAAACATCTGGAATGACTATTGATAACATCGAGTTCGTAGACATAGTCAAATGTGCGACCTTTCGCGTGCTGTCTGCGTGAAAGGACGAGAATGAGTTGACGAGACATTCCTGGGATATATGTCCTTCGCTGTTCATCCAAACGATTCCGTGAGCCTTTGGCTATGACTTTAAAGTACAAAGTAAATCTTCACACCTTTTCAGAAAATAATTGAAGTTCTCGCAGCAAAGGATCAAGGATCAATGAAAAACTGTAGCCGTAAAGTGATACGCGTACATGCTTTTTTTTCTTCATTTTTATTTATAAATTCATAATTCGCTTGCATACTAGACAAAAATGGTTAAAACTAGTTGGACGTACAATCTTTCTAATGCTAACTTACTGTCCCTAGGCGGGCACTCTAAGCTAAACTTAATCTTAAACTATGTCTTTCGACTTAAACTAAAATTTCAATGTCTACGTAATTGAATGTGACTGAACAACTTAAAATTAAGAAAAATTGAAAAAAAAAAACTTAATGACTGAACATGATTTTGATAAAATCGTATTCTAACTTAAACACTAAGGAAGTTTTACCAAAGGGTAAAGTCAACCAGTCAAGGTTATAAACTCCGAACCGAAGCCTGTAAGGATGAACAAGGGAACATCGTAGTAGAGTCACAGTCGATGCTGAGAATATGGAGAAACCATTTCTGCAGACTGTATAACGGCGACAAAGAACTAAATTCCGCTGTCAGGCAGAACGAACCATTCAACCCCAATGAAAGGGACGATGAAAATCAACAATTCCGTCCAGCCGACCCGGATGAAGTGAGGATTGCTATATCTAAACTGAAATCCAACAAGGCTGCTGGAGCTGACGGCCTACCCGCCGAGCTTTTTAAAGCCGCAGGCGATGATTTGGTAAGGAGCATGCACCAACTCATCTGTAAAATATGGTCGGAGGAAAACATGCCCGATGAATGGAACCTCAGCATTGTTTGCCCGATCCACAAGAAAGGAGACCCCTTTGACTGCGCCAACTATCGGGGGATAAGTCTCCTTAACATCGCCTATAAGATATTATCTGCCGTACTGTGTGAACGCCTAAAGCCATTCGTCAACAACTTGGTCAGTCCATACCAGTGTGGCTTTAGGCCAGGAAAGTCCACCGTCGACCAAATATTCACACTCCGGCAGATTTTGGAGAAAACCCAGGAGCAACAAATCGATACCCACCACCTGTTCATCGATTTTAAGGCCGCGTATGACAGCATTTATAGAGACGAGCTATACACAGCAATGTCTAGTTTTGGCATCCCTACCAAACTCGTCCGTTTGTGTAGGATGACGATGGAGAATGCAGGCTGCTCCATCAAGGTCGGTTAAGACCTAACCGAGACCTTTAAGGTCAAAAAAGGATTCAGACAAGGCGACGCGCTGTCATGCGACTTCTTCAACATCGTTCTTGAGAGAATTGTTCAAAACTCAAACGCCAACACCAGAGGAACAATCTTTCAGAAGTCCGTCCAACTACTCGCATATGCCGACGATATTGACATTATCGGAAGAACGCAGCGTGATGTCAAAGGCGCTTTTGTGAGTATTGCAACGGAGGCCGCGAAGATGGGTTTAGCGGTAAACGAGGGTAAGACCAAATATATGCTGTCAACAAGAAAGGACACCCAACACCGACGTCTCGGTCAGAACGTCACGGCAGACAGATATAACTTTGAGGTAGTTAAAAACTTTGTCTACCTAGGAACCGCTATCAACTCAGACAACGACACCAGCACTGAAATCAAACGAAATAACTCTTGCCAATCGGTGCTTCTTTGGGCTAAGAAAGCAATTGGTAAACAAAGCCCTCTCTCGAACAACCAAGGTAACGCTTTACAAGACCTTAATCGTCCCAGTCCTGCTATATGGCGCGAAGGCATGGACTCTGTCAAAAGCGGATGAAGCAGCTCTTGGTTGCTTCGAGAGAAAAATTCTTCGTGTGATTTTCGGTCCCGTCTGCATAGATGGTGAGTGGAGGAGGAGATACAACGACGAACTATACGGGCTGTTCAGCGACATCGACTTAGCCAGAAGAGTGAAGATCCAACGATTGAGATGGCTAGGTCATGTAGAGCGGATGGAAACCAATGCTCCGGCCCGAAAAGTCTTCGAATCCACCCCCGAGGGACGGCGCAGTAGAGGAAGACCGCGACTCAGGTGGCGCACGCAAGTGGAAAGGGACCTCAACCAACTATGCGTGCGAAACTGGAGACAGCTAGCTAAAGATCGAGCTGGCTGGAGACGCTTGTTGGTTGAGGCCCAGGTCCTCCCCGGACTGTAGCGCCACCTTAAGTAAGTAAGTAACTTAAACACTAAAATAACGTTATACTAAACGGTGCTGCTTAGCAACATCCCTGACATCCCGTCTCGATACCGCCGTACTAAAACGAAGGACACCTTCCTCAGCTCGTTGTGCAACGGAACGGTCGTGGGTGAGTCGCCCATCCACAGTTGACCTGGCTATGTGAAACAGGAGCGGTACCGCATTCTTGTTTTGTATCAAGCCGTGTTTGTCAAAGTAGAGAAATGCTTCTGGAGGGACGAAGCCACTGTGGCGTACCCTTTCGTGGTACTGTGGGTTGGGGTAGTAAGCCCCGGAGATCAAGTTATTGACTGAGTTCATCGCTCTCGCAGTGTGTCCTCGAATCAACTTCACCAGGAAATTGTCCACTCGTATCAGGTTCGCCCTGTTGTATAAGACCTCATTGGAGTAGAATTTTCTGTACTGGGACTCTGGTGTTCTGTAGAGGCGAAGGCAAGCCCTAAGACAAGCCCTCTCAAACACCCGAATCTTTTCCATCAAGCTTGCACTCACGTTGAACCACACGGGACAACCATATGTGAGCATTGGCCGTATGAGGGCCATGTAGCAGATTACCTTTACCCTCGCATCGAGTTGGCTGTTGTAAAACAGTCTCTTTGTAAGGGCGAAAGCGCTTCGGGCCCTGGCTAGAGCAGCATCTACATGTTTGTTAAAATATAGACACTGATCTAGCCAGATCCCCAGGTATCTGACTACAATCCTCTGCGCCAGTGGTTGCCCGCGCCGTCCAACAATGGAGAACTTTCGCCAATTCTTTTTCGTATCCGCAGAAGCTTTATACAACGGTGTCCTGAACAGAATGGTTTCCGACTTCTGAAAGTTGATATTCAATTTCCAGTCATCGCAATCTCTCATGAATGAGTCGAAGTCACCCTGCGTGAGACTGGTGATGTCCTCGATCTTTTTGCCTGATCTGTACACGATCAAGTCGTCGGCATACGCAATAGCGTGCGGAAGAGAACTTATCAGATCGCTCAAGAAAATGTTGAACAGGATCGGCGAATTAACGGCACCCTGTTGGAGACCATTATTAACTTCAAAAATACCTGCAGAGGTCACATTGCCATTCTTGACGACGAACCGTCTACCGGTAAGCATGTTACACAGTAGGTACAGCAGTGGTTTACTAATGCCTAGCCGATTGAGCTTGTAGTAAAGTCCACCTAACCATACGGTGTCGAAGGCCTTCTCCAGGTCAATCAAGCAGGCGCCCGTGCATTGTTTCTTGCTCTTGTTCCATTGGATATCCGACACCAGTTTCGACGCGGCATGAATAGTGTCATGCCCCGCTCTGAAACCGAATTGGTTATCCGGAATTATATGTTTGTCCTCTGTCCAGTTGATCAGAGCTCTATTTATCACGTTCTCGAATACCTTGCTGATGTTCGGAAGGAGACTAATTGACCGGAGGTTGCACGGATTCGAAGAATCTTTTCCTCGCTTGACGCGTACATGCTTATTAAGATGCTGTTCCTCAATATTGTCCGAAATGTCATCGGCGAAACGGAGAGAAAATGGAACAGTTGGCAAAAGAACACACGAAGGAAGGATTGAGTACTCTTTCAACAAGTTAACTCTCTGGTTTCCAATTGACGAAATCAAACTACGGCGCAACCTCTTGCCAAAGGTGCAGGTTTCAAGCGGCTGGAAGGTCCTCGAGGCGAATTGCACGGTGGATCGCATATGTGTTGGTGCGTGGTACTACAAAACCGGATCAATTTTGTTGGAACCCCGAAACCATCGCGATCGCTTCGAATAATTCGTTGGGATGAACGCGTTCGTATGCGGCTTCGAAATCGATAAAAAGGTGGTGAGTATCGAACTCGATGGTCTTCGATATCTCCATTGCTCCCACCGATCCGTTGACCCGTTGACACAGCGTCTTGTCCACCTGACAAGTGCACACTCCATCACGTATGAAAAAGTAAGCCAACACCACACGCCTGGTCTGGATCCAACAAACAGCGATTGAAAAACAACGCCACCTGTGGGAACGTTGCAATGACAGTAGCAATAGCTGCAATGTGTATAGGCTACTTGAATTGTACCAAAATCATTTTTCTTTAGTTTTAAATGAGTTCGAATCAATAAATAGGTCGGATCCTCCTGAAAAAAATATTATTTTTAAAAACAAAATACATCTAGTTTTAATTTCTATAGTCAAGAGAAAAATCAGGAAATGCTGTGAACTTCAGTGCCGAACTTTATACAAAATTACAAATTCCAAGCATGCATTTGAAGTCTGTAAACGTTCATGTAAGCGGTGTCTTTTCTATGAAAAGTAATACAGATTTTAGTTTTCAAATATCCGAGTTAGGCGCGGTGCAAAAAAGCGGAGAAGTTTGTTTGAAATTAGTCATGTAAGCGGGTTATTCAAACGAGTTTCAAATATGCGGATTCGACTGTACCTCTGTAGTTCTTGCAAAATCGTCTTTTTTGAGGATGGGGCATACGGACTTGATATTCTAGTCGTTGGGCATGCTTTCGTCCTCCCAAATTTGGCAAATGATCTGGTACATACTCCCTACCAGAACATCGTCTTGGAAGCACTGGTAAGCCACCTGCTTTTGTTGTTCCTCAGCCTTATCATAGATGTGCCGGCTTTTTCAAGGCTAGGTGGGAGAACTACTTCATCGACTGGCGTTTGTACATCCTGGTTCCCTATACTTTATTTTTCGTCAGGTGCTGGTGCAGCTCAAACACACCCACTTTTGCCTGTGGGAAAGTTCACGAAGGAAACCTTAGTTCATGATTAAACTTGGTATTTAAAAAAAATGGTATACTGAGTAGTGATGGGAACTATCGAATGAATTGCACTATCGATAGTTAGTAACTGAATAATTTCAACTATCGAATGATTTTATTCATTCATTCGTTCACCGACTGGGTTGTTTAAACAATACACGCCAGTGTTGAAGAGTGGGGAGGGGGCTCCCGTTTTTTTTCTGAGGTTTCCTTAGGAGGCCTAATCCTCGATATATATAATTATCACAAAAAATAAATCAAAAACGTCTTCCCCGTCTCTTACCCTAAGGGTGCTTTTTTCATGTGAGTTCCCTTTGCCTCTCACAACGAACTACAGAATCAAATACCATTCTTATTTTATTTAATGCGTACATAAATACATCATTTGTACTTAATTCATTTACTTTAATTCATTCTTAAAATACAAAGTTCATTACATAATACTAACATACTAACTAATTACATCCCTCATTCCGGTGTTTGGCTATTCTTCCATCGTCTTTCAGAAAGAATTGCTATTAAGGAAGTCTATTTGATTCAATTTTTCTCCCTTCAGGCGATTTCTTCTTCAAACAACTAAATTCCTTCAAACATTTTTGCATCATGCAACTGAACGAATCGTTCATAGCAGCCGATAGTCCAAAGTCCAAACGAACGAAAAAACCATTCATTCAACTAAAACCATTTGAACATTTTTCCATCATACAATTGAACGAATTCGAACTCGTCTCTTAACTGAGTCGAACTATCGGCTCGAACCAAACCATAGAACAATCTGTCATGCAAATATTTTGGCAATGTGTGTATGCATACTCTCTCTCTCAGAGAAGCTGCCATGCCGACCATTTGACTCAGTTCAACGAGCCATACAAGGCCCCTTTTACACGAACTAAAATTGACAGCAAGCATTTCCATTTTTTAGGCAGAAAGGTGAAACTTGCTGTCAAAATTAGTGTGTGTAAAAGTAAAAAAAGTAAAAACTATTGAATAGTTTTTTCATTCAATTTGATGAATGAATGGTTTTCGACTATCGAATAAATGAATAGTTTGCAACTATCGAATAACTAGATAGTTTTTATTCGATAGTTCCCATCACTAATACTGAGTATATTTTTAAGTGAACTGGCGGCAAACGGCACGACGACGTGTTCTTACTAGGCAGTTACAGCGACACAAGATGCGTTCTGCGGTTTCTTCGTCCTCGTTACACATTTGGCGGGTGTTTGTTTGGGGGCAGTGTAAGGAAACCTGAGGTCATGCGAATCTGACTCCTTGCGAGTCCGAAGAGTTGGTTCGTTCTATTAAGAAAAATAGTTGGTCGATATTGGCGTGTTACCTGCCGTCTGTGTCCAGTAATGGTTGGCCAAGTCTCGGAGGTGACGGATATGCAGCAGAACTGTCGTGGCGTCATGAATGTAGATGCGGATCCCGTTCTGACGAGTAGGTGTGCTCTCTCGTTTCCTCTATGACCGCCGTGACCTGGTATCCAAATGAGATGGACATTGCTTGTGTTGGCCAGCTGGTGTAAAGTTGTAGGCAGACCCATACTGGTTTAGATATGACTTCGTAGTTTTTTGAGGGTTAGAATGGCAGCTTAATAGATGTGCCTGTTAACGACGTCTTCTTTCTTATGGCGCTACAGTCCAGGGTGAACCTGGCCCTCGGGCAACAATCCTCTCCAGCTGACACGAACCTTAGCCAAACGTGCTTCCAATTTCACTCTCCAAGTTGGTTGAGGTCTTTCTCCACTTGAGTGCGCCATCGGGTTCGTGGTCGTCCTCTATTGTGTTGTCCCACTGGTTCGGAGTCGAAGACTCTTCGGGCTGGAGCAGTGTGCTCAACATGGCATAGCCATCTTGGACGTTGAATCCGTAGACGCCTGACTAGACTCATGTCCCTGTACAGCCCGTACAATTCGTGGTTGAATCCTTTTCTCCAGAAACCTTCAACGCAGACAGGACCAAAGATTGAACGCAGAACTTTTCTCTTAAAGAGACCAAGTGCGTCTTCATCCGCTCTTGAGATAGTCCAAGCTTTCGCGCCATACAGCAGGACAGGGATGATCAAGGTCTTATATAATGTGAGCTTGGTGTTTCAAGAGAGGGTTAATGATGTCTCTGCCTATATTTTCTGAGCCAGAGTTGAATTGCGAATATCTCTGCTGGAAATACGGAGTTGTGATAGTTTATGCTGTGGTATATATGGGTGTTGGTGTCGATTCCGTATACTCCGGCTCCAACGCCTTCATCTGTGTACCAGATGATGGTCTAGGTTACCCTCGTAATTTGGCAGAGCCTGGTTAACTTTCATCATACATACTCCTTAATTGTACACAGAGATGGTGCACTGTGACCAGTAACTTGGTTCAGTTTCGTTAAGGCTTCACAGGAGTGATACACTTTGGTCTGTATTGTTGGTCAGATTCCTTCATTGAAATAACTCGATCACTGCGTGGCTAATTAGACGTTATGGTTTTATCGGCCAACATTTATAATGCTCTTGTCTACCACTTCTACATGACATAAGCTTAATGTTCTTGTGGCTCGACTTTTAGTTCTTCAGAGTCGGCATAAAAATGATACTCTGCTCTACTCCTCGTCCAGGGATAGCATAACGATTGGTTGCTGCAGAAGCTTGTTCAAGACCCTTCAAGAGAGTAGGAGCAACGAAAAAAGAGGACTCTTGTGGATGCCAGATTGGTTCATATAGCCGTGAGTCACATTTAAGGAACAGTGGACGTTGTGCAACCCAAATGTTACCACGTACCAGTCAACAGCCAAAAGTCCCCAGAATCAATCCACTGCCACGAGTTATTCTCTGGACCGTGTGGTGGTAACTTGAAAACCAATGGAACCACAAAGTCCGCAAGAGAAACTGCTCTCAAATCAGTGCAACTGGTCACAGAGTCGAGCAGGTGCTCTAATTAGCCTAGATCAGACACAGCTCCAGCATTCCCACAGCAGCACACAAAGAAAACATCGGCTAACCTTCCATCGTTAGTCCCTTTCGACTGCTCCCAGCGGAGCATATCCGATCTCACGACACACACAAGCTCGTCCTTCTCGTCTGTTTACACTAAATTAAAACGAAACCGCAATTACTTTGCGCCGCATTCAGGCAGGCACATCATCTATCCAAACAAAGCCGGCCGAACCCTTATCCTCGGCCGCAATCGTAAAACACGGAACCCATATTTAAAACCACACCAGACCGCCGCACGGTACCGCGCCGCACCTCAATCAAATCGTGAAAAATGCGCCTAATGAAGGGGTAAACTGTAATTATTCCCAAAAACCAAACAAACCCAATTTCCCTCGTGGATGTATTTAGCCCGTTGACTTTGATAATTTCCCCTGATTCCTTGCGTCGGGGATTCGCGTCTCTGTGCCGGTCGATCGCCGCGCTCGCACACATCCTGCGAGCCGCACGATCTGCACGACACGGCAACCGCAGTCCGGTCGAGTGGAGCCCTTTAAACGATCCGTCGAGTTCTGGTTTCGACGAGGCTGCGGTCGACTGCAGCGGCTTTTCCAAAATTTATTGCACCCGAGGCTAATTAGGATCGGAGCGGCGAGCAGATTCACTTTTGGAATTGGGGTGTTGATATCCCGGGCCGGTGGAGCGCGCAGAGGTGGAGGGGCTAGGGCCGGGGAAAGACATTCATCTTCGGGTGGTAGGTGTGATTTTTGAAATTTTGTTTGTTGTGCCGCAAACACCTTTTCGTCTTTAATAGGCCTCTTAGGTGAGCTCAATAAAATCGGCAGGAAGGGGGTGTCTACGCGAATTAGGCGGTCGAGCGGTGATGCAGCGGAACAGCATAAAAATGCAGACAGACGAGTCGGTGGTGGTGGCGGCCAACTGGTATGCCGGTCGGGGTAAATTAGTTTTCGGGCTGTTAAAACGGTTTCGCGGAGAGATTTCACGTAACACTTTAGGGTACACAAGGCGATGCGGAGCGGCAGTTCTTTACGATCGTCTTGGGGTTTTATGGAGCACCATGTGAGGAGGACTGTGCGATGGCATTCGTGGTGGACTGGATATGTGATGGTCCCAAAAATTGACTTCTTTGGCTCACTTACGTCAGTGTTGGCCAATGGACCATGACCCCATTCAAATAAAAAATCGAATGATAAAACTGGAAGATGCTTTCAACTCTCGGAGGGATGTTGTCTTATTAACTCACGTGTTAAACGACAGATTATCCTTTCAAAAGCTGTCAGTGGCTGTGGCACAGAATGGCTCTCGGATTGCATTGACGATTTGACGAGATTAAAAGGAGAGATTGAGGATAGCGCACTACACAGATCCGCAGCACGTATGCATTGTATTTCGTTGCACTATTCGCTGTTGAGCTGAGGCCTGGGCCTGCGCATGCATCGCACAGCTGTTGATTGCTCTCAACTTGGCGAGATGACAGCAGCGATTCCTATCCAGGTCAAGTTCACATACTGCCTGCTAGTGGCGCTCTCTGCATAGCCTCTACAGCCACCGCTTCGATGTGAACCAATGTACACAGAGGCCCCTTGTTCAGAGGCTTAATTTAGGACCCGGTCCTCCAGGTTCGGTGATTACGTGTGGGGATAATTTCCCTACTGTTACGAAGGAACAACAAGCCTCGGATGTGAATGATCTTACCGATGACGACTCTAGCAGACGACACAAGGACAACGATTTTCGGATCTGCACGTGGAATGTCAGGACGATTAACAGACCACGTGCAGCCCAATAAGCTTGCTGAGGCCCTGATCCCCGATAAAGCGGACATTACCGCAATACAAGAAATGCGATGGGATGGGCCCCGGGTAAGGATGAAAAAGATGACTACAATGAACATGGTCAGTGCACAATTGGATGCGAACTTGTCATCAGCAGCAGACTTAGCCAAGAAGTCTTGAGCTTCAAGTGTATTAGGGAACGCTTGGTGACGATTCGAATCAAGGCTAAATTGGCCAACGTAAGCCTCATATGTGTACACGCCCCGACGGAGGAAACTTACGCTCCTTGAAAAAACTTACGAGCAATGTCCTAGCTTGGGCGTCAAGATCGTCCTTGGAGACGACGTAAAGTCCAGACGTAAAGCTGGGCAAGGACGGCATCAATGGCAGCGCAGTCGGCTGACACAGCCTACACGCCACCACCTCCAATAACAGATTTAGGCTAACAGACTTTGCCGTGGGGCGCAACCTCAACGTAGCAGCACACGGTTCCCACACCTTAACATCCACAAAGGAACATGGCAGAACAGAACATCTGCAGATCAGTCTACCATCAACCAAATTGATCATATTACGATTGACGCAGGACATTCTAGCAGCATTTTGGACGTCCGGACATTCCGAGGCGCCAACATTGATTTCTATGTCTATGTGTAGCCAAACTCCGAATGAGGATTTTCGACCACAAGAAATCATCAAAATACTGCCAAGAAATTTAATGTCGCACGGCTACAATCGCTGGAGATCGCTAGAGAGCTCGCCGATCGAGTTTCCCTTCACCTCTCACAGGGTCCCATACCGCCGAAATCAAGTGCTGAAGACCAGTGGCAATACTGCCAAGAAGCTATCAGAAAAGCCGCAACTTGGATGGACAAGAATTCCGCTCAGCCGACCTGAGTGAAGTGACGGCAGCAATTGCCAAACTGAAGTCCAATAAGTCTGCTGGTGCCGATGGACTGTCTGCCGAGCTCTTTAAGGCAGCTGGTGATGATTTGGTAAGGTGCATACACCAACTCATCTGTAAAATCTGATCGGATGAATATATGCCCGACTGACGACTTATGAATCTTAGCATCATTTGCCCGATCCTAAAGAAAGGAGAGCCTTTAATAATATTAATAATATGGGTGGCGCTACAGCCCATAGGAGGCCAGGGCCTAGCCTCTCAGCAACCACTCGTGTTGCGCGTGCTATTGTTCTCTCACGAGTGGAAGGGACCTACTGTTTTATGCCGACTAGGAACAGCCAAGTTTGAGAAGCCTTTTCTAGAAAGAAACTACTCCTTGAGCATTGTCAGTGACTCGAAAGATGTGGAGCCGGGAAAATTACTTTTCACTCACAGAGCAGGAATCGAACCTGCGACCTCGAGGTTGGGGTCGACGCACATACCCACAACGCCACGGGCCACCACCAGAGCCTTTAAACTGTGCCAATCAGGGCAAAGTCTCCTAAATATATCCTATGTCCAGAACCCTACGTTAACCGCATGATTGGTCAAAATCAGTGCGGGTTCAGGCCAGCGAAATCCACTATTGACCTAATATTCACATTACGGCAGATATCTTGGAAAAGACCCAGGAGTTTCAAGTTGATACCCACCACCTATTCATCGATTTTAAGGCCGCGTATGACAGCATTTATAGAGACGAGTTATACAGCGCCTTGTCTAATTTTGGCATCCCTTCAAAACTCGTTCGTCTTTGCAGAATGACGATGGAAAACGCCCGATGCTCCATCAAGGTCGATATAGATTGTATCGAGACCTTTGATGTCTGAAAAGGTTTTAGACAGGGCGGACGCACTGTCATGAGACTAACATCATTCTCGAGAAGGTCGTGCCGAATTCAAACGTAAACACCAGAGGCACGATCTTCCACAGATCGGTGCAACTGCTCGCATATGCAGATCAGATTGACTTCATCGGAAGAACACAACGGGCTGTCAGTGGGGCGTTTGTGAGAATCGATTAGAATGCGGCCAAGATGGGGCTTGCGGTTAATGAGGGTAAGACAAAGTATATGCTGTCTACGAAAAAGGTTCAGCAACACCGACGTCTTGGACAAAACGTCACTATAGGCAGCTAAAATTTTGAAGAAGTGAAAGACTTTGTCTACCTAGGCTCCGAAGTAAATACAAACAACGACACTACTGCAGAGATAAAACGGAGGATCACGCTGGCCAATCGCTGCATTTTCGCACTCGGAAGGCCAGTGAAGAATAAAGTCATCTCTCGAAGAACGAAGATATCCCCATACAAGACCTTGATAGCCCCAGTCCTGCTGTATGGCGCAGAAGCACGGAGACTAACTTAAGCGGACGAGGATATTGTTCGGCGCTTCGAGAGAAAAGTCCTTCGAATTATCTGCGGTCCCGTGTGTACGAATGGTGCTTGGAGGAGGAGACTGAACGACGAACTGTACAGCGACATCGACCTAGTCAAACGAGTGCAAATCTCCGCCGTCTCAGATGGCTAGGTCACGTCGAGCGAATGGACACCAATGCTCCGGCCCGGAAAGTCTTTGATCCAAACCCCGAGGCACAACGCGGTAAAGGAAGACCACGCCAACGGTGGTACACGCAGCTAGAAGGGGTCCTGCATAAGTTGAACGTGCGTGGTTGGAAGCGACTAGCACAACACCGGGCTAGATGGAGAGGCATGTAGGCTGGGGCCCAAGTCCACCCCGGATTGTAGCGCCAGCCAAAGAAGAAAGAAGACTCGCTATAGAGCTAGCTTTGCGAGTAGGCTCGCAGCCAAGGTGATCATCGACACGGTACGTTTGTCACCTTGATCCAGCCCAACAACAGGGCATATGAAAGCAAGATATGACGGTACAAGCGGCCATGGATGTAAACGCACACGATAACGTCCGACCGGAGAACACGCGTTAAGCCAAGTTGCACTGCAATACAAAATTTAAGTTTCAACTGTCAACATGGAAAGCCTAGTCAAAAAATACTGATTCACACACCAAACCCTCTCTTCTGCTCCACAACAATGGGATGCCAGCGTGATTGGATCACAGCAGCATTTTGATCTGTTTAGCAGCGGCCTTCACCATTTCAACCACAGACCTCGGACAGACATAAATCGAGTTGATCTCTGCAATATAACCGCCATCAATTAGTCACTCCGACTTCGATCGCAGCAAACTTTTTGTAAGTCCACACCCATGAAACGCGAACTTGACTTCTGTTTACACCCGAACTGAAGCCGTTTCCCACCACCACGCACGGCCTCTCATTCGCCCGGTAATCGCTGCCATTACTCACCGATACACAAAGCAATTCTACACTTTTGATGAATCGCCACAGACTCTGAGTCAAGAGAAACTAAGCACTTCTCGGGCTCGAATCAAAGCTCAATGCCTTCGCGTCATTAAGACGTTACACTCGCTCTACCCCCCGAAACGCCACTTAAGATAATAAAACACCCACGCTCCACCCGAGCGCTTGTGTAATTTATGTGTGAAATCAAAAAATAAATAACACACCAGTCCATAGGCGAAAATCCACACGTCCCGGTTCTATTGACCGTAACCCCACTGGGTCCTCTTACCAAACCACCCACCCACCCCTGTGGCTCAACAAATAACCACCCATTATTGAGCAGTAAAAGCCACTTTCTCAGCAAACAATAAGGACTGCAATGACTTGACGATTCGGCCGGCGGCATACGGTGTACCCCGAACGGGGGGAGAACAGATTTTAAGTCATAATCATCATGAGCGATATAAATCAACCACCGCAATTGGGGGGTGCCCGGATGGCTGGATTGCCACATTTTTATGCGAATCTGATTGCATTGGGCGGTGGGGGCGACTGCGACGCGGTGCCCTTAAGTGGGAGCGGAGAGGAAATTACCGTGAAGAGTTAATGAACCAAGGGGTGGTGAACTTGTTACTTGTAGCAAAATATTTGAGGGTGCGTATTGCAATGCACTTTACCTCACTCCGTGCGGTTTCTTCGTCGGGTTCGGGATTTTTATCGTCTGCCGTGAAGGCGTGCTCGAACAATTGGATGTAATTTTTCTTTTTCTTTTTTTAATTTTGAGATTCGCCGCTTGAAAGAATGTTGATTCATAGTTGGGTTCGAAAGTTTGTCCTTGCTGCGGGTGGGCGGCGGTCGAGAAGGGTTATGCATTCAGAAATGAATAATCGCCGATGGATGAGTGCGCTGGTTTTTGATGAGTGAAAAGAAAAGGAGAAGTGACCAAGTGACTTGACCGTCTTTTCAAATATCCTCCAAAGATGATGAAACTCCGAGGCAAAGAGCTGCGAAGCAAAAGCTCGTGGAGTAAACGAAATTCTGTAAGTTTGTATGTTGCTTTGGTTCGATGCAAACTATGTTGTCATCGATGCCTCTGAGGCCAGGGATGATATGCGGTCAGTCGTCTTAAAATTTAAAAGACTTTAAGTGTTTCTCTATGCCACCAATTAGCAGAACACGGAGCTAGTCCTCTGCACCAGCAAATATATGTAAGATCCTGCCTTTGATTCATCTGCCAGTATATGGAATCCCTCTAAAAGTGATAAACTGTGCAAAGATTATAGATCTCTTTCTAGACGCGAAACGGAGCTTTTATGCTCTTTATGCTCAACATCCAGAAACGCGTTGCAAACACCTCCACGGATCTTTTTGCTGTAAGAAACATATGAGGTAGAAGAGGAGGCTCCAGCCCTGCTGCTTATACGTATCGAGAGTCAGACTCTATGGCTTCCGCTATTTGGAGCCGCGATTTGACGTACTACGCTAGAAAAAGGCTGCAAACCGCCCGACAGGGCAATGGTTTGTTGTATCATCGGGGCGGAAGGAACAACCTCCTCCGCAGCTCTGAGCATCTTAAATTTTCAGCCCATTAGGTCTATCAGCAGTGCTGGATACTGCCTCTGTGGAAAGACCTCTGCCCCAGACTCATCAGATCGAAGACAACGATTTCATGACACCTAAGCTCTTCTTCGAAAAATATTTCTCAACCAGAAGTCCACCAAGATCACACTTCTTCTTCTTCTTGTGGAGCTACAGTCCCGGGTGAACCTCGGCCTCGGTAGGTGGCACGATCCTTAGCCAGCTGACTCCAATTTGGTTGAGGTCCTTGTCCACTTGAGCGCGCCAACGGGTTCGTGGTCGTCCTCTATTGCGTTGTTCCACTGGTTCGGAGTCGAAGACTCTTCGGGCTGGAGCAGTGTTGTCCATGTGCTCAACATGGACTAGCCATCTTGAATCCGTAGATGCCTGACTAAACTCATGTCGCTGCACAGCCTGTACAATTCGTGGTTGAATCTTCTTCTCCAGAAACCTTCAACGCAGACAGGACCAACGATTGAACGCAGAACTTTTCTCTCAAAGAGACCAAGGACTTCTTCTTCCGCTTTCGCGCCGTATAGCAGGACAGGGATGATCAGGGTCTTTTATAGAGAGTCAACTTGGTTCTTCGAGAGAGGACTCTATTACTCAAAAGCCTCTTGAGCCCGAAGAAACAGCGGTTGGCACGAGTTATCCTACGCTTGATCTCGGTACTGATGTTATTTGTACAATTTACTGCGGAGCCGAGGTAAGTGAAGTCCTTTACTACCTCGAAGTTGTAGCTGCCTATGGTGACGTTCTGACCGAGTCGTCGATGTTGTGTGTCCTTTCTTGATGACGGCATATACTTTGTTTTGCCCTCATTCACCGCTAAACCCATTTTTGCCGCCTCCGTTTCAATACAAGCAAACGCTTCATTAACGGCTCGCTGAGTTCGGCCAATCACGTCAATGTCGTCCGCATATGCTAGCAGTTGAACGGACTTTTGGAAGATCGTGCCTCTAGTATTGGCGTGTGAGTTTTGCACTACCTTCTCAAGTACAATGTTGAAAAAATGACATGACAGTGCGTCGCCTTGCCTAAAACCTTTTTTGACACTAAAGGTATCGGTGAGTTCGTTACCGACCTTGATGGAGTAGCGAGAGTCCTCCATCGTCATCTTGCACAATTTGACGAGTTTGGCTCGAATGTCAAAACTAGACATGGCGTTGTATAGCTGGTCTCTATGTTCACTGTCATATGCGGCCTTAAAGTCGACAAATAGGTTGTGGGTGTCGATCTGCATCTCTTGGGTTTTTTCGAGGATCTGTCGTAATGTGAAAATTTGATCGATGGTGGACTTCCCAGGCCTGAAACCGCACTGATATGGACCTATCATGTTGTTGACGAATGGTTTGCATGCGCTCACACAAAACGGCAGAGAAGATTTTGCAGACGATGTTAAGTAGACTTATCCCCCGATAGTTGGCGCAGTCAAAGGGGTCTCCTTTCTTGTGGATTCTACTCATCGGGAATGCTTTCCTCAGACCATATCCTATGGATGAGCTGGTGCATGCGCCCAACCAGATCATCTCCAGCTGCTTTAAACAGTTCCAATCCGTCCGCTCCAGCAGCTTTGTTCGACTTCAGTCTCGACATCGCTACCTTGACTTCGTTTAGATCGGGGGGACGGAATTCTCTTCTATCGTCGTCCATTGCGTGGAGTGGAACATTCTGCCTGACAGCGGTATTGGTGTCCTTTTCACCGTTTAACAGTCTGCAGAAGTGATGCTTCCAGATTCTCAGTATCGACTGCGACTCTACTACGACTTGTCCCTCTTCCTTCCGACAGGCTTCTGTCCGATGTTTGTACCCTTTGGACCGTTGTTTCACCCGTTGGTAAAACTTTCGGACATTATTTCTGCCGTACCACCCATCAATTTCCTCGATCGCGCGCTTCTCATGCTCCTTCTTTTTCTTTTTGAGAAGCCGGTGCTCTTCCCTTCTTTTAAGCTCGTAAAGGTAACGAACCGATCTCGTCCTTCTATCCAGCGTCTACCCAACAGATCAGAGATAACTTCATTGATGGCGTTTTGACAACGGTTCCACTGTTCGTCGATTGCTTTGCCTGGTAGGGTTGGACTCTCTGAGAGCTTCAGGGAGACTCTATCGTAAAAGTTCCCAGCTGTCGATGGGATGGGATATCCCAACACACTTCCTTGAAATAGGTGCCCGCAGATGGGCCAGACTGACAAACTACGTTACATCAAGCCAAATACGGCCTGAGTACAACCGATTCAAAGCAAAAGATCTCCTGCGGCACACTCGACATAAAATCACTGGATAGTTGGCGGGATCATCAGAAGATTCCGTATGGCCCATTCATTTACTTAACTTCACTTGTCTCGTTTGAAAACGACTGGGCCAAGAGGACAAATGATAGGTGTTTTACTTGATCTCCTGCCGATAGGCCTATATCACGACGACATTTAATCTTTGGACCATTTTACGACGCTGGACCAGACGCCTTCAGTGAACCTATTTCTCCACCTTGGTAGGGTGGCGTGGCCCATATAACACCTCTGCTACTCTTTGGGTCGTAATATAATAATATGGGTGGCGCTACAGCCCATAAAGGGCCAGGGCCTAGCTTCTCAGCAACCACTCGTGTTGTGCGTGCTATTGTTTTCTCACGAGTGGAAGGGACCTACAGTTTTATGCCGATTCCGAACGGACAAGTTTGAGAAGCTTTTTCTAGACAGCAAATACTCTTTGAGCATTGAAAGAGGAGGGGTCGTGAAAATTATTTTTGTCGCTCAGAGCTGGAATCGAACGTACGACGGCGAGGTTGGGGTCGACGCACATACTCACAACGCCACGGCCACCACTTTGGGTCGTAGCACCCGGTTATTGTCTGCAACTCCCCTTAGACTTGAATCAATACTTTTCACGTCGAAGAGTCGTAAATGCCCATAGCCTTAACAGACAAGATTAACTCCCAGACATGTAGGTATATCTCCACTTCTCGCCGCGACTTTGGGTTTTAAGCCAGAGCGACCATGATTCTCCCACTTGGGGGCCAACATCCAGCGATCAGGATGAGACTTATGTGGGTTTTACGGGCGTAAGGGTAACCTTCCGTGGCACCAGACAATAGCCTCTGGTCAAGCTACCAGTTGGATGCCATAACATCCAACTGGACTGGACTAGCCGCCATTGTTATAAAGCCGAAAACTTATCCTGCAACATCCACAATAAGATAGGACACTTTCCGTTTATTCCTTTGCTTGCGAGCTTAAAACAAATAGCTTTTGTTATTTCCTAAACCAGTAGCTTTTAGCTCAGGATCTTAGGCCATGACGAGCATGAAGATGGATAACGCTGCCCAGTCTGAGGAGCCTCCGACTCGACGAAACTAACGCATACAACTTGGTAAGCACGTCAGCCAACTTAGAGTGACTAATGGGCGTATCAGGTGGGTCCAGGTCCATCGTAGACTTTAGCAGTAGTTGCAGTCTACATCGTCATTCATCTGCTCATGAGTGGGCATGCGAAACAAGAGCTCTTTTCTCACAGCAGAGATTGCCTGCATTGGCCAGTGACCCATACAAGATTTCGCCCATCATTGGAAGTCTCCCTACTTCACCTAGTGACCTAGCTCATTGTTGCTTTGTCAAAGCACTTACCTCACAAGCAATTGTATCACATTTACTGTGTCGCCCCTCCTGGGAACCCCCACCATCCATCGTCGCCACCATTTAACTCCAATAATCGCGCCAATTTGGCAATTTCCTCGGCTTACTTGGTTGCAAGCCACTCGCTTAAGCCCCGTCAGTCAACAAAGCAATGAACCGATGGAATTCAAATGAACTCCCCGGGTATCAATTGCCGGTACAAATGCAGCTCCTCTTGGCAGCACAGCAGCTATCCCAGGAGAATGGACAAAAGTCATTTCACACCTTCCACCACGATCCACTGAGCGTAATTCTAATAAAATTTACGATTTTCACACATTCAGCCATCCACGGCAGCTACTTCAGGTGCACAGCGAGTAGCAGTACCATCGCGTCGTATGAACGCTTTAAAGAGCCGGGACTAACCACTGGCTCGGCGCACCATAAATGCTCGCCAGTTACCCATGCGCTCCTGTCCGTCGTCGACGCTCCTCGTGTAGGGGTATGCAAATTGATCCTCACGTCCGCCGACATGAATTAGACAAAACCAGTGATTTTTATGAGGCTCGCTAGCGTTTTACTGTCGACTGTCATCGAGGAGATGGATTCCATTCTTCTCTGTGTGCGCTGGCTTCACAGCGACGACGACGTCCGATACCGAGATTCGAATGCAAGTTAATTAAAACGATGCAATGGAGGACTGGCTACTGTTGGCAGTGGTTGTAGTACTCGTAGCACTCGTGGGAATGGTGGATGGGCCGTTGGAGCTGGCTCGGTGGGAGTGTGAAACGAGGGCCGAGGATGCCATAGATGAGTTGGCGCATTGGTTGGAGGATTGAGATGGGTTCTGTTGCTGGTGTGACTGGTTTCGAGTGTTTGTTGTGCAGTCAGGGGGCTCATAGGTTTACGACAAAGAGGCGCGTGTGCGGGAGTTCGATGCAATGTGGACTTTGTCGAGTGTACTTGTTCACAGAATTTCTTAGTAGTTGGAAAAGTAATCATATTTGGCGATGACTGATTGGAGTTAACGAAGAGTCTTCAACGAAGCAGCAAGAGCACCCGTCCCTAAAGTGGCGCGTACAGTTGGAGAACGACTTCGATTTACAGGGTGTGCAAAACATGAGGTAGCTGGATACTTACATACTTAGCTCATGCGTCCCCTTGAGGGTCTTATGGCCTCTACTACGCCTACGCACCATCGTGTGCGGTTTCTTGTAACGAATTGCAGAAATCTCCAACTCTTCCCCAGCTGTCGAGAATCCTCTTCTACTGTTCTGCGCCATGTACTTCTCGGACGACCCGATATTCTATCGTCTTGGCTTAACAGGTTCCACTGTATCGTATGTTATATGGAACTGCCGCCTTTTCGAATGCTGTGACCAATCCATTGCTCCTTGCGTCGTTGGAAAGTGGTGCCTAGAGGTTCCTGTCCAGTTTTTTGTTTGAGATACGGTTCGGCCAATTTTCTTAGTATGTTTCGTAAGCACCGGTTCAAAAACGACAGTAGCCTTCTTGTGAGAATGGCGGTCACTTTTTAAGTCAGATCTAGCTAGAGATCGCGCTAATGTGAAATGATGTTCCATTGGTTGAGGCACTGGTTAACCTTCGACGCTACAAAAATGAGGAAAAGAAAGTAGCTTTCTTGAAGGATGTCTGAGTGGTTAGTAAATCGTTGGGAATCAATTTGGGTCACCTTTGTAAGAATGCATCTTAAACCTCATAACGGCTGAATGGTACCTGTGGATCTGACTACATCAGTGTCTATATTTTAACAAACATGTAGATGCTGCTCTGGCCAGGACCCGAGGCGCTATCGCTTTTACAAAGAGATTGTTTTACAACAGCCAACTTGATGCGAGGGTGAAGGTAATCTGCTACATGGCCCTCATGCTGCCAATGCTAACCTATGGCTGTCCCGTGTGGTTCTGCGTAAGTGCAAGATTGATGAAAAAGATGTTTGAGAGGGCTTGCCTTCGTCTTTACGGAACACCAGAGTCCCAGTACATGAGATTCTACTCCAGTGAGGTTTTATACAACAGCGCGTACCTGATACGAGTGGACAATTTCCTAGTGAAGTTGATTTGAGGCCAAGCTGCGAGAGCGATGAACTTGGTCAGTAATCTGATCTTCTGGGCCTACTACTTCAATCCATGGTACCACGAGAGGGATACATCATAATGGCTTCGTCACCCCGGCTTCCCCAGTCTTGCTTGAGACATGTACGGGGGTCCAAACCTCAGAACATACTGAGGATGTACGCGGCTATTGTCTGGCCTATCTTGACATATGACAGCGTAGTTTGGTGAGAAGCGTGCCTAAAAGCCTCCAACCTATAGCTGCTCACTGGAATACAGAGAATAGCATGCCTAAGAGTAACTGGAGCAATCTCCACCACTTCTAAGGGCCTAGATGTTCTCTTGGATCTTCGTCCTCTTGGCCTTTATATGAAGAAGTCTGATACCAAAAGTGCTATTAGGATTACCCAATACAAAATTCGGCACACAAGCCCAAACGGGCATGCAAGCATGCTAGATAGATTCAACATACTGTAAGTGACTACTCCTTTCCCTCCCTTGACTTCGAAATTCCGATCAAAGAAGAACCCATCTAAAACTCGTACTCCATCCTTGTTTACACAGATGGGTCGAAGACGGCCAAGCGAGCAGGCGCCGCCATCTTCTCCGAATTGTTAAACATGCACGGCGTTGTCAGATTACCTGACTACTGCAGTGTCTTTCAAACGAAGGTCCCTACGGTGAGAGAATTTCATGCTGGAAAAATATATCAATGCTGGAAATACCACCGGCTGATATAGAAATCAAGTACAAGCTGCCACGAAGAGCTCAAGGTTCTTGCAGCATTCGATTACTTTATGTTGGGTTACGAGTCACTAGGGTATAACCAGCAATGAGGTAGCAAATGAACTTGCTAAGAAAAGGGCGGAAACCGAGCCATCCCAAGTTATCCCATGTTTCTATCCACCCCACCCTCAAAAGTCGGGTAATGATGGAACTAGCTACTGGAACATGGAACATCTCTCTTCGCACTAGGGAGACAACTCGGATATTATGGCCTAGATATAGTAGGGACAAACTTCTTCAATGCAGCAAAAAGTTGATGCGGATGAGAACCGAAAATGAAACTTATCCATGACACTATGTGCAGAGGTTATGGAAATAAAGAAGAGGTTGAGGATATTTCCCATTAACTTTGTTACTGCCACAGTCTCTCCATAGTGATACAAATTTCCTCTTCCTGAACCTGCAAGCAAATATCTCACTAACCTCTAGTTGCAGTTTTGTCAAGACCACCGGGTGGCTGGAAGGGACAGCACACCATCTATTTCGAAACTCCCACGACTAAAAACGAGTAGTGCAGAAGGTTTTTCACTCCCATCGGCATCACAATGGGTCCGATTGGACCTAAGTGAGACATGGTCAAACTGCGTCTACCCACAAACCTAACCGGCCCCGCTAAACTTTCACATCGAACTGTGGATTGGCGACTCAACCATGACTGTTCCGTCGCACAACGAACTGAGGAGGGTCTCCGTAAAACGGTATCGAGGCGGGATATAAGGGATGCTGCTAAGCAGCACAAAAGTTCTGGTGGCTTGGGAGCGAGGGAACTCCAGCGTTGAACCCTTTAGAGTCTGGGTAGAAAGGGTAGTGCGTACCCCTTTATGCGGCGCAGTCGGTCTCCGTCTTGCGGTGAATTAGAAAACCATGCGAACTCTCCCTGACTCGAACCAAATTTGATACCCCGTGAAAATTCGCCTTAAGGACAGAAAACATAAACATGCATGCATCATAACTCAAGACAGTTTCTTAGTGCTCTTCTTATCCAAGGTAAGACAAAAATAAAACCAAAACAAAAAACGTTATAGAGGTATTTTTCATACTGAACTCTCACTGTCCAAGTTCTTTGTTCTATGCTCCACGTTCATGTGCTATGTTCTATGTTCTATGTTCTTTGTTCTATGTTCTATGTTCTATGTTCTATGTTCCACGTTCTATGTTCTATATTCTATGTTGTATAAATGTGAAAATCTGTAGCCAGAAAACTCTGGAACCCAGCGTCAGCTTCTTTCATGTGATTACTCGCGCAAATCAACTTATATAATACTTGATATAGTACTAATATAATTAATTGATTTATGATAGACAACACAACAGTCTGCTAGAGAGAGAGTCTCCCCGCTCAGTCCCAATCGAGCTCCCGTGTATCCACACACTTTGTCACCACATTCTTGAGCAGCCACTTGTTGACACCTCATTCTCCGCACAAACGCACCAGATCGGCAGCCCCAAAGGCAGAAGCATAAATCACACTCGCTGCCCGGCGCATAAATCGGTGCTCCACCGCTCGCAATACTCCGACCTGTCCAAATCTGAAAACCATGCCGTTTCCCGCTTCTTCCAACAGCGCGCCGCTGCACCGTCGAATCGAAGAAAATCACTTAGCCGAACAGAGCCCTCCCTCCCTCCGACGGTTCTCGGCCACCCTCCCCATCACTGACGCCCCTTCGCTGAGTGTGCCGCAGCCAAAAACGTCAATCACGATTCGAAATGGATCTCGCTGGCGATGCATTCACGCCATTAGCTGCCATTGATCGTCGCGCCGTGTTTTGTATCTTTTCGCCGGGAATCTGTTAAATGTTTAATCATCAACATGCCCTCCCCTTCTCTCTCCCCTCCCCCACCAGGGGAGGAAAATTGATTGTAAAACTAATATCGACAAGAGAAGAAACGTCGGCAGGTAAAGACACCACCACCAAGCAGGGGGGCGCCCCCAGTCGATGATGAGCGAGCGATGCCAAAGACAGGCCATCACTGCGTCCACCGGTGAATTGGTTGTTTCGGCAAGCGTGGCCACGATGAAAGGCCATCGGACCGCTTTGATCTCCGAATCTCCGATAAGTATATGTATTTTATTTTCTATCATTTTCATCATTAACAGTGATCCGGTGATCTATTCAGTTGGCAGTTCCACGGAAGGGGTGGGACGTTGCGCCCCGCCGCCGCACCGCACCGTGCCGTGCCGCTCTCGGTGACCTGAGAACGAAGGGAGACTGTTGGGCTGTTTTGTTTTCTTGTTTTGTTGTTTTGTTCTTTTTTGGGGGGCGGTCGCTGCATTGTGCACGGTTGTAGTGTGATTAATAATTTAACAACGTTTACACATAACAACAAAGCTTGACGTATGATGAGGCCGCAATTAGCCGGGATCAGCTGTGGGCTATGCATGGCTGCGATGGCCGGTCGGCCGGGCACAATGGGGCTTTGAACAATTATGAGCCGGGCGGGCGGTGGAGATGAGAAGAAAGGATGTTTGGAGTGGACGTTCGAGATGAGGTTGCTTAATGGACCGCGCTTGCGAGGCTCTTTATTCGGGGCGCATTCAATCGGCGTCGGTATTTGTATTGCCGCGACAAGTGATTGGTGTGGCCTTTGTGTGGACGACAGGATGACTCGATGCGTGTCATGGGAAAGTGATTAGTCGATAAGATGCATGCCAAGTGGTTTGGTCTCTGTTTGATTTGGCGAATTGACAGGGGGATGCAATCAAGGGGAAGGGGCGACAGCCTGATTGGGAGAATTAAGAGATCTTAGTTTGCAAAATGTGAATGCGATTGGCTATGCATTTTGGAAAACTTAGAACGAAAAAAGCTCATTCTGAAAAGTTGTTGAACAATGTCACAGATAAAAATATCATGGTCAGGTGACCAGACAAATGACCCAGCAAAGGCCCCAGAGTCGGAAATGTTGGGAATGAAAGCCCAGCCTTTGACGTTCTCTTTAAATTTAAACGCAACATGGGCATATTCTTTCAAGACAAGTTTGTTGATTGTCCTAAAATTGGCGAGAAGCCACATTATAGCCTCCTCGAAATAGCAACGGCATCCGCCTGTGCATGATCTAATGTGTGCAGAGGCAGTAGCTTAAATCAGTATCGGGACCTCCTAGATTGTATCATTAATTTATTTAATTTAATTAATTTTTTTTTACTTACTTACTTATGAAGACGACAACCCATGGAGGTTCCGAACCTGAGCAATTGCTCCTTCCATCGGTGACGGTCCTGGGTGCGCTGCTTTCAGTCACCAAGGCCAAGCTGTCTTACATTCGCGATGACTTGGTCTCTATGCCGGAGGTTCGGTCTTCTCGATGTGGACGAGAAAGTGTAGTCGACGCATTCCTACTGGACTAAACCCACATCCTCGTACTGCTTGTAGAGTTCGTGGTCTCCATTCGTCTTTCTCGCAGACGTGACCATATATGGTACATATCCGACGTGGAATTCTTCTTTCGAAGACACCCAAAATCAGCTCTGCAGTTTTGCTTAGCGACCAGCTTTCTGGTCCATAAAGCAGGACTGGCGGGATAAGAGTTTTGTAGAGCATGATTTTGGTCCTTCGAGTCAGAAGTTTCGAGCCCAGTTGTTTTGACAGACCGAAGTAGTGTCGGTTGCCAAGGTTGCGATGCTACGTCGGATCTACACTAAGATGTCTTTCGTCGAGTTTACGTTTGCCCAGAGATAGACAAACTGCTTTACTTCCTCGAAATCGTAGCTGTCGATTGTAATGTTTTTCCTTAGGTGGTGATCGTTTTTTCTTCGACTGGATATATTCAGTTTTCTCCTCGTTGACATTTAGATCAGCGTTTTTGTGGGAAAGGGAAAGGAGCTCGCGAGCCAATATTGACCAACGTGTGACTGTATCCTGCAGTCAACTACTGTAGCATGTGTTAGGTCTCTCCTTCTTTTGTATGCTACTACAATCCGGCGTGGACCTTAGTGACACCCAGCAAGACGCTCCAGTTCGAGAGATAGTTATTACTTAAGTCAACCATTCAGTCATTTAATATATAATCCTTTATTAAGCTGGTCTTCATCAGACTATAGTTCGTTTCAGAATGACTCTTTTATTCGCAAGCATGTTCTCTGACAAATTCAGTCTACATGCTTACGAGCTAATAAAACTGGAGAAGCCCGTATATTGACCGCCTCGCATAGACCTAGTCTGTTTTCTGTCAAACAGCCAAGAATGAGCTGTAATCAGCTGTGATGTGAATGGTGGTTGCTGTCCAGACATGTAGTGATGTACTTTATGTCTGGTTAGCTGCGCCGAGTTATGTACTCGAAGTTAATAGAGGTGCTACCACATTTGAGTACGACTCCACTCGACACACGTTTTTTCCCTCGTGTTCAGTGTCGAAGACTCTTCGGCAGGATCAATGTTGCACTACATAGCCCAGCCGGCAGTCTCTTTGGGCGATATATCCTTAGACACCTACATAGCTAGGGCCATCTCACTGTACAGACCGTGCAGATTATTGTTGAAGCATCCCCGATGCCATTAGCAGAAACAGTAAAGAAGACTGCAGGCAGAACTTTTGGCATGGAACCAGGACTCCTTGATTCGCTTTCTCCATTGCCTCTGCGCCTCATTTTCCGGTTGTCCAGTCAGCCTGTTCCTTTTAGAGAGGGTTCTATTGCTCAATTTTCTCTTGAATCCAAGGAAACAGGGATTAGCAAGTGTTATTCTGCGTTTAATCACTGTACCTGTGTTGTAAGTACTGATTCCCGCGGAGTCAAGGCAGAAGGAGTGTCCGGCTACCTCAAAGTTAGGTCTACCTGCCCATTAAGTCGTTCGGCGGTGAACAGGGGGAAACTTACATTTGTCGGTACATTGCTGAGTCCGGACCCATTTCAGCCACTTTCGTATTAAATGCTTCAGTGTCTCCCTGGTTTATTCAGCAAACATAAGATTGTGTGTCCACTTCACTCTTGACAGAATAAAATATAGACATCGGCTACTCTGGACACATGCCGACTCGACGATGGTCCTGGATACCAAACAAGTTACGAGATCCACGTAAATAACGACGTAATCCTGCCTTTAGGCCGCGTTTTAAGCATGACGCAGCACAAGTCAGCCGCAGTCGCACAAATTATGTGTTTCCTGGAATGCAGATGAAGAAACATAGCTGCTTCCTTTCACAGAAGACATCCCTTCACTTAGTTTTATATGCAAACAGACTAGTACCGGCAGGTGCCAGACCAATCTCTCTCTCACGCCGAACCAAAGATGTCTTTATCGCCGCTATCACAGATCCAAGGACACACTTAAGTGCATACCCACTGGTGTCCGCTGTCAACCTGACAATACCTGCAACTCCAGCTTAACCCGAATGTCAACTGGCGGCCCTCGATAAATCATCGCTCGCCTATTGCAAATTCCCCAACGGCCGTTGCTAAAGCCCTCCATTCCATCCCACGGAGCCCAGCTTGGTGCATCTCGCAAAATGCCTCCATCATCCGGAGACCGGCACTTACCGGCGAACTGCCGCACTTTTCAAAAACGTATGACCGCCCAGCGCCGATTAAAACCATTAATTTGAGCCATTCTCTGTCAAGGCAGTATGAAATACGACCGCGGGCCGGCCAAGGGAAGCCCGAAAAACTAGTCCATATCAGCGGCTAATAAATAAAATCGTAATTTCTCATTCTCACACCCCTCGCGGTGGCAGCCGCGCAATGGCCGGCGAATGTCCTGCTGGCCGGGGGAACCACAATATTTGCATACACAGTCGCAATCGCTCGGAACGATCTAAGAAAAAATGCAAAAAAGGTGCAATTTTGCTTGGCGCGTTTTGTTTTCTTAGCTAAACCCAGATACGCTCCCTGGGAACGCACTGGGCCGCCTCCAGGAGTCCATCGCACCGCTTGCCACTTGGCAGGCGGCTCACGAGGTTGCGTGCAACCGGCTCTCTCTCTCTCTTCTCCTGGTGTGCCTCGGGTACGTCAGTCAGTCGGTGAGTCGGTGAGTCGGGAGTCGGTGAGTCGCTCGGTCGGCTGTGCGGTCGCCGGTCTTCCTGGTCGGCACGGAGCAGGTTGTCCTAATAATTTGCTATGTAAATATTTGTTGTTCTACATAAACTCTTTCGCTGAACAAGTCGCTCGATTGCACGCAATGCTGCGACTAACGTGTGCTGCCTGCCCAGTGGTGGAGTGTACATATGTATACGCAGCCTGACGCCGCAGAGCTGAGTGCCGCACGAAGCGCAAATGTTGTGTAATCCGGGTCGAGATGGCGATGGTGATCCGCTTAAGGGACGGCAAAGTGGCATGGAAGCCGATGCCGGAAAGTGGGTTGTGTCCATTGCACGGCTGAGTAGCGCCCTTCTGCTGATTGAATGAATTTCGAAGCAAACAAAAATATGTCGCAGGTGGACACAATTCCTGAGTGGACTGAATTGCCTTGTAACCGCATTCATTCACTCAAAGCTCATGGAGCAAAATAACACTTTCAGTCGTTTCATTATTTGTCCAGAATTTCTTGTGTCCACGCTCCTATCTCTTAGTCAACGAAGCCTTATGATTGTTTTCAAATAGGGACTTCATAACTTTGAATTTAGACTGTGAACGCACTCTTTCACTAATCAACTGTCATTGTCATCTTAGCCAATACACTCACTATTTTCATCACGGTAAGGTACACCAACGAGCAACGTCTGCATGTTATAAAAGTTGTATACCGAAATGCGGAGCCGGGACCGCAGCTTTAGGAGCGGATACTTCAATTTTCGGTCGTAAGTCTCGCCCTAGTAGACAGGCAAGAACAAGCTTAGTGTATATTCGCTGCGTGATGTTGCCGTGGCAGTGAGAGAAAGGGTTGGTCGAAGTATCGCAAATATCGCTGCCGTTCAGGCGTCCGTAGCAAAGGATCCAAATCAGTCAACACCACGGCGTTCTCAAGAATTGGGCATCGTCCAGACCACATTATGGCGTATTTTGCATTAGGATTTTGGTTTACCAACATACGAGATCAAACTGACTCACAAATTGAAGCCGATGGACCCTTTAGGTGGCTTGTAATTGACCTGTTTGGACACATGCACCACCTCCCAGATAGGGTCGGAGGTATGCTCGGTGTGTGACCGATCCACAAGTAAAGAGATCTCCTTGCTGCGCCAGCTATCGGGGAATCGGTCGTCTTAACATCGCAACAAGAGCTTCTTCATCGCCGCTTATTAAACTACCAGTGTGACTTCAGCTTACAGCTACAATTTCGAGGAAGTAAGGGAGTTTGTCTACCTCGGGCGTTTGTCTACCGCAAATGACGTCGTAATGGAGATCCGACGAAGAATCGCCCTTGGCAACCGATGCTACTTCGGTTTGTCAAAACAACTGGGCTCGAAACTCCTGACTCGAAGGACCAAAGTCGTGCTCTACAAAACTCTTATCCTGCCAGTCCTGCTTTATGGAGCCGAAAGCTGGACACTTAGCAAGACTGCAGAGCTGATTATTGGTGCCTTCGAAAGAAAAATTCTACGTCGGATATATGGTCCAGTCTGCGAGGAAGGCGAAGACACAACCGCGAACTCTACGAGCTGTACAAGGATGTGGATGTAGTCGAGAAGGCAAAAATGCGTCGACTACACTGGCTCGACCACATCGAACGAATGGACAACAAGGCTCCAGCAAAGAGGGTCTTCAAAGCCGAGCTGCGTGGAGAGCGAGACCGAACCTCCGGTATAGAGAGCAATAGTGGATATAAGATAGCTTGGCCTTGATGACTGGAACCAACGTGCACAGGACCGTCACTGATGGAAGGCAGCAATTGCTCAGGCTCAGACCCTTCATGGTTCGTCTGCCTGATAAGTCAAGTCACTTCAGCTCGGAGTGGATCACAATCAGGTAGAATTTCAATCTGCAGCTTGGATCCTGTAAAATACCCAAAAAGTACAGATCAACACTTAGAAGTCATCACTATTCGCCGATTTCAAGACCACACGAATAAGGAGAAACTATAGGCCACGCTCCCAGTTTTGACATTCACGCCAGGTCAGGTTGTCCAGGACGATAAGGATCTTTCGCCGTTCCACCAATGTTGGGAAATTATTTCAGTCAAGATCTTCAGGAAACGCGGATAGTGGGAGTAAGTGAACTGATATCAGCACAAATGGATTATAACATATTTACTTACTTATCAGGCCGGGACTATTGGAGGGTCCGAGCCGGAGAGTCTCTCACGTAGCTGCTCTTATAGGATTTTCGTAGCTTTCTGACATTGGACAGTCGAACTCTGAACACTGAAGGTTGGAATACCACGTTTAATAATTTATCTCCTACTCCACTCACCATCTATGCAGACGCGACCGAAAATCCTCTCAAAGCAAGCAAGAACAGCATCATCCGCTTTTTACAAAGTCCCTGCCTCCACTCCATATAGCAGGACAGGGACGATTGAGGTTTTATAGAGCGTTACCTTGGTTGTCCGAGAGGGGACTTTGTTTATCAACTGCTTTCTAAGTCCAAAGAAGCAGCGATTGGCAAGAGTTATTCATCGTTTGCACTGATGTCGTTGTCCGTATTTAGAGCGGTTCCCAGGTCTAGACTGTGAATAACTCAAAGCTCTATGAGTCTATCGTGACGTTCTGTCTCGGACACTGTTGAGAGTCCTTTCGTGTTGACAGCAATTATTTGGTCTTTTCCCTTATTGAACGCTAAATACATTTTCTCAGCCCCATTGGCATCGCCCTGTGTTCCTTCGTTTTTGTCCTGAGAAGCCGGTGTTCCTCCTTTTCTGCTCGTAGACCTCACGAGCAGCTCTTGTCCTACTTTGCAGCGCCGATTTATATGCTTATTGCTTGCCTGCATTCGCCTGCCGACTTCTTCTTCTTCTTGTGGCGCTACAGTCCGGGGTGAACCTGGGCCTCGGTCAACAATCCTCTCCAGCTGGCACGTTCTTTAGCCAGCTGCCTCCAATTTCGCACTCCAAGTTCGTTGAGGTCTTTTTCCACTTGAGTGCGCCATCGGGTTCGTGGTCGTCCTCTATTGCGTTGTCCCACTGGCTCGGAGTCGAAGACTCTTCGGGCTGGAGCAGTGTTGTCCATGCGCTCTACATGGCCTAGCCATCTTAGGCGTTGAATCCGTAGACGCCTGACTAGACTCATGTCGCTGTACAGCCCGTACAGTTCGTGGTTGAATCTCCTTCTCCAAGAACCTTCAACGCAAACAGGACCGAAGATTGAACGCAGAACTTTTCTCTCGAAGAGACCAAGTGCGTCTTCATCCGCTCTTGAGATAGTCCAAGCTTCCGCGCCATACAGCAGGACAGGGATGATCAAGGTCTTATATAAGGTGAGCTTGGTCTTTCGAGAGAGGGCTCTATTACTCAATTGCCTCTTGAGCCCAAAGAAACAGCGTTTGGCAACATCGGTACTGATGTTGTTCGCACTATTTACTTGGGAGCCAAGGTAGACGAAGTCCTTTACTACCTCGAAGTTGTAGCTGCCTATGGTGACGTTCTGACCGAGTCGTCGATGTTGTGTGTCCTTTCTTGATGACGGCATATACTTTGTTTTGCCCTCATTCACCGCTTAACCCATTTTTGCCGCCTCCGTTTCAATACAAGCAAACGCTTCATTAACGGCTCGCTGTGTTCGGCCAATCACGTCAATATCGTCCGCGTATGCTAGTAGTTGAACGGACTTCTGGAAGATCGTGCCTCTAGTGTTGGCGTGTGAGTTTCGCACGATCTTCTCCAACACGATGTTGAAGAAATCACATGACAGCGCGTCGCCTTGTCTAAAACCTTTTTTGACATTGAAGGTCTCGGTGAGTTCGTTACCGACCTTGATGGAGCAGCGAGAGTTCTCCATCGTCATCCTGCACAATCTGACGAGTTTGGCAGGGATGTCAAAACTAGACATGGCGTTGTATAGCTCGTCTCTATGCACACTGTCATATGCGGCCTTAAAGTCGACAAATAGGTGGTGGGTGTCGATCTGCATCTCTTGGGTTTTTTTCGAGGATCTGCCGTAATGTGAAAATTTGATCGATAGTGGACTTCCCAGGCCTGAAACCGCACTGATATGGACCTATCATGTTGTTGACGAATGGTTTGCAGGCGCTCACACAAAACGGCAGAGAAGATTTTGCAGACGATGTTAAGGAGACTTATCGCCCGATAGTTGGCGCAGTCAAAGGGGTCTCCTTTCTTGTGGATCGGGCAAACGATACTAAGATTCCACTCGTCGGGCATGCTTTCCTCCGACCATATCCTACAGACGAGCTGGTGCATGCGCCCAACCAGATCATCTCCAGCTGCCTTAAACAGTTCCGCGGACAATCCATCCGCTCCAGCAGCTTTGTTCGACTTCAGTCTCGATATCGCTACCTTGACTTCGTCGAGATCGGGGGGACGGAATTCTCTTCTATCGTCGTCCATTGCGTGGAGTGGAACATTCTGCCTGACAGCGGTATGGGTATCCTCTTCGCCGTTAATCAGTCTGCAGAGGTTATCCTCCCAGATTGTTAGTATCGACTGCCACTCTACTACGACTGGTCCCTCTTCTTTCCGACAGGCTTTTGTCCGATGTTTGTACCCTTTGGACCGTTGTTTCACCCGCTGGTAAAACTTTCGGACCTTATTTCTGCCGTACCACCTCTCCATTTCCTCGATCGCGCGCTTCTCATGCTCCTTCTTTTTCTTTTTGAGAAGCCGGTGCTCTTCCCTTCTTTTAAGTTCGTAGAGCTCACGAACCGCTCTCGTCCTTCTATCCAGCGCAGCCTTATATGCTGATAGCTTCGCTGAATGCGCCTGCCGACGCTCATTGTCAAACCATGGGTTTCTTCTGGGTGGCGTTTTACAACCCAACACATCAGAGGCAGCTTCTCTGATGGCGTTTTGACAATGGTTCCACTGTTCGTCGATTGTTTCGCCTGGCAGGATTGGACTCTCTGAGAGCTTCAGGGAGACTCGATCGGAGAAGTTCCCAGCGGTCGATTGCGATTGTAGCTTTCCAACGTCAAACTGTTTTGGGCTTGCTCTACTCCGTTGTACAATCGATATCCGAGTTCTGACCTTGGCTACAACAAGGTAATGATCCGAGTCGATGTTGGCACCTCGGAACGTTCGGATATCGAGGACACAGGAGGAGTGTCTGACGTCGATCGCAATGTGATCAATCTGGTTGACGGTTGATTGATCAGGGGACCGCCAGGTCCCTTTGTGAATGTTGAGGTGAGGGAACCGCGTGCTGGCTACAGTGAGGTTTCGCTCCGTCACGAAGTCCAACAGCCTGAGTCCATTGTCGGACGTGTTGTCGTGTAGGCTGTGTTTACCGACGACTCTAGCAAAGATTTCTTCCTTGCCCATCTTTGCATTAAAGTCTCCTAGAACGATCTTGGTGTCGTAGCTGGGGCATTGATCGTATGTTCTTACTAGGAGATCATAGAAGTCATCCTTGCTATCATCGTCTTTGTCCTCCGTTGGGGCGTGGGCGCAAATTAGGCTGATGTTGCCGAATGTTGCCTTGATGCGGATTGTTGTGAGGCGTTCGCTTATGTATCTAAAGCTTAAGACTTCTTGCCTAAGTCTGCCTCGAACAACAAAACCGCATCCAAACAAGCGCTGCCTTCGCTCTTTGTAGCAATCGCCGTAGTATATATCGCAGTTTTTCATCCTCTTTTTGCCCGGTCCATCCCATCGCACCTCCTGGATGGCGGTGATGTCAGCCTTATAGGCTTCTAGGGCCTCCGCAAGTTCATCGGCTGCACGTGGTCTGTTAAGTGACCTCACATTCCACGTGCAGAACCGAAAATCGTTGTCCTTATTTCGTTGTCCATGGTCGTCAGCAGTAGGGTTATGCGTATCCGAGGCTTGTTGCCGTTTCTGAACTAATGCGTGTTTTACACGGTGGGTAAGTTAACCCCACGCGAAACCCCCGAACCTGGAGGACCGGGTCCTGGTTTAAACCCCCGGACAAGGGGTCGCTGCATACATTGGTTCACCTCTAAGCGGCTGCAGTAGAGGGCGCCGCGGGGAGGCTGTATGTCAACTTGACCTGTGCATTTACAGGGATCGTTGCTGGCATCTCGCCAAGTTGAGAGCAATCAACAACTTTGCCCTGGATGGACAGGCCCATGCCCTCCAGTCTAGCCAGCTATCGAGACTTAAAAGTCGAAGCCCAGGCTCACAGAGGATGGTAGCTCGATCGGTAGCCTTTGGATAAGACTTATTTTGTCCTTATAAAACATTGGTGTTTAAGAATGCTTATTCTCTCGTTTCCTTGCGTTCATTAAGTCCAATTTGCTTCTTAAAATAGGAGATCTGCACATAATTGGAATCGCTGATGCGAATCATTTTGATCGCCGCATGTAAATGGGGACAAATCTGGGGACACTCAGTTGAATGGGTCGAAAAGGAATTCAAATCGGGATACTTGGCATCAGATGTAAAAGAGCTTTAGCCTTCAGACACCTACTCAAGGGTCTACGCTTTCAAAGTCTATAATGGCCAGACCATGGTCCACTTGGCGTTGCCCACTTCCACTCCGAGCTTGTGATACAACACAGTAAAGAACAACCGCGACCTTGTGGGCGGACCTTAACCAACTTGGCGTGGGGAACTGGAAGCAGCAATCTGAATTGTGATGTTGGTTGAGGCACAGGTACACCTCCGGAAAAGAAGTCGTCTTTGTACCCAACTGCGTGGCGATACAGCTCCAAGCCTTCAACTTGTCAACAATGAATGTAGAGGATGCCAACCGCCACGAATAAGGCATCGCTCATAGTTTGAAACCTCAACCAACAGGGACGATGGCTAGAGCTTGTTGGTGGCAACCCAGTTCCATCCCGAACTATAGTGCATCATCAGAAGCAAAACGCAGATTTTGGGTGCATGGCAAATAATGGTGCACTGCGCCACTGGCAATCGAATATGTCGCCGATTCATCATTGACTTTGCCGGCAATTGACAAAGACTCACGTTCGTTGTATCCAACGACACACAGACCATGTCAGAAGCATTGCGCCACCGAATTAGAGCGCCACACGCTTGTCGCTCTTCTTGAGATTGGGTTCATCGTCGTTGTCACACACGCATCATCGAGTCCAAAGCCAACGAGGGACCAATCTCACGCTCCAACAACAAGCAGCGCCCTCATGCGTTTCATTAGCCGCCCCGTCGTCATCCACTTCGAGCCGCTCATTACATGGTGGCCCAATAAAATAACTAATAATCGACGTTATATCACGTATCGTTCCCTTCGAGCCCAACCGTCGAGCTGGCCATTACCCCCACTCCCGGTGCGGCGTCTCAATAAATCTCCGATATCCGTTCGATTCCCAGCTCAGTTCTCACACTCGGACCGGCCGCGCGGCTAGTCATCGATTCAGATTTGACCGAATCTGGCGCACCGGCCTCGCCTCTCAACGATTTGTCTAATTACCATAAATTATGATGGATGACTCCATCTCATCATCGAGCGAGTCGGCATCGATTTATCGCGTCCGTGTCGTCGTGGTCGTCGTGGCGTCCAAAGCTCTCGCCCCCCGAAGGCACTGCAAAGGCCCATTTCTCAATCTGGCAAATGTTTGGTCATGCACATACGTGATTCCAGCCCAATGGAGAGCAGGCCATAACGATCGGCTTTTGAAGCTGGCCGCTCGCTAGTAAATTAGCCCGGCTAACTACTTCTAAACAAATACAATTAATTAATGATCCGTGCAGCGCCCGAGCGCGCTCCGAAACAACAGAAATCCAAACAAGATAAATGATGTGAAATTCGAGGTTCATCTCTCGGTGCGTGCGTGTGTGTGTCGGTCGCTGTGGTCCATTGTGGAACGGCTGTGTTCAAGGAGACGCACCGCGCAGAGCCACTTGTGACCTCCTGCGCGTCATGGGTGCATCCCATTCAGGGATGCAGAGGTGTGATGACCGTGCTGGTGGGTACAAATTATCGCCGCAGGACGCCTTAGAAAGCGGTCTCTTTCACATGTCAATCCGGGATTCGGAATCCATTAAGCCGGGCCGGTCCAGTCGGTTCAGTCGGTCCGGCCGGGCGCAGCGCTGGGTGGAGAGGAATCAATCAAATTTTCCCGAACAACGGTAGGACAACTGAGGGACGCCGAATTTTAATTTGTTTTTCACCTGTTGTGCGCAATTGTTTTGTAATAATTCGGCTCATGGTGTGTGGGTTTTTGTTCGGGGCGGCGATGCGACTGCAGTGAGCGAGGAGTGAACGGACGCAGGGGCTTTTAGGGTTTTCTTTTTCAAAGAGTTTTCCACTTGTCCGGGGTGAATGCGTTGATTGATTGGAGCGGGCTGGGAGCGGAATCAGAAAGAAAGAGATTTGAAGGGCCGAGGAGACGGGTGGGAAGCCTCTTTTCCAGAAGTGGGCCGTGCAAGATCGGCCGTGCGATGTTATTGGAGGCGTCCTTCTGTCTTAGGTTTCCGTAGAGGGCATTTATGCCCACTTTTAGAGCCCATGTTGTCATTCAGTCAAGGAGTAGTCTTGGCTTTTCTAACAAACTTCCACAGGCTGAGAGGTGTTTCATAGGTAGTTCGCTTTGTACTGCGTTCACCAGGGACTTATATGACGGTGCCTCTCATGCTAAATTGGTAGTCTGACTTGACTTCGATTGACCGTTAATACAGGCTGGGATGTGCACACGCCTTGCAAAGCATGTCCAACTTGCGCTGGTCACTAGACGGTCGATTACTCCCAAGTGCGAATCCTTAGTGGTCATTCCTGAAACATCTCTGCAACTCGTTGTCAACAAGGGACGTCTGAAAGTACGACTGAAGGGTGAGATAACAAGAGGGATGGGAACTGATTTAATGAACTGAACGCCAGTTAGGAGACATTCTGCAATCGCCGTCGCTTTTACTGACTCGGTCACATCCATCGCATGGACAGAGTGTCATCGATACCGAGCCTCGTCGTTCAGCAGAGATTGAGACGAAAGCCCGAATGACCGCAAAAGTGGTGTACATATCTCTTTCATACATCTTCTCCTTCTTTGTGTGGCGTCAAGGGGAGGACCTGGGCCTCAACCAACAGGCCTCTCCAAATAGCGCGATCTCAGTCTAGCTGCTTCCAGTTTCGCACATCAAGTTGGTTGAGCTAATTCTCCCCTTTGTGCGCCACCTTAGGCACCATCTGTTGTGTTGCCCCCAACTATTTCGGATTCCAACATTAGTTGGGCCGAAGCTGAGTTATTCATGCGCTCTACATGGCCCAGCCACCGTAGCCGTTGGATTCGTAGCCGCCTAGGCTCATGTCGCTGTACAGCCCGTAGAGTAGGTGGTTGAATTGAATTTTTGAATTTTTTCCGCCAGAACCCGTCAACACAAACAGGACCAAAGATAGAGTGTAGATCTCGAAATCCGCTTTTGAGATTGCCCATACCTCCACGCCGTATAGCAAGACTGGGATTATCAGCGTCTTAAAGAGGATCAACTTGGTCCTTCGAGAAAGGGTTCTATTACTCAATTGCCTCTTGAGCCCACTGAAACAGCGGTTGGCAAGAATTATCCTACGCTTGATCTCGATACTGATGTTACTGGTACAGTTTACTCCGGAGACAAGGTAAGTGAAGTCCTTGACTACCTCGACGTTATAGCTGCCCATTGTGACGCTCTGTCCAAGACGTCGATGTTGAATGTCCTTTTTTGAGGACAGCATATACTTCGTTTTGCCCTCATTCACCGCCAGACCCATTTAAGCCACCTCCGTCTCAATGTTAGCAAATGCCTCACTGACGGCTCGCTGAGTTCTGCCAATTACGTCAATGTCTAGTGTTGGCGTGTCAGTTTCGCACGATCCTGTCCATGACGATGTTGAAGAAATCACATGACAGCGCGTCGTCTTGTCTAAAACCTTTTTGTACTTTGAAGGTCTGGATGCGTTCGTTACAGACACGGCGTGGTATAGCTCGTCTTTATACATCTTTGTTAGAATTCGGTCTTTATGTTGTTGTCTTGATCTCGCCTAAGTCGGGGCACGGAATTCTCGTCTTTTGACGTCATTCCTGACATAATATTTCTCCATCCCCTCGACCACGCGCTTCTTGTGCTCTTTCTTTTTTCATTGTGGTACAATTAACTGCCAATCCGCCTATGGATGGTGAAGACCAGGACGTGCGTTGGAATGCAAGACTGGATAAGTGATCAGGATAGGTTGAAATACTTGGTGTCCGGAGAGGTCCGGACCGGATCAAGTTCCACCATTCACACTGTATAAACCGTCTGATGTGTTTTGGTTGATTGACGACTTAAAAATTAATCAATACTAAGTTTTGCCAACCGCTGTTTTTTAGGGCTCAAGAGGCCAAATGAGTAGAAGAGCCCTTCCCCGAAGGATCAATCTAACATTATATTCGACCCTGATCATTGCTGTCCTGCTCTATGGCGCCGAAGCCTGGACTAACTCAAGAGCGGATGAAGAAGCCCTTTTCACAAGAAAATTTCTGCGTTCAATCTTTGCTACCTTTCGCGTTGATGGTTTCTAGAGAAGAAGATTCAACCACGAACTATGCGAGCTGCAAAGCGACACGAGTCTAGCCAGGCGTCTACGGTTTCAACACCTACGGTGGCTGCCCATGTAGAGCGTATGGACAAGCCTGCTCTAGCCCGAAACGTCTTAGACGGTGAACCAGTGGGACAACGCAGTTGAGGACGACCACGAAGCCGATCGCGCGCACAAGTGGAGAAGGACCTCAACCAACTCGACGTGCGAATTTGGAGGCAGTTGGCTAAGGATCGTGGCAGCTGGAGAGGCTTGTTTGCTGAGGGTCCATCCCGGACTGTTGCGCCATTAGAAAAAGAAGAGGAGGACGAAGAAAACCGGATGTACAAAAACAATTCGAATATATATTTATCCCTAATTTCTTTGTTTTTCTTTCCGATTGACTTTTAAAGGCGAGCAGACTTGAAAAACTAAAATTGTAACTATGTTGTTAAATAACCGAGTTTTTTTTCACAGCTTAGTAATAACGATTATAGTTTCGATGCAGTTAAAGACTTTGTCTATCTGGCCTCTGCAATAAGCACCGGAAATGACATCACCGCGGAGATAAAACGGAGGATAAACCTGGCCAATCGCTGTGTCCTTGGACTTAGGCGGCAGTTGAAAAATAAAGCCCTGTCTAGGGCCCTGTAACCGGGCTGTCTCTGTATAAGATCTTGATAGTCACAGTCCTGCTGTATGGCGCAGAAGCATGGACAGTGTCAAATGAGGACGAAGAGATGCTTGGTCGGTTCGGGGAGAATATCCTTAGAATTATAGTCGGTGTTTGGAAGAGAAGATTGAACGACGAACGACGCCATTGGCTTTATCAAACGAATTCGATTGTCTCGACTCAGATGAATATGTCATGTAGAAAGAATGTACACTAAAGTTGCGGCTGGGAGGACAACGTGATCGAGAAAGACCTTACTTTCGATGGCGTCACTAGCTGAAAAGAGATTTTAATTAGCATGGTGTACGAAAGTGGAGGGCCTAGCCCAAGATTGCGCTAGTTGGAATGGAATGGAATGGAATGCTGACTGAAGCCCAGATCCACACCGGACTGTAGCGTCACGCAAAAAAGAAGGAGAAGAAGATTACCAAGCTTCTACCCAACCGATGTGACTCCTTCACATTCTCAGTTTCAACCGTGACTTTAGAGCAATTGTTCAGTTTTTTCATGATAGGTCAATTAAAAATTGTAGTCATTCTCAAAAATGTTCTACTTGTACTAAGACTGATTCGAACTTCATTTCATCATACAAGTAAATAATCCATCGTCTATGGTCTTTGAACACTTATCGTGGGTTTTTCCAATTCACCTTGCACCTCTTTCGAAAAATTAGTATGCATCTCTCCAGAACCTCTATACTAGCGATGTCCAACAGCTGCTAGGATCGTTGGATTTGCTTACCTACACTAGTTCTCGAACGTCATCTCGTATCTTTGTGTCTTCTTGACACCGTCTCCAATCTTCTTGGATTTTTTATGGACGTCGAATTTAAGAACTATCAGTATGAGTCAGTGTTTTTGTCTGACTGTCAAAAATCAACCAAAATCCACTTTTTAGAGCATGCACCCATTATAGTCGTAAATTTCGAATTTGTGGCAGTCTTCGGGCAACACCAATAACACTGTCGTAGAGCCTCTTCGAGACGCAGCTTAATTCGCTCAGATCATCACTGCTCGTCATCATGCTGTAGGCAACTCTCTCCGGTTGAATCTTTGGAACTGCTCAAACCAAGTGCCATAGCCACACGTAGTCCGCTATGAATTCGTTGACTATAGAGGAAATGGTCAAGCTCTCTGTCTTCTCAATTTCAGGTGCATTATGATTAGAAGACACTCTTCTTCACAGCAGACTATTTGACAGGATTTGGAGTTCATCCCCATTTCAGACCAGTTCACACCTCCATTTCAGGAGACACAAGCATAAGCCTTCCTTTGCTTTTCCTCTTTTTCAGACCGTGTTCAAAGCCTCTTGTACACCTTGTCTTCATCTTCAATCATTCGTAACGAGTTCCTACATTCGCTGACCATTGTTTCATTTTTTTTTCAAGCAGAAACCTTAAAAAGATCAAATGGGCTAAAATGGAATGTGATGTCGGAAGGCAATGTCATCTGGTGCGACAGCCAAGCTGGGAGTAAGTCACGTTCCATCCAACGACTTCCCTCGGCTGTCTGTTGTCTCTTGATGAGATCTCAGAAAATAAGTGGCATTTGCATTATGACATGATGGACAACTGCGAAGAGCAAGCTCACTCCTTGAGCTACATCTCTTATTACAACACCCATTCTCAGAATAGAAGCACAGAAGCCATTCCCCACACGCTGTCATTCCAAGTATTTTCCAATGAGACTCCATCACTGCAGTCGTCCACCCAACATAACCAAAAGTCCACTGCCAAGCACCGTCCCCCCATTGATTAGATTTTCCCCGTCAAGCCGATACCACTAGCAGGCAGGAAGTCCCAGCCAGAACCCAATCCGAGCAGTCCATCTGCGAGCCTCTCCCCTAATGACCTCGCACATCAGCATCCAAATTAAGTTTATTTGAATTTTCATTGTGTTATCCTGGATCGATTCTCTATGGCGGTGCGGCACCGTAAATCTCAGCGCGCCGGCTGCTAGGCTAGCGGGTGTGTGCGCAGGCGCGTATCAAAGACACCGATCCAGCGCCCCCCGTCGGGACGATTTGTATTAAAGAGTCATCACGACGCCGCCGGACTGCTGAACGCTTCGTGTTCGCTCTCGCAATGCTCACAATTCCAATTCCGTTTGTGGCACCTACCATGTGCCCTCGCCGACGCTGTCCGAATCGCCTCGAAGATTAATGTGATTCGATTTTAAATTAACTCTGACTTGACGGTTTTCGGAAACCCTTTCGCGGCGGCGGCGATAGAGCGCGGCCTGTCAGGGCGACCGTCGACTGATTGGCTTGCCTTGGATAAATATTGAAATATCTTTTAATTTGTTTGTTCAGGGCGCTGGAGCGACGACTTCGCTTCGGGTTCGTGTTGCTTGGTGCGAGTACTTCGCCCCCACTGGCGGGACCCACGGAAGGCGGACGTGGATATCGATTCGAGGGGGTTTCCTCTTGGAGTCGTGCCAATCGATTGGAGCGGTAATTGAATTTGTTTCTTGATGGCCGATTGACAACTGCATGCCGTGAGAAATGTTGCACTCTACCGATGCACGAGTCGCACAGTTCATGTCGGTACGGAGCCGAGGGGGAGGCGTTGATAAGTATGCCAGACACTTGGTGGTGGGTGGTTGCTGTGTCGCAGTGTTTATGGCGAATGTAGAGCTTTTGTATGGAACACTTCTAATGAGGTGGGTGTTTGGTTACCTTGCAATTGAACGGTGTTATGTTTTGTGCTGAATCGAGTGCACGCGAAATCCAGCAACAGGGACCAATTTTTCTTTCTTTTCTGCTTTTAGAGAACCCAGACAATTAGGAGGAGATCTGATGATCCTCATATAGGGTGACCTTTCATTAATCAAAATTGTGTTAATATGCTGACATGAGGTATATTCTAGCGGCAAGAAAGGCTCCAGGTTACTTAGATTCTCAGCAATCGACACTACATGCTGAAACCCATAAAGACTGGCAGCTCGGTTCGATTGTCCAGAAACTTCTTTCGGTCTCGGTTTCCTTTCGGTTCCCTTGTCCAGAAACCCAATTCGGTTCCCTTGTCCAAAAAACCCTTTCGGTTCCCTTGTCCAAAAACCCTTTCGGTTCCCTTGTCCAGAAACCCTTTCGGTTTCCTTGTCCAGAAACCCTTTCGGTTCCCTTGTCCAGAAACCCTTTCGGTTCCCTTGTCCAGAAACCCCTTTCGGTTCCCTTGTCCAGAAACCCTTTCGGTTCCCTTGTCCAGAAACCCTTTCGGTTCCATTGTCCAGAAACCCTTTCGGTTTCCTTGTCCAGAAACCCCTTTCGGTTCCCTTGTCCAGAAACCCTTTCGGTTCCCTTGTCCAGAAACCCTTTCGGTTTCCTTGTCCAGAAACCCCTTTCGGTTCCCTTGTCCAGAAACCCTTTCGGTTCACTTGTCCAGTAACCCTTTCGGTTCCCTTGTCCAGTAACCCTTTCGGTTCCCTTGTCCAGTAACCCTTTCGGTTCCCTTGTCCAGTAACCCTCTCGGTTCCCTTGTCCAGAAACCCTTTCGGTTCGCTTGTCCAGAAACCCTTTCGGTTCCCTTGTCCAGAAACCCCTTTCGGTTCCGTTGTCCAGAAACCCTTTCGGTTCCCTTGTCCAGAAACCCCTTTCGGTTCCCTTGTCCAGAAACCCCTTTCGGTTTCGGTTCCCTTGTCCAGAAACCCTTTCGGTTCCTTTGTCCAGAAACCCTTTCGGTTCCCTTGTCCAGAAACCCCTTTCGGTTCCCTTGTCCAGAAACCCCTTTCGGTTTTGGTTCCTTTGTCCAGAAACCCTTTCGGTTTCCTTGTCCAGAAACACCTTTCGGTTAACTTGTCTAGTAAACTTTTCGGTACCCTTGTCCAGAAACCCTTTCGGTTCCCTTGTCCAGAAACCCTTTCGGTTCCCTTGTCCAGAAACCCTTTCGATTCCCTTGTCCAGAAACCCTTTCGGTTCCCTTTTCCAGAAACCCTTTCGGTTTCCTTGTCCAGAAACCCTTTCGGTTTCCTTGTCCAGAAACCCTTTCGGTTCCCTTGTCCAGAAACCCTTTCGGTTCCCTTGTCCAGAAACCCTTTCGGTTCCCTTGTCGAGGAACCCTTTCGGTTTCCTGGTCCAGAAACCCTTTCGGTTCCCTTGTCCAGAAACCCTTTCGGTTCCCTTGTCCAGAAAACCAGTTTCGGTTCCCTTGTCCAGAAACCCCTTTCGGTTTCGGTTCCCTTGTCCAGAAACCCTTTCGGTTTCCTTGTCCAGAAACCCTTTCGGTTCCCTTGTCCAGAAACCCTTTCGGTTTTTTTGTCCAGAAACCCTTTCGGTTCCCTTGTCCAGAAACCCTTTCGGTTCCCTTGTCGAGAAACCCTTTCGGTTTCCTTGTCCAGAAACCCTTTCGGTTCCCTTGTCCAGAAACCCTTTCGGTTCCCTTGTCCTGAAACCCTTTCGGTTCCCTGGTCCAGAAACCCTTTCGGTTCCCTTGTCCAGAAACCCTTTCGGTTCCCTTGTCCAGAAACCACTTTCGGTTTCGGTTCCCTTGTCCAGAAACCCTTTCGGTTCCCTTGTCCAGAAACCCTTTCGGTTCCCTTGTCCAGAAACCCTTTCGGTTCCCTTGTCCAGAAACCCTTTCGGTTCCCTTGTCCAGAAACCACTTCCGGTTTCGGTTCCCTTGTCCAGAAACCCTTTCGGTTCCCTTTTCCAGAAACCCTTTCGGTTCCCTTGTCCAGAAACCCTTTCGGTTTCCTTGTCCAGAAACCCTTTCGGTTCCCTTGTCCAGAAACCCTTTCGGTTCCCTTGTCCAGAAACCCTTTCGGTTCCCTTGTCCAAAAACCCTTTCGGTTCCCTTGTCCAGAAACCCTTTCGGCTCCTTTGTCCAGAAACCCTTTCGGTTCCCTTGTCCAGAAACCCTTTCGGTTCCCTTGTCCAGAAACCCCTTTCGGTTCCCTTGTCCAGAAACCCTTTCGGTTTCCTTGTCCAGAAACCCCTTTCGGTTCCCTTGTCCAGAAACCCTTTCGGTTCCCTTGTCCAGTAACCCTTTCGGTTCCCTTGTCCAGTAACCATTTCAGTTCCCTTGTCCAGAAACCCTTTCGGTTCCCTTGTCCAGAAACCCTTTCGGTTCCCTTGTCCAGAAACCCCTTTCGGTTCCCTTATCCAGAAACCCTTTCGGTTCAATTGTCCAGAAACCCTTTCGGTTCCCTTGTCCAGAAACCCTTTCGGTTCCCTTGTCCAGAAACCCTTTCGGTTTCCTTGTCCAGAAACCCTTTCGGTTCCCTTGTCCAGAAACCCTTTCGGTTCCCTTGTCCTGAAACCCTTTCGGTTCCCTTATCCAGAAACCCTTTCGGTTCACTTGTCCAGAAACCCTTTCGGTTTCCTTGTCCAGAAACCCCTTTCGGTCCCCTGGTCAGAAACCCCTTTCGGTTCCCTTGTCCAGAAACCCTTTCGGTTCACTTGTCCAGAAACCCTTTCGGTTCCCTTGTCCAGAAACCCTTTCGGTTCCCTTGTCCAGAAACCCTTTCGGTTCCCTTGTCCAGAAACCCCTTTCGGTTCCCTTGTCCAGAAACCCCTTTCGGTTCCCTTGTCCAGAAACCCTTTCGGTTCACTTGTCCAGAAACTTTCGGTTCCCTTGTCCAGAAACCCTTTCGGTTCCCTTGTCCAGAAACCCTTTCGGTTCCCTTGTCCAGAAACCCTTTCGGTTTCCTTGTCCAGAAACCCCTTTCGGTTCCTTTGTCCAGAAACCCTTTCGGTTTCCTTGTCCAGAAACCCTTTCGGTTCCCTTGTCCAGAAACCCTTTCGGTTTCCTTGTCCAGAAACCCCTTTCGGTTCCCTTGTCCAGAAACCCTTTCGGTTCCCTTGTCCAGAAACCCTTTCGGTTCCCTTGTCCAGAAACCCTTTCGGTTTCCTTGTCCAGAAACCCTTTCGGTTTCCTTGTCCAGAAACCCCTTTCGGTTCCCTTGTCCAGAAACCCTTTCGGTTCCCTTGTCCAGAAACCCTTTCGGTTCCCTTGTCCAGAAACCCTTTCGGTTCCCTTGTCCAGAAACCCTTTCGGTTTCCTTGTCCAGAAACCCTTTCGGTTCCCTTGTCCAGAAACCCTTTCGGTTCCCTTGTCCAGAAACCCTTTCGGTTCCCTTGTCCAGAAACCCTTTCGGTTTCCTTGTCCAGAAACCACTTTCGGTTCCCTTGTCCAGAAACCCTTTCGGTTCCCTTGTCCAGAAACCCTTTCGGTTCCCTTGTCCAGAAACCCTTTCGGTTCCCTTGTCCAGAAACCCCTTTCGGTTCCCTTGTCCAGAAACAACTTTCGGTTCCCTTGTCCAGAAACCCTTTCGGTTCCCTTGTCCAGAAACCCTTTCGGTTCAATTGTCCAGAAACCCTTTCGGTTCCCTTGTCCAGAAACCCTTTCGGTTCTCTTGTCCAGAAACCCCTTTCGGTTTCGTTTCCCTTGTCCAGAAACCCTTTCGGTTCCCTTGTCCAGAAACCCTTTCGGTTCCCTTGTCCAGAAACCCCTTTCGGTTTCGGTTCCCTTGTCCAGAAACCCTTTCTGTTCACTTGTCCAGAAACCCTTTCGGTTCCCTTGTCCAGAAACCCTTTCGGTTTCCTTGTCCAGAAACCACTTTCGGTTCCCTTGTCCAGAAACCCTTTCGGTTCCCTTGTCCAGAAACCCTTTCGGTTCCCTTGTCCAGAAACCCTTTCGGTTCCCTTGTCCAGAAACCCCTTTCGGTTCCCTTGTCCAGAAACAACTTTCGGTTCCCTTGTCCAGAAACCCTTTCGATTCCCTTGTCCAGAAACCCCTTTCGGTTCCCTTGTCCAGAAACCCTTTCGGTTTCCTTGTCCAGAAACCCTTTCGGTTTCGGTTCCTTTGTCCAGAAACCCTTTCGGTTCCCTTGTCCAGAAACCCTTTCGGTTTCCTTGTCCAGAAACCCCTTTCGGTTCCCTTGTCCAGAAACCCTTTCGGCTCCCTTGTCCAGAAACCCCTTTTGGTTCCCTTGTCCAGAAACCCTTTCGGTTCACTTGTCCTGAAACCCTTTCGGTTCCCTTGTCCAGAAACCCTTTCGGTTCACTTGTCCAGAAACCCTTTCGGTTCACTTGTCCAGAAACCCTTTCGGTTCCCTTGTCCAGAAACCCTTTCGGTTCCCTTGTCCAGAAACCCTTTCGGTTCCCTTGTCCAGAAACCCCTTTCGGTTTTGGTTCCTTTGTCCAGAAACCCTTTCGGTTTCCTTGTCCAGAAACCCCTTTCGGTTCCCTTGTCCAGAAACCCTTTCGGTTCCCTTGTCCAGAAACCCTTTCGGTTCCCTTGTCCAGAAACCCCTTTCGGTTCCCTTGTCCAGAAACCCTTTCGGTTCACTTGTCCAGAAACCCTTTCGGTTCAATTGTCCAGAAACCATTTCGGTTCCCTTGTCCAGAAACCCTTTCGGTTCCCTTGTCCAGAAACCCTTTCGGTTCCCTTGTCCAGAAACCCTTTCGGTTCTCTTGTCCAGAAACCCCTTTCGGTTACCTGTCCAGAAACCCTTTCGGTTCTCTTGTCCAGAAACCCCTTTCGGTTTAGGTTCCCTTGTCCAGAAACCCCTTTCGGTTCCCTTGTCCAGAAACCCTTTCGGTTCCCTTGTCCAGAAACCCTTTCGGTTCCCTTGTCCAGAAACCCTTTCGGTTCTCTTGTCCAGAAACCCCTTTCGGTTTCGGTTCTCTTGTCCAGAAACCCCTTTCGGTTCCCTTGTCCAGAAACCCTTTCGGTTCCCTTGTCCAGAAACCCTTTCGGTTCTCTTGTCCAGAAACCCCTTTCGGTTACCTGTCCAGAAACCCTTTCGGTTCTCTTGTCCAGAAACCCCTTTCGGTTTAGGTTCCCTTGTCCAGAAACCCCTTTCGGTTCCCTTGTCCAGAAACCCTTTCGGTTCATTTGTCCAGAAACTTTCGGTTCCCTTGTCCAGAAACCCTTTCGGTTCCCTTGTCCAGAAACCCTTTCGGTTCCCTTGTCCAGAAACCCCTTTCGGTTCCTTTGTCCAGAAACCCTTTCGGTTTCCTTGTCCAGAAACCCTTTCGGTTCCCTTGTCCAGAAACCCCTTTCGGTTCCCTTGTCCAGAAACCCTTTCGGTTTCCTTGTCCAGAAACCCTTTCGGTTTCCTTGTCCAGAAACCCCTTTCGGTTCCCTTGTCCAGAAACCCTTTCGGTTCCCTTGTCCAGAAACCCTTTCGGTTCCCTTGTCCAGAAACCCTTTCGGTTCCCTTGTCCAGAAACCCTTTCGGTTTCCTTGTCCAGAAACCCTTTCGGTTCCCTTGTCCAGAAACCCTTTCGCTTCCCTTGTCCAGAAACCCTTTCGGTTCCCTTGTCCAGAAACCCTTTCGGTTCACTTGTCCAGAAACCCCTTTCGGTTCCCTTGTCCAGAAACCCTTTCGGTTCCCTTGTCCAGAAACCCTTTCGGTTCCCTTGTCCAGAAACCCTTTCGGTTCCCTTGTCCAGAAACCCTTTCGGTTTCCTTGTCCAGAAACCACTTTCGGTTCCCTTGTCCAGAAACCCTTTCGGTTCCCTTGTCCAGAAACCCTTTCGGTTCCCTTGTCCAGAAACCCCTTTCGGTTCCCTTGTCCAGAAACAACTTTCGGTTCCCTTGTCCAGAAACCCTTTCGGTTCCCTTGTCCAGAAACCCTTTCGGTTCAATTGTCCAGAAACCCTTTCGGTTCCCTTGTCCAGAAACCCTTTCGGTTCCCTTGTCCAGAAACCCCTTTCGGTTTCGGTTCCCTTGTCCAGAAACCCTTTCGGTTCCCTTGTCCAGAAACCCTTTCGGTTCCCTTGTCCAGAAACCCCTTTCGGTTTCGGTTCCCTTGTCCAGAAACCCTTTCTGTTCACTTGTCCAGAAACCCTTTCGGTTCCCTTGTCCAGAAACCCTTTCGGTTTCCTTGTCCAGAAACCACTTTCGGTTCCCTTGTCCAGAAACCCTTTCGGTTCCCTTGTCCAGAAACCCTTTCGGTTCCCTTGTCCAGAAACCCTTTCGGTTCCCTTGTCCAGAAACCCCTTTCGGTTCCCTTGTCCAGAAACAACTTTCGGTTCCCTTGTCCAGAAACCCTTTCGATTCCCTTGTCCAGAAACCCCTTTCGGTTCCCTTGTCCAGAAACCCTTTCGGTTTCCTTGTCCAGAAACCCTTTCGGTTTCGGTTCCTTTGTCCAGAAACCCTTTCGGTTCCCTTGTCCAGAAACCCTTTCGGTTTCCTTGTCCAGAAACCCCTTTCGGTTCCCTTGTCCAGAAACCCTTTCGGCTCCCTTGTCCAGAAACCCTTTCGGTTTCCTTGTCCAGAAACCCTTTCGGTTCCCTTGTCCAGAAACCCTTTCGGTTCCCTTGTCCAGAAACCCCTTTCGGTTCCCTTGTCCAGAAACCCTTTCGGTTCCCTTGTCCAGAAACCCTTTCGGTTCCCTTGTCCAGAAACCCCTTTTGGTTCCCTTGTCCAGAAACCCTTTCGGTTCACTTGTCCTGAAACCCTTTCGGTTCCCTTGTCCAGAAACCCTTTCGGTTCACTTGTCCAGAAACCCTTTCGGTTCACTTGTCCAGAAACCCTTTCGGTTCCCTTGTCCAGAAACCCTTTCGGTTCCCTTGTCCAGAAACCCTTTCGGTTCCCTTGTCCAGAAACCCCTTTCGGTTTTGGTTCCTTTGTCCAGAAACCCTTTCGGTTTCCTTGTCCAGAAACCCCTTTCGGTTCCCTTGTCCAGAAACCCTTTCGGTTCCCTTGTCCAGAAACCCTTTCGGTTCCCTTGTCCAGAAACCCCTTTCGGTTCCCTTGTCCAGAAACCCTTTCGGTTCACTTGTCCAGAAACCCTTTCGGTTCAATTGTCCAGAAACCATTTCGGTTCCCTTGTCCAGAAACCCTTTCGGTTCCCTTGTCCAGAAACCCTTTCGGTTCCCTTGTCCAGAAACCCTTTCGGTTCTCTTGTCCAGAAACCCCTTTCGGTTACCTGTCCAGAAACCCTTTCGGTTCTCTTGTCCAGAAACCCCTTTCGGTTTAGGTTCCCTTGTCCAGAAACCCCTTTCGGTTCCCTTGTCCAGAAACCCTTTCGGTTCCCTTGTCCAGAAACCCTTTCGGTTCCCTTGTCCAGAAACCCTTTCGGTTCTCTTGTCCAGAAACCCCTTTCGGTTTCGGTTCTCTTGTCCAGAAACCCCTTTCGGTTCCCTTGTCCAGAAACCCTTTCGGTTCCCTTGTCCAGAAACTCCTTTCGGTTCCCTTGTCCAGAAACCCTTTCGGTTCCCTTGTCCAGAAACCCTTTCGGTTCCCTTGTCCAGAAACCCATTCGGTTCACTTGTCCAGAAACCCTTTCGGTTCCCTTGTCCAGAAACCATTTCGGTTCCCTTGTCCAGAAACCCTTTCGCTTCCCTTGTCCAGAAACCCTTTCGGTTCCCTTGTCCAGAAACCCTTTCGGTTCCCTTGTCCAGAAACCCTTTCGGTTCACTTGTCCAGAAACCCCTTCGGTTCCCTTGTCCAGAAACCCTTTCGGTTCCCTTGTCCAGAAACCCCTTTCGGTTCCTTTGTCCAGAAACCCTTTCGGTTCTCTTGTCCAGAAACCCTTTCGGTTCCCTTGTCCAGAAACCCTTTCGGTTCCCTTGTCCAGAAACCAATTTCGGTACCCTT